>CM053612.1:254554-273330 GCA_028646535.1 Procyon lotor
TAGGATTACTTTTATCAAAAAATAAATGTTGGCAAGGATGTGAAGAAATTAGAATCCTTGTACACTGTTGAAGTACAAAAAGGTGGTGCAGCTGCTATGGAAAACAGTATAGAGTTTTCTCAACAATTAAAAATATTACTATTGTATGATCCAGCAATCTCACTCTGAGTATATATACAAAAGAATTGAAATCAGGATCTTAAAGAGATATCTGCACTTTCATATTTATTACAGCATTCTTCACAATAGCTAAGCTATAGCTATAACAAAAATGCTCACTGACAGATGAATGGATAAAAATGTTATATACGTACAATGGAACATTATTCAGCACTAAATTAGAGGCATAGGCAACAACATGATGAACTTGGAGGACATCATGCTAAGTGAAATGAGCCAGTTACAGAAGAACATATACTGCATGATTCCACCTATATGAGGTATCTAAAATAGTCAAATTTATAGAAGCAGAGAGGAGAATAGTGGCTGCCAGTGGCTGGGCAGGGAGAGGGAAATTGGGAACTGTATTCAATGGATGTAAAGTTTCAGTTATGGAGCATTAGGTAGGCCTGGATGTTGGCAATGGGCTGTCCTCCCTCCCCACCTGAGGTGAGGCAGGACAATTGTTGCTGAGGTGAGATCTAGTAAATGGTGAAGTATTTCCTAGCCTGGGGACATCTGGGGTGGTAAGGTCTCAGTGGGTTGCATGTGGGGAAACCCAGTCTCACCAATGGACCAGGCCCAGCACAGCCCTCAGGTCTGGCAGGCAGCACGGAAAAAGCTGTGGAGCCAGTGGAGCCCATGCATGGACTTGGGGGCCCCCCTGACAGCTCCTTTCTGCCCAAGACCTGGGAGCACAGTGGAGCCCTCAGCTATATGGGACCCAGCCCTCGAAACCTCTTTTCTCCTTTTACCCACCTGCAATCCCAGGCTGTAGAAGGGGCCGCAGGCACTCTGAGTTCTCAACCCCCATTTCAGTCTCTATCTCTGGATGCACACTTTAATGTAAAGTGATTCCTAAGCAGATGGGAACCTGAGGCTGTAAAGGGGGCTACAGGAAATGGACTGCAGTATAAAATCCAGAAGCAGAACTTGAAGGTTTAACTATTGACCTACCTCACAGGTACTATATGGCACATTTTATTTGCCATTCTCTTTTTGATGGACGTTGGTTGTTCCCAGTTTTTCACCTTATAAGGTGAAAAGTCAATGCTGCAGGGAAACCCTGAATGTTTCATGCATCTATGAACCAAAACATGGAGTTGGTTTTTATTTTTAAAAAGATATTGTCAATGATCTGATATGATTATAAATATTCACTTGATAAAGTTGCATGGACTTGTCATCAGGTTGGACTAGCGGTCATTTCCAAAAGTTTCTTCAACCACAGTTACTATTTGAAAATTCAAGCATCCAAGAATATTGGGTTTAGAATGGCATAATGATACATCTTCTATGAGGACTGCAAATTTCATAGAGACCACAGTTGGATTCCAGTTATATTCTCCAATCAAAGTGATCCAGTCTTTCAATAAAATTAATTTTGAAGAGTTTTATGTTTAAAAATGGCACCAAAAGATGGGAGGAAAAAATGGTAGATTGGAAAACCATTGTTAAACATTATATTTAACATAATAGAAAATAAATTTTAAAAAGTATATACACCACTGGGGTTTCTGGGTGGCTCTGTTGGTTAAGGCTGACTCAATTTCAGCATCAAGCCCCACTCCAGGTTCCATGCTCACCAAGAAGTCTGCTTGAGGATTTTCTTTCCTTCTACATCTTCCCCTCTCCCTGTTCATGTAGTCTCTCTCTCAAATAAATAAATAAATCTTTTTTAAAAAACAGTATATATACTACTTAATAAAGCTGAATTGTGGAATTTTCAAGGTTTTTTATCGCAAGTAACTTTCTGCATTTGAAGGAATTTAGGATTTATTCTCATGTAGCCAACAATTTTAACAGTCTTTTTTTTTTTTAATTATGTTATGTTAGTCACCATACAGTACCTCATTAGTTTTTGATGTAGTGTTGTTCCACGATTCATTGTTTACGGTAGCACCCAGTGCTCCATGCAACCTGTGCCATCCTTAATAGCCCCACTGGGCTCACCCATCCTCCACCCCCCTCCCTTCTAAAACCCTCAGTTTGTTTCTCAGAATCCATAGTCTCTCATGGCTCATCTCTTCCTCTGATTTCCCCCACTTCAATTTTAACAGTCTTTATAATTATGTGTCTGTAATGCTAGGTCAGTTCTTTAATGTACTTCTGTAAAAATACACTTTGTTTTTTAGAAAACTGTTAGATTTGCTTTTTAAAGAAAAATTGAGAGGATAGTACAGAAAGTTCCCATATCTTCTACACTGAGTTTTCTTATGATTAACAGCTTACATTTGGCTGATACATTTGTTACAACTAATGAGCCATTATTAACACATTATTATTAAATAAAGTCCATAATTTATCCATATGTCCTTATTTCTTTTTTTTAAAGACTTTATTTATTCAAGAGAGAGAGCATGAGCAGAGGGAGGGGCAGAAGGAGAAAGAGAAGCAGACTCCCTGCTGAGCAGGGAGCCTGATGTGAGGCTGGATCCCAAGACCCCAAGATCATGACCTGAGCCCAGGACAGACACTTAACTGACTGAGCCACCCAGGCATGCCTCCTTATTTCTTACCTGTTGTCTTTTTCTGGTCTAGGATCCCACATTGTATTCACTTGTCATGTCTCCATAGGGTCCTCCTGGATATAATGGTTTCTCGGATTTAACTTGCTTTTCATTTTGCAGTATTTTGTATTCAAGTGTTTTGTAGGATTCCTCTCTACTGGAGCTAGTGATTTTTTTCTCATGATTAGACCAGGGTTATGGGTTTTGGGTAGGAAGACCATACAGGTAAAGTGCCATTTTTACCACATCATATCAAGGGTACATTATCAACATGATTTCTCTCTTGTTGATATTGAGCTTGATCATCAAGCTGACATAGTGTTATGTGGTTTCTCCACTGTTAATCACTTTTTTCTCCCTTTCCCTACTGTACTCTTTGACAGGAAATCACTATATGCAGCTCATATTCAAGGAGAAGGGATCATGCTCCCCCTCTTTGAGAATAGATTATCTACATTAATTATTTGGAATTTTTCTGCAAAGGAGATTTATCTTCTTTCTCCTATATATGTATTTATTCAATCATTTATTTATATCAGTATGGAGTCATGGGTACTTATTTTATACTTTAGGTTATAATCTAGTACTATTTTATTTTGTTACTCAAATTGTCCCAGGATTGGCTGTTGGGAGCTCTTTCAGTCGGGACTGTGTATCAGTGTAGGTGGTTTTCTGTACTTTTTTTTTTTTTTAAGCGTTTCTTTATTTTCTGGTACTAGAAGATGCTGCAGGCTCATCTTGTTTATTTCCTGCCCCAGTCCTAGAATCAGCCATTTCTTTTTTTCTTAACTTTTATTTTATTTTTTCAGTGTTCCAAGATTCATTGTTCATCAGCCATTTTTTTTTAAAGATTTTATTTATTTGACAGGGAGAAACACAGCGAGAGAGGGAACACAAGCAGAGGGAACAGTAGTGGGAGAAGCAGGCTTCCTGCCAAGCAGGGAGCCTGATGTGGGGCTTGATCCCAGGACCCTGGGATCATGACCTGAGCCAAAGGCAGACGCTTAACGACTGAGCCACCCAGGCACCCCTCATCAGCCATTTCTTGAATGAGCTCTCCTTTTAATGGAAAATGGTATCAGAAACCAAGATCTGGGCAATAGATGTGCTCATTGTTACTGGACTGTCCTTCTTTATAGGCCTTTTCAGCTGACAGAGCAAGGAAATATATGTGTACACTAACCTATATATGCACATATCTATAAATATCTCTATATGTAACCTTCTGTATCTATATTAAGTCAAACATGAGTTTATCTGATGTTCCTAACTCTAATCCATTACCACATGGATCATTCTAGTCTACTCTTCTTGCTCACTTGTAAACTCCCCCTCCGACAGTGAAAAACATGGCTCCCACCATTATCCATTTATTTAATTGCTCGATTCCAATATATATGTATATATATAGCTGTATCAGAAATGTAAACTTATTCTCAGGAAATTACAGTGTTTGCATGCAGTTCCTTTTTCGTTTAGCTTTACAAACTCCACTTATTTCTAGTTATTTAGGTTAGCACCTTTTTTACCTAGCCCTTCAGCAAGGTTGTATATACAACTGCAGTACAGTTAGATGCTCTTGTCATAGTCAGCATTCTTTCCTGGGTTCCTTGACCTCTTCAAAGATATTTTAAAATTTGCATGCATTAAGGTCATTCTTTGTGCTTTAAAGTTCTATGTGTTTTAACAGATGCATAATCACAGTATCATACATACTTTTTAACATACTTCTATATCTGACTCATTATACAGATCATACTGTTGATCTAGTGGTCATGGGACCATTTATCTAGGCCAGAAGTTCTCCAGACTATATTCTTGAAAGCATTTAAAATCCCTTACAATTTTAGTTTAAGTGGGAAATATCTCTTCTTATTTACTGTATTAGGAATTGAAATTGAGAAGTTTCAGAAATGTTAACTGGCTCATTTAAAAAATAAAACCATGTTAACATAAAAAAATAAATAATGTTTCAGTTATGCAAGAAAAATAAGTTCTGGATTTCTCCTGTTCAACATTGTGTATGTAGTTAACAATACTATATTATACACTTAAACATGTTGATAGTAGATTTCATGTTAAATGTTCTTACCACAATAAAAAAAATCAAAGAAAAAAACTATATTTTGATAAAGAGTCAATTACTCAAGAAGGCACAATTATAAAGATATACACATACCTAAAACAGAGCCCCAAAATAAAGAAAAAACCTGACGGAATTGAAGGGATAAATAGGCTGTTGGACAATAATAGTTGGAGACTTCAATATCCCACTTACAATAATGGAGAGAACAAACAGGAGATCAATAAGGAAACAGAGGACTTGGACAACATTATAAACCAACAAGACTTAACCAACAATAATATAGTAGACTTCATCCAAAAAAGGCAGAATATACATTTTGCTCATGTGCACATGGACTATATCCACACTAGGCTATATGTAAAGTCACAAAACAAGTCTCAATAAACTTTAAAAGACTGAAATCATACAAAGTTTCTTCTCTGGTTACAATGGAATGAAACCAGACATTAATAAAGGAGGAAAGCTGGGAAACTCACAAATATGTCAACATTATACATCACATTCTTAAACAATCAGTAGATTAGAGATGAAATCACAGGGGAAATTAGAAAATGCTTTGTGATGAATGAAAACAGAAACACAACATACCAAAACTTATAGGATGCAGCAAAAAGCAGTTCTCAGAAGAAAACTTATAACTTTAAATGCCTGTATTAAAAAGGCACAAAATTCTCAAATACATTACCTAATTTTCACCTTAATGAGCTAGAAAAAGAATAGCAAATTACACTCAAAGTTAATATTAAAGAAGACCTAAATAAATGGAAAGAATTTTCATGTTTATGGATTGGAAGATTTAACATTGTTAAAATGGCAACATTTCACAAAGTGATTTACAGATTCAATGCAACCTCCATCAACGTTCAGTGGTCTTTTGGGAAGAAATGGAAATGCCAACCCTAAAATTCATATGTAATTGCAAGGGAGTCTGAATAGCCAAAAAAAAATTTTTTGAAAAGTGAAAACAAACTTGGAGTACTCACAGTTCTTTATTTCGAACTTATCACTAAGCTGTATGTCTTAGCTTTTGGGGGCCGTTATAACAAAATATCATAGACTAGGTGACTTATAAACAATGCACATTTAAAAAAAAACAATGCACATTTATTTCTCACAGTTCTGGAAACTGAAAAGTCCAAGATCGTGGCACTGGCAGATTTAGGGTTTGGTGAAAGCTTCCAGGTTCATACATAACCATATTTTTACTGTGTCCTCACATGTCAGAAAGGGGCAAGGGATCTCTCTGGAACCTCTTTTTTAAGGGTACTAATCCCATTCATGAAGGCTCTGATCTCATGACCTAAAACCTCCCAAAAGTTCCATTTCCCAATAGTGTTATGTTGGTGGTTGGGATTTCAACATATGAATTTTGGGGCAACACAATCATTCAGACCATACCACTAAAGCATTCAAAACATTGTGGTACTGGCATTAGAATATATGATGGAATCTATAAATTAATAGAATGGATTTGGGAATCCAATAATAAACCCAAACATCTATGTACAATTGATTTCCTACAAAGGTGTCAAGACCATTCAATGGGAGAAAAGAACAGTCCCTTTAACAAATAGTGCTGGGAAAATGGGATATCCAAATGCAAATGAGTGAAATTGAACTCTTGCCTAACACCATGTATAAAATTTAACTCAAAATAGGTCAAAAACTTAAATGTAAGAGCTAAACTACGCAAGTATTTGAAGAAAACTTAGAAGAAAATCTTTATGGCCTTGGGTTGGCAATGGTTTCTTAGATATGGCACCAAAAACACAAGTAGCAATGACAATAACAAAATCAGATAAATTGGACCTCATCATAATTAAAAACTTATGCTCTGTGAAAGACCTTGTTATAAAGACAAAAGGACAAGCCACAGACTAGGCTAAACTATTTGAAAATCATGTGTCCAACAAAGAACTAGTATCTAGAATACATAAAGAACACTTAAACTTTAACAGAAAATGGACAAAAGACATAAACTGACATTTCGTCAAAGATGAATAGATACAGTGGAAAATAATGTCATGAAAAGAGAACATCCTCAATTAGCCTTTAGGGAACAGCAAATTAAAAGTAAAATGATATATTCCTACTAATATATGAGAATATGTAAAGTTAAAAATGTGATAACATCGGGGCACCTGGGTGGCTCAGTGGGTTAAGGCCTCTGCCTTCAGCTCAGGTCATGATCTCAGGGTCCTGGGATCGAGCCCCACATCGGGCTCTCTGCTCAGTGGAGAGCCTGCTTCCCCCCCCCCCCGCCTGCCTCTCTGCCTACTTGTGATCTCTCTCTCACTGTCAGATAAAGAAATAAAATCTTAAAAAAAAAAGTGATAACAACAGTGCTGGTTAGCATGCAGAGAAACTGGATCATTGATACTTTGCTGATGAGAACATAAAATGGTACGCCTTCTACAGAAAAGTTTGGTGTTTTTTTTTTTTTCTAAAAATTACATGGAATTATCACATGCTCCAGAAATTTCACTCTTGAAAATTTATTCCAGAGCAATAAAAACTTATGTTCCTGTAAAAGCCTGCAAATGAGTGTTCATAGCATCTTAATTTGTAATAGTCCCAAACTATAATCAGTCCAGGTGTCCTTCAATGAGTGCTTAATGGTTCATCCATATCATGAAATATTACTCAGCAATAAAATGTAACAAACTATTGATACAAGCAAAAAGTTGGATTAATCTCAAAGAAATTATGCTGAGTGAAAAAAGCAAATCAAAAAAAGTTACATGTTATAGAATTCCATTTATATAACATTCTTTAAATGATGAAATTATAGAAATAAAAAATAGACTAGTTGTTGTCAGGTATTGGGCCAAATGGGAAGCAGCAGGGGAGCAGTGAAAAAGTATACCATACACCAAATTGGTGATTCAGTAGAACAGGAGAAAGAAGAGGCAGAACATTTGAAGAAATAATGGCTGAGACTTTTCAAAAACTGAAGAAGGAAATCAAGGTAGAAATTCAATAAGTTACATAAACCTTGAGTAGAACAAATTAAAAATAACCTAGACATACAATAGTAAAGTTGCCAAAAACCCAAAATGCTTCCTATGTGACAGAAAAATCTGGAAATCAAGTTGACTTCTCAACAGGAACAATGGAATCCAGAAGACAATGGAATACCATCTTCAACATGTATCAATTTAGAATTCTAGATATGGAAATTTTGTTCTCTGAAAATGAAGGTGAAATAAAAACAACTGTAGTCTCAAAAAAACTAACTTAATTTTTCCATCTATATAGTAGATATACCACTAAAAGAAATATAAAATGGGTGCTCTTATTTTTTGGGGAAGAAGGAAGATGATCTAAAAATGGATACAGAAAGGAAAGGATGACAAAAAATGATAAAAGCATGAGTAATCTAAGCAAATGCTGATTGAATAAAAAATAGTTACAGTAAGTTGTGGAGTTTCAAATATATGTAGAATTAAACTACATCACAAAATGGCATATAAGTTGGAAGAGGAGTAAATGGTATAATCTGAACATTACATTGTCTGGGAACAGCTAAAAGTACCAATTTGTATTAAACCTTGATAAGTCAAGAATTTATGTTATTTAGAGATTTAGAAGAAAACAGAAAATTTTAGTAAGAGTATATAACTTCTAGGCAAAAAGAAAAAATGCAATAATAAAAGAATGTTGTATTAATAAAAGATGAAAAAACAAAGAAAATAGAACAAGTGGTATACAGAGAAAGTAAATAATCAGATGATATATTTAAAGGGGGCAACATCTGTGGAAGTCAGAGAGAGACGGGGGCAAGAATAGGAAGAAAGAGTCTTCAGACTGAGATATGTATGTGACACTTGTGAAAGGAGGAGGGATGAAAGGAGGATTGGGTAGGAAGACCCTTAGGCTGTAATAAAGTCCTGGTTAATCCAAATGGGAGCTTAAGAGCAAAGATGGCTTTTAGAAGAGTGTTGTATTGGGTAGAAATAGGCTCTAGTATCCCCACAGTGTTCAGTTACTGGTTGGTAACTGCCCAGGGAAACTATGGCCTTCCATCAAATAGTGGGTCAGATACCCAAACTGCTGCAGCTGCAATCTTTCAGCTAAGTGCATTTCTTATAGCAGATACTTTTCTAAAGGGATTACTAAGTGGAATACCACCATGGCTGCCACACAAGTATCCAAAATTATCAGCATTGATTAACAACCTTGGCCAAATTGACACATAAAAAACACTGAATCCAACTACTTCAGAACACATATACTTTTCAGATACATATGAAATATTTATAAAAGTTGCTCATATACTAGGCCATAAATCAATTGAGATAAGAATCAAAAGCAAACAATAAGACCCAAATTCCACATATTTTGAAAATTAAACAAGAAGCTTCAAAAGTAACTCAAGGATCAAAAGATAATGGGAATTAGGAAATATATTGAACTAAGAAATAATAAAAATATGTTATATCTAAATTGATGTTTTGAGGACCCTCCATACTACTTTCCAGAGTGGCTGCACCAGCTTGCATTCCCAGCCAACAGTGTAAGAGGGTGCCCCTTTCTACCCATTCTCGCCAACATCCGTTCTTTCCTGTGTTATTACTTTTATCCATCCTGATTGATATGAGGTGGTATCTCATCATGATTTTGATTTCTATTTCTCTGATGCTGAGTGATGTTGAGCATCTTTCATGTTAGCCCTCTAGATGTCTTCTTTGGGAAAATGTCTATTCATGCCTTCTGCCCATTTCTCAACTGGATAATTTGTTTCTAGGTGTTGCATCTGGTAAATTCTTTATAAATTTTGGATGCTAACCTTTTAATCAGATATGTCACTTGCAAATATCCTCTCCCATTCCATTGGTTGCCTTTTATTGTGCAGAAGCTTTTTATCTTGATGAAGTCCCAATAGTTCATTTTTGCTTTTGTTTCCCTTGCCTCAGGTGACATCTCTAGTAAGAAGTTGCTATAGCCAAGGTCAAAGTGATTGCTGCATGTGTTGTCTCTAGGATTTTAATGGTTTCTTGTCTCACATTTAGGTCTTTCATCCATTTTGAATTTATTTTTGTGTGTGGTGTAATAATGTAGTCCGATTTCATTCTTCTTCATGTTGCTGCCCAGTTTTCCTGACACCATTTGTTGAAGGGACTGTCCTTTTTTCCACTGGAAATTCTTGCTTTGTCAAAGATTAGTTGACCATAAAGTTGTGGGTCCATTTCTGGGTTGTCTATTATGTTCCATCAATCTATGTGTCTGTTTTTGTGCCAGTACCATACTGTCTTGGTGACTATAGTTCTGTAATATAGCTTTAAGTCCAGAATCGTGATGCCTCTAGCTTTGCTTTGCTTTTTCAAGATGGCTTTGTCTATTCAGGGTCTTTTGTGGTTCCGTATAAATTTTAGGATGGTTTGTTCTAGCTCTGTGGAAAATGCTGGTGGTATTTTGATAGGGATTGCATCAAATGTTTGGGTAGTTTAGACATTTTAACAATGTTTGTTCTCCCAATCCATGAGCATGGAATGTTTTTCCATTCTTTGTGTTCTCTTTATTTCCTACGTTTTTTCCTATAGTTTTCAGAGTACAAATCTTTTACCTGTTTGTTTGGGTTTATTCCTAAGGATCTTATTGTTTTTGGTGCAATTGTAAATGGAATCAGTTCTTCGATTTCTTTTTCTACTGCTTCAGTATTGGTGTATAGGGAAATTTATATTCTTAAATGCATTATTAGAAGAAAGATTTAAAAGCAGTGACCTGTTCCCCCATCTCAAGAAATGTGACAAATAACAGTAAGTTAAGCCCCCCAAAAGTAGGTGAAAGTAAAGAAATTATAAATATAATAAATTAATAAATTAGGGAACAAATTAAAAAGATCAATAAAAACAATAGATTTTATTTTTAAATTTAATAAAATTGATAAAATACTGGAAAGAATAATAAAGAAGAAAAAAAGAGGGTAATCAGTAATAAGAATAGAATGGGAGGGGCACCTGGGTAGCTCAGTGGGTTAAAGCCTCTGCTTTCGGCTCAGGTCATGATCTTAGGGTCCTGGCCTGCATCAGGCTCTCCACTCAGCAAGGAGCCTGCTTCCCTCTCTTCTCTCTGCCTACTTGTGATCTCTCTCTCTCTGTCAAATAAATAAAATCTTAAAAAAAAAAATAGAAGGGGACAACACAGGGCACCTGGGTGGCTCAGTGGGTTAAAGCCTCTGCCTTCAGCTCAGGTCATGATCTCAGGATCCTAGGACTGAGCCCCGCATTGGGCTCTCTGCTCATTGGGGACCTTGCTTCCTCCATCTCTCTCTGCCCGCATCTCTCCCTACTTGTGAACTCTGTCTGTCAAATAAATAAATAAAATCTTTAAAAAAAAAAAAGAAGGGTACAACACTATAGATTCTGTAGATATTAAAATAATCATGAGGATATTATGAATAACTTTATGTCTATAAAGTAGAAATTTTAGATAAGTAAAGAAGACAAATTTCTAGAAAAATAATAGAATTTACCACATTATCATAAAAATAAATAGAAAATCTCAGTTGTCCTAGAGCCATTAAAGAAATTGAAGCTGTAAATTTTCTTCCTACAAAGAAAATTCCAGGTTCGATGGCTTTACTGAAAATTCTACACACATTTAAAGGGGAAAAACCTCACCCAAATTACTGAAACTTTCTCAGAGAATAGATAAATAGGAAAAATATTCCAAGTTATTTCTTGAGGCCAGCCCAATATTGATTAAAAATTTTACAATGGCATTATCAAAGAAGTAAATTTCAGACTAGTCTTACACATAAACATAGCTGCAAAAGTCCTCAGGAAAATATTAGCCCCCCAAACCAGCAATACGCAAAAAGTATAAAATATCATCAACAAATGGGGTTTATTCCAGGAATGCCAGGTTGGTTTAACATTTGAAAACTGATCAGTGATATTGTAAGGGTGTTGTGTGAGGATGGATTGTGGCTGTACTGTAGTGAGCATAGCATAGCATATGAAGATGTTGAATCACTATGTTGTACACCTAAGACTAATGTAATATTATGTATCAACTCAAATTAAAAAGGAAAATCAGTATATTTGCAATAGTAACAGAATAACCATCATCTTAATATATGCAGAACAAGAATTTCACAGCTTAACATTTGTTCATAATAATAATTTTTAGAAACATTGCCAAAATGGAAGTAGAAGGGAACTGCCTTAATCTGATAAAGGGTAACCACAAAAACGCATACTGTATATTATACCTAAGGGTGAAATACTGGAAGCATTCTTCCTAAGGTTGGAAGTGAGACAAAAATGCATACTATTAGCACTCCTATTCAAAATTGTATTTAATAATAATGTAATAAATAGTAAAAAAATATATAAGGATTGAAAAGTAAGAAATAAAAGTGTCATTTTAACTATATTGTGTATATTAAACTCCAAATTAATTAAAAATTCTTAGAATTAAAAAGATAATGGGGCATATACCTGGCTCAGTCAGTTAAGCCTCCAACTCTTGATTTTGGTTCAGGTCACGCTTTCAGGGTTGTGAGATCAAATCCCATATCAGGATCCACATTCAGCATGGAATCTGCTTGGGATTGTCTCTCCCACTCCCCCTGACCCTCTCCCTGTTCATGTTCTCTCTAAATAAATAAACAAACAAACAAAATATATTTTAAAATATAATTACTAAAATCAAGATAAATATCACTTGTTCTTCTATATACTAGGAGAAAAAAGTTAAAATGCAATGTTAAAAACATACCATTGACAAGAGAATCAAAGGTTATCAAATATGTATAAATAAATCAAATTAAGGATATGCAAGAGTTCCACACAGAAATTTAAAGCATTATTGAGAGAAATCCAAGATGATCTGAATAAATATAAGGCTATACCATTGCATTAGTTAGGATTCCCTTAGGAAAGGGATTATTCGATTAGGATAATTGGGGAAAGGGTATTTACAAAAGTGATAGTTTACAAAGGTATAGTATATCACACAGGAACCACAAGGATACCATAGGACCTAGGCTAATAACAGTGGGGTCGTAGTTACCAAGCCCAGTCCAGGAGGGACAAAGAGAGGAAATAGACATTAGAATGCAAAAAGAGCAAGTCCTGTAGAGATAAATGCTTTAAAATAAGCAATAATTTCAGTTGAGGCCAGCCCAAGACAACCTTTCAAGGAGAGATTCAGAGAAATAAATACTCTGACCTCACCCTCACCTCTCGTTGTAATCTCCTTCTGGGGTACCCCATTGGCCAAACCTAACCAGAAGCCAGGGGGCAAGGGATCCCATTAACATAGTCCATATACTTAGAACAGTGGGCTGGATGAAATAGAATGATGTATTTGGATGAGTAATTAGAAGATAAACAGCACTATCATATTGATGATATAGAAGACGCTATGAAAAAATGTTAGTTCCCTCCAGATTGATATATACAATTTAATCTCAACCAAAATCTCCACAAGTTTATTTTGTGAGATTTGACAACCTGATTGTTTATATAGAAATGCACAAGGCCAAGACCTCTTTGAAAGAGAACAAGGTTGGGGCGCCTGAGTGGCTCAGTCATTAAGCATCTGCCTTCGGCCCAGGTCAGATCCCTGGGGCCTGGGATCGAGCCCTGCATCGGGCTCTCTGCTCTGCAGGAAGCCTGCTTCTCCCGCTACCAGCCCCTCTGCTTGTGTTCCCTCTCTCTCTGTGTTTCTCTCTGTCAAATAAATAAAATCTTAAAAAAAAAAAAGAAAGAGAACAAGGTGGACTATGGGCTAGCAAGAAAGATTATAAAGCCAGTTTAATTAGGACTTTGGGTATTGGTACACAAATAGACAAAAAGGCCATTGAAATAGAACAGAGAGTCCAGAAAGAGACCCATGCATATGTAGGTACTGAATTTACTGCAAAGGTAGCATTGCATAAGAGTATGGAAAGGGTTGGTTTTTTCAATAAACAGTGCTGGATTAATGGGATATCCACTTGGATATAAAATTAGGCCCTATCTCTTACCATACAAAATAAGCAAGCAAGCAAACAAAACCCCCCAATTATAAGTAGGTTGCATATCTAAGAATAAAAAACAAAACAATAAGGTTTCCAGAATATAAGGGAGGACCGTCATGACCATGAATTCTTAAACAGGACATAAAAAGGATAAGATTGTAAAGTTGTACTGCATTAAAATTAACAAATTATGTTTATCCATTCCAAATACCATTAAGAGAATGAAAGCCAAGTCAAAATGTGATTGAAGATCTTTACTGCAATGCAAAAGAAAAGTGTTCATATCTAGAATATATGAAGGATTATGATAATAAGAGTAAACAAAGCAACCCAATAAGAAAGTCAGATATCTGGGATTTATTTCAAGGATATAAGGAAGGGATGGGGAGGGAGACAAACCATAAGAGACTCCTAGACTCACAAAATGAACTAAGAGTGGCTGGGAGGCAGGGGGGTTAGGGATAGGGTGGCCGGGTTGTGGACATTGGGGAGGGTATTGCTATGGTAAGTGCTGTGAAATGTGTAAGCCTGACGATTCACAGACATGTACCCTGGGGCAAATAATACATTATATGTTAATATAAATAAATAAATAAATAATTAACTTTAAAAAAGGATAGTCCAACATTCGCAAATCAATCAGCATGATACACCACATCAACAAAATGAAGGATAAAAATAATATGATTATCACAATATATTGCAGAACAAGCATTTGACAAAACTCAACATCCATTCCTCATAAAACTCCCAAAAAAGTGGGTTTAGAAGAAATATACCTCAATATAATAAAGGCCATATGTGAAAAACACACAACTAACATCATACTCAATGTTGAAACTGAGAGCTTTTCCTCTAAGATCACAAACAAGAGAAGGATGTCCATGCTCACCACTTTTAATCAACATAATACTGGAAGTCCTAGCATAGTAATCAGACTACAAAAAGAAATGAGGCATCCACATTGGAAAAGAAGAAGTTAAACTGTCACTATTTGCAGATGACATGATACCATATTAGAAAACCCTAAAGACTCTACCAAAAACTATTAAAAGTAATAAATGAATTCAGTATAGTTGCAGGATACAAAATTAATACCCAGAAAGTGATTGCATTTTCAAACACTGATAATGGAGTAGCAGAAAGAGAAATTAAGAAAACAATTTCTAGACAATTCCTATTTTATCATTTATTATTTATTATGATATAATAAAATATCTAGGAACAAATTTTACCAAGAAGGTGAAAGACCTGCACTCTGAAAATAATAAAACATTGATGAAGAAATTGAAGACCACATAAACAAACGGAAAGATATACCAATCTCATGGACTAGAAGAATTAATATTGTTAAAATGTCCATATGCCCAAAGCAAGCTACAGATTCAATGCAATTCATATTAAAATACCAACAGTACTTTCCACAGAACTAGAACAAATAGTACCAAATTTGTAAGGAGTCACAAAAGATTCGAAAGAGCCAAAGTAATCCTGAGAAAGAACAAAGCTGGAGGTATCACCATTCCAGATTTCAAGGTATACTACAAAGTTATAGTAATCAGAACAGCATAGTACTGGCACAAAAACAGATGCATAGATCAATGAAACAGAATAGAGAGCCCAGAAAGGGACCCTCAACTCTATGGTCAACTAATCTTCAACAAAGCAGGAAAGAATATCTAATGGAAAAAAGAGAGTCTCTTCAATAAATGGTGCTGGAAAAATTGGACAGTCACATGCAGAAGTATGAAACTGGACCATTCTCTTACACCACACACAAAGACAAACTCAAAATGGATGAAAGACCTAAATGTGAGACAGGAATCCATAAAATCCTGGAGGAGAACACAGGCAGTAACCTCTTCAAACTTGGTCATGGCCACTTCTTGCAAGACACTTCTCTAAAGACAAGGGAAACAAAAGCAAATATGAACTACTAGGACTTCATTAAGATAAAAATTTCTGCATGGCAAAGGAAAGAGAAAACAAAACTAAATGGCAACCTATAGAATGGGAGAAGATACTTGCAAATGACATATCAGATAAAGGGCTGGTATCTAAAATCTTTAAAGAATTTATCCAACTCAATACCCAAAAAATGAATAATCCAGTCAAGAAATGGGCAGAAGACATGAACAGACATTTCTCCAAAGAAGACACACATGGCCAACAGAAACATGAAAAAATATTCCACATTATCATCAGGGAAATACAAATCAAAACCACAATGATATACCACCTTACACCAGTTAGAATGGCTAAAATTAACAAGACAGGGAACAAATGTTGGCGAGGATTTAGAGAAAGGGGAACCCTCTTACACTGTTGGTGGGAATGCAAGCTGGTACAGCCACTCTGGAAAACAATATGGAGGTTCCTCAAGAAGTTAAAAATACAGCTACCCTATGACCCAGCAATTGACTACTGGGTATTTACCCCAAAGATACAGATGTAGTGAAAAGAAGGGGCACCTGAACCCCAGTGTTTATACCAGCAATGTCCACAATAGCCAAACTGTAGAAGGAGATGAGATGTCCTTCAACAGATGAATGGATAAAGAAGATGTGATTCACATACACATTGGAATATTACTCAGTCCTCAGAAAGGATGAATACTACCATTTACATTGATATGAATGGAACTGGAGAGTATTATATAAGTGAAATAAGTCAGTCTGAGAAAGATAATTATATGGTTTCACTCATATGTGGAATATAAGAAATAGCATAGAGGATCATAGGGTCAGGAAGGGAAAACTGAATGGGAAGAAATCAGACAGAGGGAGACAAACCATGACAGGCTCTTGGCTCTGGGAAACAAACTAAGGATTGTGGAAAAGGAGGTGGGTTAGGGGATGGGGTAACTGGGTGGTGGGCATTAAGGAGGGCATGTGATGTGATGAATACTGGGTGTTATATGCAAATAGTGAATCATTGAACGCTACACCAAAAACTAATGATGACTGTATGTTGGCTAGTTGAATTTAAATTTGAAAAAATAAAAATGAAGTGAAAAAAGTAAATAGAAGATGTTAAAAAAAAAAAAGAATTGAGAACCCAAAAATAAACTCACAATTATATGGTCAATTAATATTCAACAAAGAGACAAGAATATGCAATGGGAAATACTCTCTTCAACAAATGGTGTTGGGAAAACTGGACAGTAACATTCCAAAGAATAAAAGTGGACCACATTCTTACATGAAAATAAGATAAAAATGGATTGAAGACCTAAATGTAAGACCTAAAAGTATTAAAATTTTAGAAGAGAAAATTGGCAGTGATTTCTCTGACATCATCTATAGCAACATTTTTCTAGAAATGTCTCCTAAGCAAGGGAAACAAAGGCAAAAGTAAACTATTGGAACTACACCAAAATAAGACCTTTTACACAGGAAAGAAAATCATCAACAAAACAATCTACTGAATGGAAGAAGATATTTGCAAAGGATTTATCCAATAAAGGGTTACTATCCAAAATATATAAAAAACTTACACAGTTCAACATAAAAACAAAACAAAACACAAAAAAACCCCACAAATAGTCCAATCTAAAATGTCCAGGGAACACTTTTCCAAAGAAGACATTCAGATGGTCAACATGAAAAGATGTTCAACATTACTCATCATCAGGGAAATGAAAATCAAAGCACAAGGATATATCATCTTACACCTGTCAGAATGGCTAAAAAAATTTTTAAAGAAATACCAAGTGTTGGTGAGAATGTAGAGAAAAAGGAACCGTCGTGCATTACTGGTGGGAATGTAAATTAATATAGCCACTGTGGAAAACAGTATGAAGTTTCCTCATAAAATTAAAAATGGAAACACCATGTGATCCAATAATTCCACTACTGGATATTTACCCAAGTTTACCCAAAATCACTAGTTCAAAAAGAGATATACATTCACACTTGTAATGAGCATCAGGTATTGTATGTGTCGAATCACTAAATTGTACACCTGAAACTAATATTACACTGTATGTTAACTAATTAAAATATAAATAAAACTTAAACTGATAACAGATAAAAACTTTAAAATATAAAGAGGAAAAAAGAAATATACACCTCTATGTTTACTGCACCATTCTTCACAATAGCCAAGGTGTAGAAGCAACCCAAATGTTCATCCATAGATGAAGAAGATATATATATATCTTCTTTATCCAAACACACACACACACATATATACTGGAAGTTTACTCAGCCATTAGAAAGGATAAGATCTTGCCATTTGTGACATGGGTGGACCTGAGGGTATTGTGCTAAGTGAAATAAAGCAGAGAAAGACAAATGCCAAATAATTTCATTTATAAGTGGAATCTAAAAAGCAAAACAAATGAATAAACAAAAAGCAGAATCATACCTATAAATACAGGGAACAAATTGATGGTTGATGGAGGGGAGGAGGTGGGAGATGGGCAAAAAGGAGTGAAGGGGAGTGGGAGATATTGGCTCGCAATGATGGAGTGGATGTAAGTCCCATGGATGGAAGGCACAGCACAGGGAACAGAGCCAATGATATTGTAATAGCACCGCGTGGTGAGAGATGGCCCCTACACTTGTGCCGAGCACAGCACAACCTACAGACCTGTCTGTCACTATGTTATACACCCAAAACTAATGTAACACTGGCAACTATACTCAAAGTTTTTAAAAGTCACACATTCCCCTAAAAGGGGTTTTCAAATGGCCACTAAAAAATATAAAAAGATGTCTTGATATTATAAATCTCTGGAAATTTTAAATTAAAACACAATGAAATACCTTACACACCCACCAAAAAAGGCTAAGATTGAAAAACAATCTAACATTGACTTATAATTCTGTTGTCTGGCTTATGGATCAAAGGGTACTTTTTTACGCTGCTGGTATGTCTGTAAATTACTTGTATCGGTCAGGGTCCAGTCAGGAGACAGAAACCACATTACTGTTTTATCAGACACTTCTCCAAAGAAGACATACAAATGGCTAACAGACACATGAAAAAATGTTCATCATCTTTAGCCATCAGGGAGATTCAAATCAAAACCACACTGAGATACCAC
>CM053612.1:273830-354465 GCA_028646535.1 Procyon lotor
CCTCCCGGAGGAGGAAGGAGGGGGTGTCTCCGGACCTGCCTCCCGCGGGGTCCCTGCTTGACGTACGGCAGCCCTATATGGACTGTATGTCTCAGTTCCTATAGTCCAAGGTAGGCCTATGCGGCGCTGCGCGGCTCCTTCTCTGCCGCCGGCTTCTCCGCCCCGATACCCGGGAGCTCGGCCGCACTCGGGCTCCCCTGGTCCCTCGGTGACCCCACGGGTCCCGAAACCACACTGTTCCCGCGAGGGCTGAACCCCGGGTTGGCCTCTGGAGCGATGTCCCTCAGCGGAGCGGACTAGAAGTTCCGGATTTTGTGCCCCGCGGCTCTGTGGCTGCTGGGAGCCGGCCCCTCCCCCAGGGGTCTCTCTTCCCGTCGCTTTAAATTCACCTTTTCCAGACGTCCTACCTCCTGAAAGTGGTCGATTTTCTGCTCCTAGAATTGCTGTTCTTATTCTCTTCTCTCTGCTGTTGTGTTTGCCGGCTTTTAGAGTGATTTCCTCCTCTTTAGCTGGACTTCTGATTCGCAGGGCTCTCTGTGCCTCCTACACCTCCGCCATCTTGCCTCCCCCAACACAAGTAATTCTTAAAATAACAAGTCTATTTATTTAGAATTACTAGAGTGGATCAATTTAGAATTATTTTTTTTTTAGTTTAGAATTATTTGTAGGCTCAGTTTTCTATATAGGATTAGAAAGGGACAGGAAGAGATTTTGGAGGGTGTTGGATATTTTTTTTTTAAAGATTTTATTTATTTATTAGAGAGATCACAAGCAGGCAGAGAGAGAGGGGGAAGCAGACTCCCCGCCGAGTGGAGAGCCTGATGCGGGGCTTGATCCCAGGACCCTGAGATCATGACCTGAGCCGAAGGCAGAGGCCCAACCCACTGAGCCACTCAGGTGCCCCGGGTGTTGGATATTTTTATCATCTTATCCTGGGAGTGATGATTCCATGTGTAAACCCAATCAGATTGCATACTTTAACTGTGTGCAATTTATTGTATAGCAGTTATTACTTGATAAAGCTGTAATGTGCAAACCTCATCTTCAAATTTTGTTAAATACATTCAGAGAAGTTCTCTGTAATTCTCACCCTTGCCCTCTAACGGTAAGGTATCCAGCCCCCACCATATTATTCAATATGATATGCCTATGTATAGATTTGTTTCTTTTTGATGTTTATCCTCCTCATTCATTGAGCTTCCTGGATCTGTGGTTTGGTGTTTGTCAATAATTTATGAAAACTCTTAACCATTATTACCTCAAATACTCCCTCAGTTCCTTTCTTTACTTCCTGCCAATCAGTTTGGGAGGTTTGTCTCTTGACCTACCTTTACATTCACTTATTCTTTGGCCGTGTCCAGTCTACTGATGAGCCCATCAAAGACTTTCTTTATTTTTGTTAGTGTTTTTTTACTTATAACATTCCTTTTGATACTTTTGTCAATAAAAATACTGGTTTTTTTACTGTCAATAAAAGATATAGTTTTCCATCTCTGCTTTCATTTACTCATCTGTTCTTGAATGCTGCCTACTTTTTCCATTAGAGCCCTTAACATATTAATCTTATCTGTTAATGCAAAAATCCTTGTCATATCTGAGTCTGGCTCTGATGCTTGTTTTGTATCTTCAGACTGTGTTTTCCCTGCCTTTTAATGTGCCCTATCAATTTTTTGTTGAAAGCCAGGCATGATGTATTGTGTAACGGTACTGACGTAAACAGCCGTTAGTATGAGGTTTTGTTTTAATCCGGCTAGGAGTTGGGCTGTGTTTCATGTTTGTAGTAGTTGTAAGTGTCAAAGTCTTCACATTTTACTGGCATCCTCAATTTTTGTCTCTCTGTCCTTGGTATGCCCTAAGGACTACTTACGAGATAGAGTCTGCATCTTGCCCCTCTTTCATTATAATCCACTCTTATTTTTCTGAAGTCTGATGGCATGGCATGGTGGTATAGGGGATGCATTCTCTAATCTCACGATGAATTCTTGGTTTTACAGTGGGCCTGTTGCCCTGGGCTGTGTGATAGTATCTCTCTTGGTAAGACAGAAAGCCTTGAGAAGGCCCAAGTGAGAGAAATGCCCTTTCCCTGGATGGGATAGGACTTTTCCCTTGGAGAGCAGGTTTTTGTTATAGAGACAGTTCTGTTTGGAGACTACTCTGTTACGAACAATGCAATTTTTGCTCTCCCCCTCCCCTGTCAGGACTAGGTGGGACTTGTTTTGGGCCCTATACCATAAGAACCTGGTGGGGGAATTCATGGAGGTAAAATCCCATGAAAGTGTGGGCTCCCCCTTAAGACTGTGATCCCAAAAGTTTCTCCCTCTCAAGGTAGTCCACACTCAGCCTCCAGCAGGTCATCAAAATTACCATTTAAGTAAATGGACTTTCTGCTCCAGGTAAATGGATCTTGGCTCTGCCTCTCTGGATTTGCCAGTCTCTCCAGATTTCGGAGTGGCAGTTTGCCCTGCAGCCTCAGTAGTCTAAGTCCAAAAAGAGCCATTGCTTTTCAATTTGATCAGCTAATTCTTATTGTGAGGATGGGATGGATGACTTCCAAGCTCTTTACGTGTTAGAGCTGAAACCAAAAGTCTGATGAGTTTTTTAAACTATGATCTTGTAGCTTACCTGACTCTCACGTTTAGGGCTTGTAAAACATTCTTTTGTAACTTTCTTCAGCCTAACCAGAAGTAAAAGCTGGGCTTGAGTGGCTTTTTAAAAAAAATTACCACTTACATCAGTTTTGGGTGTACCACATAGTGATCGACAGCACTTTACGTTCTGCCGCGCTCGGCGCAAGTGTAGCTGCCATCTGTCCCCATACATCGCTCTTACAGTACCATTGACCATCTTCCCTGCGCTGTGCCTTTCATTCCCCTGACCTAACTCATTCCGTAACTGCAGGCCTGCGTCTCCCCTTCCTCCTCATCCGTTTTGCCCGTCCCCCACCCGCCTCCCCTCTGGCAACCCGCAGTTTGTGCTCTGTGTTTATAGGTTTGATTCTGCTGCTCATTTGTTTGTTTATTCATTTGTTTTATTTTTTCGATTCTACATATAAGTGAAATCATGAAATTTGTCCTTCTCTGTCTGACTTATTTCACTTACCGTAATATCCTCTAGGTCCATCCATGTTGTCCAGATGCCAAGACTTTTATCTTTTTGTGGCTGCATGGTATTTACACACCATGTCTTCCTTATCTATTCGTCTATCTGTAGATACTTAGGTTGCTTCCATATCTTGACAATTGTAAATAATGCTGCAGCGAACATAGGGGTGCACGTATCTTTTCAAATTGCTGTTTTAGTTTTCTCTGGGTAAATACCCAGTAGTGGAACTATTGGATCATATGGTTTCTATTTCCAGTTCCTTGAGGAACCTCCATACTGTTTTTCACAGTAGCTGTACCAGTTTGCATTCCCACCAACAGTACACAAGGGTGGTTCCTTTTTCTCCACATCCTCACCAATACTTACTATTTCTTGTCTTTTGGGTTTTAGCCATCTGACAGGTGTAAGGCGATATCTCATTGTGGCTTCACTTTGCATTTCCCTGATGACTGATGATATTGAGCATCTTTTCATATGTCTGTTGACCATCTGTATACCTTTGGAAAAATGTCTAGTCAGGTCTTCCGCCTTGGCTTTCAGGAGCCTGGGCTTTACATTGATGCTTGGGCCTTGGATCCTTGCAAGTCATAGAATTGGGATGAAGAACCTCAAAGATGTGCACATCTGTGAAAGCATGGTTTAGCAAAAAAATCCAGCAACAGAAGAACGATGCATCACATTATTCTGTCTTGACCTGGGCTATAGGGAGCCTTAATTAGGATATGGGTTCAAATGTCTCTAAGAAAGACCAAAAGTAGAAGTGAAAAAGTGGAAGCAGTGCAGCCCAGAGTGTACTTTGGTGGCCTCACCTATTTCCTCAAAGAATCTCCAGTTCTGAAAGACTCTGCAGAACCGTCACTGCAGCCTGTGTAGCACATCTGCCACCAAGGGCCTGATCACCATGAACACCAGATTCCTTATATACATAGTAACTGTGTGTGTGTGTGTGTGTGTGTGTGTGTGTGTACATATATATATAAAATAGGTTCTATATGTATATGGAAACATATGTAAGTTTTATATTTAAATAGAATAATAATATATAATTATATATATAATATATTAAAAGGTTATATATAAATATACACATATGCATTTTATTTACATGTGATAAATATTTATTATAATAAATATTGATGTATATTTAAATGGAGTCTTAGAGTTCTTCCAAACAAAAAACTCCAGAAGAAACCTGCTCAGAGAAATCTGCAAAACTTGTGATGTTAGAAAACTACTTGTTATCCATAAATTCAAGAGGCATAAATTCAAGCTTTAGTGAATGTGTAAGACTCAGGAAATGTTATTCCCATGATGCCTAACTGGGGGATTTAATGAAAATAAAAAAACTTCAGATGACCAAGAAATCATAGGAGACATTTGGCATATATTTGATGGTGATCTGTAACTATGTTTACCTGTAAAGCTGAGAATAAATGTTGGTGATCAAATGACAGAACAGAGGCAAATATTTTACATTCTGAAATATAGATATTACACAAGCAACAAAAATGGGTGTAGAAGGAAGATAGGAGTAAGGAAATAGAGGGTTAGGGCGCCTGGGTGGCTTAGTTGGTTAGGCATCTGCTTCAGCTCAGATTATGATCCCAGGGTCCTGGGATCAAGTCCTGCATTGGGCTCCCTGCTCAGCAGAGAGTCTGCTTTTCCCTTTTTCTATGCCTCACCCCCTGACTCGTGTGCTCGCTCGCTGTCTGTCTCAAATAAATAAATAAAATCTTAAAAAAAAAAATACAGGTTTAAATTAGAGGCTGGGTCAGAAGGAGGGAGAGGCAAAAAGAGGATGCTAGCAAAATTCGTTATGGCTCATGAAGGACATCAATAGAAAGTATATTTAAAAGGAGGATAAAAGGAGCACCTGGGTGGCTCAGTGGGTTAAAGCCTCTGTCTTCAGCTCGGGTCATGAGCTCAGGGTCCTGGGATCGAGCCCCGGGATCGAGCCCCACATCCAACTCTCTGCTCGGCGGGTGCCTGTTTCCCCCCCTCTCTCTGCCTCTTTGCCTACTTGTGATCTCTCTCTCTCTCTGTCAAATAAATAATTTAAAAAAAAATTAAAAGGAGGATAAAAGTATATCTGATACAATCCTAGCTTTGAACCTTTGCACTGACCTATTTTACACCTCGTATCTTCATGACTGACTACCTCATTGTTCAAAAGTCATTTTTCTCAGTAAGGTTTACCATTACCAGCATGTTTAAAACTCCTACTACCTCCAGCATACCCCTTTTTCCTGCTGGATTTTTTTAATAGCTCCTATCATCTTATAATGTATTATGTAATTTACTTATGTATTATTTTTATCTTGAATCATCTGCCTTCTCCCACTAGAAGATACACTCCATGAAAGCAGGAATTTTTGTCTCATTTGTTCACTTATATAGCCCAAGTGCCTAAAATACTGCCTAGCACAAAGTTGGCACCCAATAAATATTTTTTAAATGAGTTGATTAACTAATTAGTTAAGAGTGTCAGGGAAGTTTTCTTCAGTGATTTGATATTTAATCTTAGACCTGAAGAATGAGAGAAAGAATAAGAGGGAGAACATGGTAGGCAGAGGAAACAGCACCTGTAAAGATCCTGAGGTCGTGGGGCAAGATGGAGCCAATTATGTAAAGCCTTCATAAAGAGATGATGACTCAATCCTTTTGCCTGTCCTCAAGGAGGTGTCAGAAAATGGGGAGGAAAAAAATAATTAAACAAATGAGTATTATACATGTTGTAAATGCACTAATAAGGGTATGCACAAAGAATGATGAAAACATTGACTAGGCAGCTATTAACTCTTTTTAAGGCATTTAGGAAGATTTTACAAAGAAGGTGACATTCGAGCTAGGTCTCAGGCTGGAGAGTGACATGATGAAAGTGTTTTAAGAAGATTAATCTGGCAATAGTATGGAAAATGGATTGGAATATGGATGGATCAGAGGCAAGGAAACCATCCAGTCTATGGCAATAGTCCAGGTATGAGGTGATGAAGGCATCTATAGGAATGGAAAAAGAAGGACAAATCTGAGACACATTTGGAAGGAAAAATTGATGGGAGCTAAATGGATTCTTGGCTTTAAGCCTTTCAGGAGGTAATGCTTCTTCCTTAGTAATAACCATGAAAAGATTCAAATTGACCTATTATGTAATTGCCTACTCTGACTAGAATTTCTAGCTATGGCTATTCTCCAAAAGTTTCTGTTATTGTGATTGATGCTTGTTGGACCTTAATTTACATTAAGATGATTTTAGATTCTAAAGGTTGGGAAGCTCTCAAAAACATAATTTTGACTATGAAACAGCAAATTATTCTATTAAAGGAGAAATGAGGGAAACCATGGGACTACATAGGAAGTTTTACAATGAGCTCATAGTTCCTATTTTAAAAGAATAATAATACAAAAGATGGAAAAGAAGGACGACTATAACAGGTGGCATATGCCTAAAGGATTAGTAGTTGGAAGCATAAGGCCCAAAATCACCTCAGGCTTACAGAAATACAGATTTGCAAAGACAACAAGACCAATATTCTGACTATGTTGTCAGAAAGAGAAAGTATATATGTCCTGGCAGGGGTAAGCTATAACTCAGATGATATCATTACACTACTCTCAATGATCAAAGGGATTAAGGATCCCTTTGCAAATATCTTCTCCCATTCTGTCGGAATAGGAGAGGTGCTTTATGACTGTATTTATGTAAAACTTCTAAGGAAGAATTTTTAGTCTGCTGATCAGTAAACTAAGTATCTCCGGGGTTAGATCCTAGAACAGATTTCAAGTAAGTGTGTACTTAGAAAATTATAAAGTGTTATCAACAAAGACATCCCACACAAATGTAATTTTTATTTTTAAAAATATTATTAGAGGTAATTTATGGAAATGTAGGAGACATAATGTACATTAAATGAATGAATGAAATTTCAGCAAGACTTTAATAAATTTTTTTTAACATCTAAGGTATTATTTGTTTCCGGGGTACAGGTCTGTGAATCATCAGTCTTACACAGTTCATAGCCCTCCCCATAGCACATCCCCTCCCCAGTATCCATCCCCCAGCCACCCCATCCCTCCCATCCCCCTGCACTCCAGCAACCCTTAGTTTGTTTCTGAGATTGTCTCTTATGGTTTGTCTCCCTCCCTGGCCCCATCTCGTTTCATTTTCCCCTCCCTTCCCCCCCACGATGCCCTGCCCTGCCTCTCAAATTCCTCATATCAGAGGGATCATGTGATACTTGTCTTTCTCTGATTGACTCATTTCACTTAGCATAATACCCTCTAGTTCTGTCCATGTTGTTGCAAATGGCAAGATTTCTTTTCTCTTGATGGCTGCATAGTATTCCATTGTGTATATATATACACCATATCTTCTTTATCCATTCATCTGTTGATGGACTTCTAGGTTCTTTCCATAGTTTGGCTATTGTGGACGTTGTTACTATAAACATTCAGGGGCACATGCCCCTTCGGATCCCTACATTTGTATCTTTAGGGTAAATACCCAGTAGTGTAATTGCTGGGTCATAGGGTAGCTCTCTTTTCAACTTTTTGAGGAACCTCCATACTGTTCTCCAGAGTGGCTGTACCAGCTTGCATTCCCACCAACAGTGTAGGAGGGTTCCCCTTTCTCTGCATCCTCGCCAACATCTGTCATTTCCCGACTTGCTAATCTTAGCCATTCTGACTGGTGTGAGGTGGTATCTCACTGTGGTTTTCGTTTGTATTTCTCTGATGCTGAGTGCTGTTGAGCACTTTTTCATGTGTCTGTTGGCCATTTGGATGTCCTCTTTGTAGAAATGTCTGTTCATATCTTCTGCCCATTTCTTGATGGGATTATTTGTTCTTTGGGTGTTGAGTTTGAGAAGTTCTTTATAGATTTTGGATACTGGTCCTTTATCTGATATGACATTTGCAAATATCTTCTCCCATTCTTTCGGTTGTCTTTTGGTTTTGTTGACTGTTTCCTTTGCTGACTTTAACAAATCTTTTATGAAACCTTTGTGAACAAGAATTATATATCTATGTTGATGGGTTAGACAATTAATACAATTGTGTATTGATTAATTAAATTACCACACTCAAAGAGAACTGATTAGCAGACCATAGGCAAAGAGTTTTTGTTGGCCTTCTACAAAACCTACCTTTGGCTTAACCTCATTATTTTATAACTTACTTAAGTGAAGATTTATAACAGACATCCAGACCAGATTTAAAGAAAATATGAAGTTGGAAGAAAAGTAATTCATTTGAGTTCGCACAAATATTTGTGGAGTTTTACAAAGTACTAGGAACCATGCTAAATGTCAGAGTGCAAAAATTAATGAGACATTTGTCTTCCTATTAAGGAGCATCCAAGTATTACTAGGAGAAAAGACATAAAAACATAATTTCATCAAAAGATATGAAGAAGGAAGATAGAGACATAAACAATATTATGAGAGAACACGTGTTTTTTAGAATCAGGAAAGAGTGGAGTGAGTCTGGGAGACGATAAGCAATAAAGTACAAGGAGGAAGTGAGGCTGAGAGGTAGCTCAGGACTAGGTAATAGAAGGCGTCATTTAACATGATAAAGAAATTGGACTTTACCCTGAAGGCCTTAGGGCTGAAATGGGATTGGCCAGGCTGCCTTCCTTTGTGGAGGCTTCGTTCAGACTGTTGGCTGCGGGACTGAGGTTGCTGTTTCCTTCTCGCACATCATCTGTTGGGCATTCTCATCTCCTCGCGACTGCGTGCAGCACTTGCCCTGTAGTCCCCTCCACTTTCAAAGCCAATGGAGCATCTCCTTGACAGCAAATCCCTCTCTGGCTTCAAGTCTCTTTCACTAGAAAGGTCCCTGTCCCTTTTAAGAGATTGCTGGTGTAGGTCAGCCCAACTAAGGATCTTCCTTAAAGTCTTCTGTGCCATATACATTGCCTAATCCCACAAGTGAGATCCCATCATACTCATACTCCAGGGGAAAGGGTATAATTTAGCAAGGGTCACCAGATGTCATCTTAGAATTATGCCTATCACAAGCAACAAATCATAGATTCAAAAAGTCCTGTAACTCAAAGAAGAATAATACAAAGAAAACCTAATCTAGCTGTATTTTGTGAAAACTTCTAAAAAAAATAAAAAGAAGAAAACAGAAAAGCAGTTGGAAAAAAAGATATATTACCTTACAAGGAGCAGCAATTAGATTGGCATTGACTTCCCAACAAAAACCAACTGGATTGGGGCGCCTGGGTGGCTCAGTCGTTAAGCGGCTGCCTTCGGCTCAGGTCATGATCCCAGGGTCCTGGGATCGAGCCCCACGTCGGGCTCCCTGCTCCGCAGGAAGCCTGCTTCTCCCGCTACCATTCCCTCTGCTTGTGTTCCCTCTCTTGCTGTGTTTCTCTCTGTCAAATAAATAAAATCTTAAAAAAAAACCCAAAAACTGGATATACAAATTCAGATTGGCAGTTACCCCCTCTAGCATTTTGAGGATATCATGCTAATATTAGAATATATGAAACAAAAATAGTAATGTCATGTCATGTGGGATATGTGTATGTTAATTAAAATACACAATAGTTATTGTGGAAGGAGTAGAAATGGAGCTAATAGAAATTTTCTAATTTGCATTATAATTTAATAAATCAAAGATACATGTTGTAAGCTGTAGAATAACTCCTTTTTAAAGGGCAGTAAGAGAATGTATAATTAACAAGTAAACAAAGAAGGAAATGGAATAATACAAATCACCTAATCAGTGCAAAACAAAGCAAGATAGGAAAGCTAGCAAAACAGGCAAGACAAGTAGAAAGAAAACATTGATATAGCAGAGTTAAGCTCAAATATATCAATAATTATGTTAAGGGGGCACCTGAGTGGCTCAGTCAGTTAAGCCTCTGCCTTCAGCTCAGGTCATGATCCCAGGGTCCTGGGATCGAGCCCCGCATCGGGCTCCCTGCTCAAGGGACCCTGTTCTCCCTCTCCTGGCTCGTGCTCTCTGTTGCTGTCCCTGTCTATTTTTCTCTCTCAAATAAATAAATCGAATCTTAAAAAAAAAAAACCAACAACCAATGATTATGTTAAATGTAAATGAACTGAACACATTAATGAAATGACAAAGATTATTAAACTGTTTTAAAAAACAAAATATAACTGTGCTATTTATAAAAAACAGAAGTTACATATAAAAATATAGGAAGATCGAAAGTAAAAGGATGTAAGAAATATACAATGCCAACACTATCCAAGAGACAACAGAAGTAGATACATTAATGACAAAGTTGACTTTTTCCCTGAGAAAAAGTACAGCTACCCCACTCCCTCTTTCAGGGGTCTTTCAACCACCACCTGGCGCTGCTTAGCATGCTTGTCAAGAGACGAAATGATTACTCGGAGTCCAATGATTTGGAACAGAGGCCCGAAGGGGCTGCACCCCCTAGCCCTAGCAAGAAGGGCAGGCGCCAGGGCAAAGTCACAGGTCCAGTGGACTCTCAGTTTTATTACCGTGGAATGTAAAGTATGCGGTAGCCAGGAGGGAAAAACAGCTCAAGAAAGTAGTCACGTGAGGGGCGGCCAGGAACTGTGTACGTGACTATTACTGTGGATCCTAGTGAGCCATTAAGCAGAGGGCTGCAGGGGATGGGAGAACTGGCCTGGCTCTCTTTTCCACCATCACCCCTGTTTTCAGCACGGAATGATGGGGGAGTAACTGGCTCTTGTTGCCATGCATGCGGGGGCCTGTCCTTACAGCCTCGTTTACTGGCCGAGGTCCTGCTCTCCCACAGCCTTGATGTCCTCATGAAATGTTAACTCTTCTGAGGATTTGAATCCTTCTGATACACTGTAAGAGTACGAGTAGCCACATTACATGGTAACAGGATCCCTGTGTTGCCTAAATTCGAAGATCAGGCTTCTATGGAAATCTTAGGCTCTAAAGTGTAGGAATCTTGGGGCCTCTGGGGGGCTCAGTGGGTTGAAGCCTCTGCCTTCGGCTCAGGTCATGATCCCAGGGTCCTGGGATGGAGCCCCACATCGGACTCTGCTCAGCAGAAGCCTGCTTCTCCCTCTCCCACTCCCCCTGCTTGTATTCCCTGTATTGCTGTGTGTCTCTCTGTCAAGTAAATAAACAAAATCTTTAAAAAATATATAAAATCCATTCTTAGCTTATAAAAATAGGCATGGGCCATAATTTGCCAGCGTCTGTCTTAGATGATACCTGTAGGTAGGAGGTTTGGAAACAAGACACAGTAGGAAACATAAATGTAACCCAGATGTCAGCAGAGTCCTCTCTGTGCTCTGCTCCTTGCTTATACCCATAAAATCTCAATCAATTTGACCTTAGCTCTTGGTTTCCTAGACTGTTACTTTGGAACCCTCCGCAGGCCACCAGCATATTCTGTTACATCTCTAGCTATGGCCGTTGTGTATATGATTGACATCATCCCACATCAACATAAAATTCAGTCCCTTCATCAGCTTTCACCGCACACACAAACACGCACACACACAAACACGCACATATGCCCTGAAAATAAGCCTTTTATGGGTTTAGTGACCTTACAGGGTTATGCACATCAAGCATCATAAGCTTCTATGCAGTTGCATGCTTTTCTCCCTCTTTTCGCACAGGACAAATTAATCTTTTAAAAGTATTATGCACTGGGTGTGGTGCATGAACAATGAATCTTGTAACACTGAAAAAATAAAATAAACATAAAAAAATAAAAATAAAAAATAAAACGTATTTGGGGAAAAATTTTAAAAAAATAAAAAATTTAAAAAATTTAAAAAAATAAAAGTATTATGCAAATAAAGTTTTTTAATTAATCTTCCTGAAACCATAAGACTGAGGGAGTCACCAACTCTAAGCAAGTTTATCAAGGTACTTTTACCAGCAGATATATCTTATCTCTAGCATTAAGTATTATCATAATGAGAATAATAGCAGCTGACATATATAGGGCTTACTATGGGACAGACACCGTTCTAAGTACCTTAGTCTTCATACTAGACCCATGAAATAAGTATTATTATTATCCTCATTACAAAGCAGGAAACCAGAGTCACTGAGAATTTAAGTAACTTGTTCACAATCACGCATAATCAGTGGAAAAAAAAGTTTTAAGAAGTCATGTGAGGGTGATCAATAGTGTCACAAGTGGAGAGGCCCAGAAGGATGAGATCTGAAAACCAATTCTTATATGTGGTTGGAAGGTTAAAATTACTGAATTTTTAAAGAACTACTTCAGTTAAATAGTATGATAGAAGCAAAATTACAAGGCTAAGTAAAAGTAGCTGGTGAGAAAATGGAAGTAATGGTTATAGACCACTTACGCTCAACTTTTCAGAATTTTTCTTTTGTTTAATCCTCTGTAGTTGAGGTAATTAAATCTGTTCTTTTATATAGTTACACCTATAGTATTATTCCTACAACCTCATAAAAGTTCTTTAATACTGTTATTCTCTCTTTCATCATCAGATTTTCTAGGATGTGGTGCCACAGGCTGTCCCACCTACAAAGCAGGCTCCAGAACCTGGTGAGGAGAGGAGTCACGTGTTGGACCTTCCAACAGCCCAACTTCAAAAGCTTATTTCCATTAGCCGTGCATGGGCACCATACAGCCTCCGGGTCTCTGAATTGTGCTTGGAAGCAACATGAAGATCATTTTGGTAAGATATGTGGAGACAGATACTTTATTTTTGTAACTTTTTATTTTAATTCCAGTTAGTTAACATATAGTGTAGTATTAGATTCTGGTGTACGATATAATGATTCAGCAATTCTATAAAACACGTGATGCTCATCACAAGTGCCCTGTTTAATCCTCATCCCCTATTTCTCCCATCCCCCCACCACCTCCTCTCTAGTAACCATCAGTGTCTTCTCTATAGTTAAGAGTCTATTTCTTGGTTTGCCTCTGTTTCTTTTTCCCCCATTTGTTCATTTGTTTTCTTTGTTAAATTTGACATATGACTAAAATCATGAGGTATTTGTCTTTCTCTGACTCATTTCACTTAGCATGATACTCTCTGGCTCTATCCACATCATTGCAAATGGCAATATTTCATCCTTTTCATGGCTGAGTAATATTCCATCACATGTCCCACATAAATGAAATTTAACATCTTACCCATTTTATAAGGTATGTAGAACAACACGAACAGACATATAGACCGACAAAAGTAAATGCCAAGAAGTGAAAGAACCTAGTTAGAATGAACCCCAGGAATGAGATTTATATAATACCCGAACAAAAGCAAATATGGAGAAACACTGACAGAAGGATAAGATTGGAGGGTGGTTATAACTCCTCGTGGGCGAGGAAGATTATTTCAGGTCTTCCTGGGTTTGTTGTTGTATTTAGCCTCTAGTCCTAATGTTAAGTAGTAAAAAAAAAACAACAAGAAATGTGAAAACGTGTGAATAAAAAAAATAGGAAGAGAATAAGAAAAAAAAAAACTTGTATCTATGAAATATACAGGCTTGAGGGTATTAACAGGAGCTTAATATATCGATTCCTCCTGATGTTGGGGATTTAATGTTTATGGGGACCCCGTGGTTATAGTCCTTAATTTTTTGGACTTGTCTTCTGGGGGAGGGGCCTGGCGCGTTGTTTTCCAGTCAATCTTGCTTGGGGTGAGTCACCCGGCCCCCCATTCAAGGGGCCGAGCTCTGTGGAAACCGGTTTCTCGGTCTTTCCCTCTCTGAAGGTTTTTGGCCCTCTGTAGCTCTTTCACCTTTTCGGAGGGTCCACGCCAGGAATCTGCCTGTCCTGCCCAGCCCTCCGCGTCCCAGAGAAGCCACAGTCCCCGCCGTGGAATTCTGCTCCCAGCGCAGCCTGTCCCGGGCGCCGCGCGCTCCGCCTTCGGGGACCCGGCGGGTGCTCCCCTGCCCTCCGGGCTCCAGGCCCGCGCGGGGTGTGCTCCGGCCCGGCCGCGCTCTCTCCGGGGAGGCTGCGGCCGCGAATGTCTTGGGGTCGGGGTGCACCGCCCAGGGGCGCCGGCTCCCGACCGCAGCAGGCTCTCTAAGGCGCTTGCAGGAGCGCCGGCGCCTCACCCGCCAAATGGTGCGAGGAGCCGGGGCCTGGACCCCCCACCAGTCTCCCTTTGAGGGGAGCGGTGACCTTCCCGGGAGCGTGGGCCCAGGCCTGGGCCCGCGACCACCCCCTTCCACTAGTTGGTCCTCAGAACCTTTGCTCTTTTTAAGTGTTTTTACCCGGACTCTAAGTTATTGCTGCTCCCCAACCACCTGGCGCTTTCCTTTGGGGTATTTCTGTCCTTGGATCGCTTCTGGCGGCTCTCTCCCCCTTCTGTTTACCCTCCATATGGGTTCGAGTGTTCCCACACTGCTTTACCTCCCCACTGCTGTCTTCTGCTCCCACAGAGATCCAGAAGTGAACAATCTTGCTCCTCAGGCTGATGTCATGGGTGTTCAGCGTGGTCTGGTAGACATCCAGCTCACGTCTGGGGACAGGTTGCAACAGGATCTCCTACTCCTCCACCATCTTGCCCCCCTCCCTCACATCTTACCCATTTTTAAAAGATTTATTTAGTTGAAAGACAGAGAGTGAGGGGAGGGGTCGAGGGAGGGGGGAGAGAGAATCCTCAAGCGGACTTCCCCTGGGCACAGAGCCGGAGGTAGAGCTGTATCCCAGGACTCTGAGATCATGACCTGAACTAAAATCAAGAGTGAGCCACTTAACCAACTGAGCCACCCAGGCTCTCCATCTTAGCCATTTCTTAAGTGTACAGTTCAGGTGGTAAGTATATTTACATTGTTGTGCAATATCAGTTACTGCTTATGTGGACTGAACATACTTTCTGTGGAGTTTTGAGGACCTCTAGCTGTTTATTTCCAAGATTACCCTACAGGTTGCAAGAAAGACAAAAATATTAAGGCCAATAGTATAATCTGATCCTAGCAGGGGGAAGGGAACATTGCCCTACTCCAGTCCCACTGTATCTCTCTATCTCATATGAGGGGAAAAACAGAAATAAAAGAGAGCCTCGGTATATAGGGAAGTAGGTTTCAAAGGCATAGGTAGCAGAAGGGGGAAAAAAGCTTCACCCCTGTGTATAAGTTTCCTAACACTGCTATAACCAATTACCATAACCTAGTTGGCTTAAAACAACAGAAATTTATTTTTTCACAGTTCTGGAAGCTAGAAGTCTATCTAGAAATAAAGGCATTAGCAGGGATATACTCCCTCCAAAGGCTCTTTCTGGCCTCTTACAGATTTTGACAGTTGCTGACGACCCTTGCTGTTCCTTGACTTGTGGCAACATCGTCCACTCTCTGCCTGTCATCACATGGCTTCTTCCCTGTGCCTTCTCTGTGTCTTCCAACATGTCTTTCCTTATAAGGATACCAGTTGCTGGATTTAGCGTCCACTCCAGTACAGTATGACTTCGTCTTACCTTGATAATCTTCAAAGACCCTATTTCCAAATGAAGTCTCATTCACAGGTACTAGAGATTAGAACTTCAACATCTTTTGGCGGAATACAGTTCAACCCATAACTTCTGGAAAGGGACAAAAACAATTGTGAAGGTTACACTCCAAAGACATAGGCTCACTGTTCACTGCAAAGACTGAGACTTAATCCAAATATTAGATAATGCCCTTATCTGCCATACATTATAACCAGCTAATAAGCCTCCAGTTAAAATAGCAGTGCATTGGGGCACCTGGGTGACTCAGTGGGTTAAAGCCTCTGCCTTCGGCTCAGGTCATGATCTCAGGGTCCTGGGATCCAGCCCCGCATCGGGCTCTCTGCTCAGCGGGGAGCCTGCTTCCCCCTCTCTCTCACTTGCTCCTCTGTCTACGTGTGATCTCTCTCTGTCAAATAAATAAATAAAATCTTAAAGTCTTTTAAAAAAAAATAGTGCATTGCAGCTGGGAGAGCTGCAAGAGACAGACTGTTTCTGAGGTGCAAAGAGAAGGGCCAAGGCCAAGAGGGGAGACAAAAACAAGGTCACTAGAGGAATTTAATGCCTTTCGTATCCATAGAGACGACAAACACCAGACGCAATCCATGTCTTGGCCAGATTGGTATAAATGCTCACCCCAAAGTTCTGTTTACTCAGTGTCTACTGCTTTATATAACATGTGTGCCTTTCAACAACAACAAAATTACAGAGCATGCTAAAAAGCAACAAATAACAATTTGAAGAGACAGAGCACCATCAGAACTAGACTCACCATGTGACACAGATGTGGAAAATATTGGTCAGAAAATTAAAATTGCTGTGATTAATATGTTAAGGACTCTAATGGAGAGAGTAGACAAAAATGAAAGACCAGATGGATAATGTCAGCAGAGTGATGAAACTATAAGAATTTTTTTAAATCAAAATCACGGTAACAGATTTGAAGAATGACTTTAATGGACTTATCAGTAGACTTCACACATTCAAGGATAGAGTCAGTAAATATAAAGGATAGGTGAATAGGAATTACCCAAACTGAAATGCAAGAGAGAGAATAGAGAGAACACAAAAATACATACAGTATTTGGAAACTGTGAGACAGTACCAAGGGATAGAAAAAGAAACACCATACAAATAATCAAACCAGTAGTAGCTATATTTCAGACAAAGCCGTCTTCGGAACAAGGAAGATTTTTAGGGATAAAGAGGCATATGAACAGAGTGATAAAGGGGTCAGTTCTTTTTTTTTTAATTGCGTATTTCTTTTTTTAATTTAATTTTATTTTTTCAGTGTTCCAGAATTCAAGGGGTCAGTTCTTTAAAGGAACATGTAACAACCCTAAAACTGTAGCACCTAAGAACAGACCATCAAATTACATGAAGCAAAAACTGATACAGATTTATCTCTAGAAAATAAATAGTAGAAATAAATAAATAAATAAAAGTAGAAATAAAAAATCCCCAATTGCCCATGGAGACTCTAAAACCTCTCTCTCAGTTATTGATACATTAAGCAGGCAGAAAATCAGTATGGATATAAATAACCTGAACAGCACTATCAACCAACTTGACCTAATTGACATTTATAGAACAATCCATCTAACGAGTAAAGTACACATTGTTCTGAAATATAAATTAAACATCCACCAAGATAAACCACATTCTGGGCCATAAAAAAAAAGCTCAACAAATTTAAAAGAATCTAAAACATAGAGTATGTACTCTGACCACAATGGAATCAACTAGAAATCAATAACAGAAAGATAGTTAGAAAAGTCTCCAATATTTGGAAATTAAGTTATACACTCCCAAAAAATGTGTGGGTATAAAGTCTCAAAGTTAAAAATATTTTGAACTAAATGAAAATAAATATGCAGCTTATCAAAATTTATGGTAAGCAGCTAAAGCAGTGGTTGGAGGGAAATATGTAGCAATAGATGCATTTATTAGAAAAGAATAAAGGTCTAAAATCAATAACCTATACTTCTCCATTAGGAAATTAGATAAAGAAGAGCAAGCAAAAAGAAGGAAATAATAAATATTAGAGCAAAAATCTGTGATATTGAAAATGGGGAAGAAAAAAACAAGAATATCAATAAACTCAAAGGTGTTTATTTAAAAATATTAATGAAATTGATAACCCTCCAGCCAGGCTAACCAAGGGAAGAAGAGAAAAGAGACAAATTACCAATGTCAGGAATTTTTATCACTGATCCTACAGATACTAAAAGGACAATAAGAGGAATACCAGAAACAACTTTATGCCCATAAATCTGATAATTTAGATGAAATGGACCAATTCCTACAAATATGCTACTATAGACTGAATTGTTCCCCCCAAATTCATGCTGAAGCTCTAACCCCCCCCCCCATATTACTGTATTGCAGATAGGGTCTATAAGGAGTTGATTAAAGGAGATCATGGGGGTAGAGCCTTGGCCCAAATCAACTGGTGTCCTTATAAAAGAGGAAGAGAAGTGATAATTTCTAGTGATAGCTCCCAACCCCCAGCCCTCTTTCTCTCAAGGACATAGTAAGAAGGTGGCCATCTACAAACCAGGAAAAGAGCTCTCACCAGGAACCGAATTGGCTGCTGCCTTGCTCTTGGACTTCTAGCCTCCAGAACTGTGAGAAAATAGATTTCCATTGTTTAAGCCACCCAGTCTATGGCATTTTGTTATGGCCGCCTGAGCAGACTAAGACAGACACAAACTACCAAACTTACTCAAGAAAAAGTAAATAATGTGAATAGTCCCAAATCTATTAAAGAAATAGTAGTTAAAAAAAAAAAAACTACCCAAAATGGTTTCACTCATGAATTCTACCAAACATTTAAGAAAGAAGTATCACCAATTCTACTCATTCTGTTCCGTACAATCAAATAATAAGGGATACTTCCCAACTTATTTTTTGAAGTCATCATTACCTAATGCCAAGTTTAGACAAAAACAATAAAAGGAAAACCATAGACCAGTATTTCATGAACATAAGCACAAAAATTCTTGCCAGAATATTAACAAATTGAATCCAACAAATGTAAAAAGGATAATACATCCATACCCAATAGAGTTAATCCCAGGAATACAAGGCTTTTTCAGCATTAAACGGAAAATCAATGCAGTCCACCATATGAATAGACTAAGAAATGCCATATGACCATCTCATTAGGTTCAGAAAAACAATTTAGCAAAATTCAGTAACCATTTATTATAAAAACTAAAAAAATTGGGAATAGAAGGGGACTTTCTTAACCTAATAAAGGACATATGTGAAAAATATACAATAAGCATCATACTTAATGTCAGGAGACCAAATGCTTTCCCCTTAAGATCAGGAATAAAACAAGGATCTCCCTTACTCACCACTTGTGTTCAACATTGTTTTAGAAATCCTAACTAGTGCAATAAAGCAAGAAAAATAAAGACATGCAGAGTAGAAAGGAAGAAATAAAACTTTTTTCATAAACGATAAGATTATCTATATAGAAATCTCCAAAGGATCTACAAAAACTCATGAAAGTAAGTTTAATGACATTGTATAATATGAGGTTAATAAACAAAAGTCATTTGCTTTCCTATATAATAACAACTTAAACTGGAATTTGAAATTAAGAAAGCAATAACACCAAAAAATAAGTACTTAGCTTAAGTAGTTAAATATTTTAGAATCTGTATATAGAAAATTGCAAAACATTGATGGAAGAAATGAAAGAACTAAACAATTGGAAAAACATTTCATGATCATGGATTAGAAGGCTCGGTATTGTTAAAATGTGAATTCTCAATATGATCTATAGAGTCAATGCAATCCCGCTCAAAATCCCAGCAAGCTTTTTTGTAGATATCAACAAACTGATTCTAAAATGTAAGCTGTTGGGGTCAGTTGAGTGTCTGCCTTTGGCTCAGTTCATGATTTCACACTCCTGGAATGGAGCCCCACATTGAGCTCCCTGCTCAGCAGGGAGCCTGCTTCTCCTTCTCCCTCTGCACTGCCCCCAATCATAAATGCGCTCTCTCTCTCTCTCATAAATAAATAAAATTTTTTTAAATTTTAAAATAAAGATAAAATGTATATGGAAAAGCAGAGGTACTTGACTAGCCAATACAATTCTGAAAAAAAGTCAGAGGACTCCAACCACGTGATTTTAGGACTTACTGTAAAGCTACAGTAATCAAAACAGTGTAGTGCTGGCAAAAGGATAGACAGAGCAGTGGAAGAAAATCAAGAGCCCAGAAATAAACTTATACAAATATAGTCAGCTGATTTTTGACAAAAATTCAAAGTCAAGGGGTGCCTGGGTGGCTCAGTTGTTTGGTGTCGGACTTCGGCTCAGGTCATAATCCTGGGGTCCTGGGATCCAGCCCCGCATCAGGCTCCCTGCTCAGCAGGAAGCCTGCTTCTCCCTCTCCCACTCCCCCTGCTTATGTTCCTTCTCTCACTGTCTATCTCTCTCTCTCTGTCAAATAAATCAATCTTTAAAAAAAAGTTCCAAGTCAATTCTTCTCAAGATTTTGTTTTCAAAAAGTGATACGGAACAACTGGATATCCATATGCATTTTCCATATGCTTTTTCCCTCTCTCTCTGTCTCCCTTCCTCCCTCCCTCTCTTTAAAAATAAGAAGACAACCCAGTTTTAAAAAGAGTGGAAAGATCTGAGCAGACGCTTCACTAACAAGGGTATAACTGTGGCAAATAAGCTTATGAAAGACACTCAACATCATTTTCATTAGGTAAATGCAAATTCAAGCCAAAATGAAATATCATACACACCTATTGGAATGACTAAAATCCTCCCAAAAACTGACAATACTAAATTCCTGCAAGGATGCAGAGCAACAGAAATTCCTTTGTGTTGCTGGTGATAATGCAAAAATAGTACAGCTGTGCTAAGAGACAGTTCAAAAGTTTCTTATAAAATTAAACAGACTCACCAGAAGTTTCACTCCTAGGTATTTACTTAACTGATTTATAAACTTATGTCCACAGCAAAAACCCACATATGAATAACAGCTTTATTTATGCTTGTCAAAAATGGGAAACTGCCAAGATATCCTTCAAAAAGGTTACTTAATAAACTGTAGTATAACTGTACAATGGAATACTATTCATCAATAAAAAGGAATGAGCTATTAACTCACACAATGGCATTATTCTTAAGTGCATTTTGCTAAGTGAAAGAAGCCTAACCATCAAAAGCTGCATACTGTATGATTTCATTCATATAACATTCTGTTCAAGGCAAAACTATAGGGACAGAAAACAAATCAGTGGTTGCCAGGGGTTTAAGAGGAGGTCGTGTAGCACAGGGGTTTTTATAGGATGGTAGAACCGGTCTTAACAGGATTTTTTAAGGATGGTAGGCGCAATCTGTATGGCAATGTAGTAACTAATAACTGCATCTGGGGAAAAAAAAACTATAAAACTTTATAGCAAAAAGTGAAAGTATATAGATTTAAATATATACAGATTTTTAAAGCTCAACCAGGAGGTCAGATCTGAGGATAGAATGCAGCCTGTGAAGGGAGTGGAGGGAAAAGTGCTGGTATGTGTATGTGTGTGTATATATACATAGATATAGATATAGATATAGATTCTGTATCTATATAGAGAAAGGATCTAATTCATAAATGGAAGTGTTGGCCTTGGTAAGTGCACTGATATTTCAACCATAGCAACAGGAAGGAAAGTAGAATATATGGACACAGATGCAAGTAAGTGGGTGGATGGAGAGATTCTTTTTTTTTTTTTAAAGATTTTATTTATTTGAGAGAGACAAGAAGAGAGAGCATGAGCAGGTGGAAGGGCAGAGGGAGAAGCAGGCTCTCCGCCAAGCAAGGAGCCTAATGCGGGACTCGATCCCAGGACCCTGAGATCATGACCTGAGCCTAAGGCAGATGCCTAATTGACTGAGCCACCGAGACACCCCAATGTGTAATAGTTTTATTTTTTATATTTTATTTAATATTTCAAGTTCTTATTTAAATTTTAGTTAACATACAGTCTAATGTTAGTTTCAAGAGTAGAATTTAGTGATTCATTACTTGCATAGAACACCCAGTGCTCATCACAAGTTCCCTCCTTAATACCCACCACCCATCTAGCCCATCCCCTACCACCTCCCTCCATCAACCCTCAGTTTGTTCTCTTGTGTTGCCCCCCCTTTTTTCCTTTCCCTTATGTTCATCTGTTTTGTTTCTTAAATTCCACACCTGAGTGAAATCAAATGGTATTTGTCTTTCTCTGACTTCCTTCACTTAGCTGATATATTCTAGTTCTATCCACGTGGTTGTAAATGGCAAGATTTCATTCTTTTTGATGACTGAGTAATGTTCCATCATATATATGTACACCATATCTTCTTAATTCATTCATCAGTGCATGGACATTTGCTAATTTGGCTATTGTAAATAATACTGCTGTAAACATTGGCGTGCATGTATTCCTTCAATTAGTCTTTTTGTGTTCTTTGGGTAAAGACCTAGTGGTGCAATTGCAGGATCATACGGTAGTTCTATTTGTAACTTTTTGAGGACCCTCCATACTGTTTTCCATAGTGGCTGCACCAGCTTGCATTCCCATCAGCAGTGCAAGAGGGTTCCTCTTTCTCCGCATCCTTGCCAACATGTGCTATTTCCTGTGTTGTTAATTTTAGCCATTCTAACAGGTGTTAAGTGATATCTCATTGTAGTTTGGATTTGTATTTCCCTGATGATGAGTGATGTTGAGCATCTTTTCATGTTTGTTAACCATCTGTATGTCTTCTTTGGGAAAATGTCTACTTATATCTTCTGTCCATTTCTTAACTGGATTACTTGTTTTTTTGGGTGTTGAGCTGTATAAGATCTTGATATATTTTGGATACTAACCCTTTATAGGATATGTCATTTACAAATATCTCCTTCCATTCTGTAGGTTGCCTTTTAGTTTTGTTGACTGTTTCCTTCACTGTGCAGAGGCTTTTTATTTTGATTAGTCCCAACAGTTTATTTTTGCTTTTATTTCCCTTGCCTCAGGAGAACATATCTGGGAAAAAGTTGCTATGGCCGATGTCAGAGAGTTTACTGCCTGTACTTTGTTCTAGAATTTTTATGGTTTCAGGTCTCACATTGAGGTCTTTCATCCATTTTGAGTTTATTTTTGTGTGTGGTGTAAGAAAGTGGTCCAGTTTCATTCTATGTGTGGCTGTCCAGTTTTCCCAGCACCATTTGTTAAGAGACTGTCTTTTTTTTACTGGATATTCTTTCCTGCTTTGTTGAAGATTAATTGACCATACAGTTGTGGGTCTATTTCTGGGTTCTCTATTCTGTTCCATTGATCTCATTGATCTATGTGTCTGTTTTTATTTTTTATATTTTAATCTATCAGTATTACCATTCTGGATGATATGAATCCAGAGTCAAATTTTCCAAATATTCATTTTTCCAAAACTAGTGATTGAGTAATCTGTCTTTTCTTTACTGTTACAAAATGCCACCATTAATGTGCACATATTTCCATGTATACTTGGAACTGTTTTGGAACTTCATTCTATTCCCTCGATCTCTTCATCTTACTTTTTAAATGGCTGTAGCTTTATATACAATATGTTTTTTTTTTTTATATTCGGTAACACAGTTCCCCCATGCCTTTCTTCCTCTTTTTTCAAAATTTATTTAAATAATAATTTGATTTATTAAGTCTGAATAGGAATTTTGGAATTAGCCCGTCTAGTCCATGAAAATTTCCATGGGAATTTGGATTGGAAGTACATGGAATTTTGTGTATTAATTTGTGCAAGGATTTGTATCTTTTCGTTATTGAACCTTCCCATGTTTGAACATATTTCTCCATTCATATTTCCTTCAAGCCTTTCAGGATTAGTTTTATAGATTTCTCCATAGTAGTCTTCCACATTTTTGTTTATTCCCAGACACATTATAGCTTTTGTTCCTCTTATAAATTTGATCTCATTTTTATTTACTTTTTCTAAATGATTTTAACCTGGGTGGCTCAGTCGTTAAGCCTCTGCCTCCGGCTCAGGTCATGATCCCAGAGTCCTGGGATCGAGCCCCGCATCGGGCTCTCTGCTCAGCGGGGAGCCTGCTTCTCCCGCTACCATTCCCTCTGCTTGTGTTCCCTCTCTCGCTGTGTTTCTCTCTATCAAATAAATAAAATCTTTAAAAAATAAATAAGATTAAAAAAATAAATGAGTAATCTGGTATATAAGAAAGTCTTTGATTTTTTGTTAACTTTTTAATTTGATATAACTTCAAACTAACAGAAGTTGCAAGAATAGTACAAGTACCTCCTTTATATCCTCTATCCACCTATGTTTCCTTTTAAAATACTGGTTTCACTCATATGTGGAACGTAAGGAATAGCACGGAGGACCATAGGGGAAGGGAGGGAGAACTGAAGGGGTGAAAATCAGAGAGGGAGAAAAACCATGAGAAACTATAGACTCTGGGAAACAAACTATAAAACTCCCTTTACAGAAGGGAGGAGGTGGGGGGATGGGATAACTGGGTAATGGGGATTAAGGAGGGCACCTGTTGGGATGAGCACTGGGTGTTCTACGCAACTAATGAAGCATTGAACACTACATCAAAAACTAATGATGGACTATATGGTGGCTGACTGAACATAATAAAAAATTATTTAAAAATAAAATAAAAAATAGAATCGTCAACATATTTTAAAAAATAAAATAAAATAAAATACTTCGGTGGTTTCATTTTCCAAATTTAGAACTCTGTTCTGGTTTGAGTTTATCTTGGAGACCTGGTGACAATATGAGGTATGGCCTCAATTTTATCTTTTTTCCAAATGGCTAGCTACTTGTCCCAACACCATTTATTTTATTTATTTTTTAAAGATTTTATGTATTTATTTGACAGAGAGAGAGATCACAAGTAGGCAGAGAGGCAGGCAGAGAGAGAGGGAGAAGCAGGCTCCCCGCTGAGCAGAAAGCCCGATGCGGGGCTCGATCCCAGGACCCTGAGATCACGACCTGAGCCGAAGGCAGAGGCTTTAACCCACTGAGCCACCCACGTACCCCAACACCATTTATTTTAAAATTCATATTTTCCCTAGTGATTATAGCTATCAGTTTATTAGATACCGAATTTCTATGTACATTTAGGTATATATTTGGGTATTTTATATTCTTTTGTGGTTTTAACTGCTATTCCTATCCCAACATCATACTATTTTAATTGTAAAAGTCCTACAGTATGTTTTGTATTTGTAGGGTGCTAGTGTTCCTCTTAGTGCTCTTGCTTGCTTCTTGGTAGAAGACTTTTTGAAGGAAGTTTTCTGATTAGTGATTGTTTTTAAGTTTTCCTAAATAAATATTTATTTACTTCTATAAAATTAATCATGTAAAATAATATAATAAATAATAGGAAAGAATGCTTTTCCCTAGAACTGCAATATGCTGACACCGTGATGCGCTTCGATTATGTCTGGCTTCGAGACCACTGCCGCTCAGCATCTTGCTACAACTCGAAGACTCATCAGCGCAGTCTGGATACTGCCAGTGTGGATTTAAGCATCAAGCCAAAGATCATTCGTCTGGATGAAACCACACTCTTTTTCACTTGTGAGTAGACAAGGCACTTGGTCTTGGTTGGGGTACTCTTCTAAAGAACAATCATTTTGCAAAAACTGGTTTGCCCCGTTCCAAAATAGGGGATTCTGGTTTTTTTATTGAGGTATAATTAACACATAATATTTTATTAGTTTTAGGTGTATAACATTGATTTGACAATTCTATACATTACTCAGAGCTCACAATGATAAGTGTAGTCACCATATATGACCATACAATGTTATTACAATATTACTGACTATATATTCCCTATTCGATACCTTTCATCTCTGTGACTTAATTTTATAACTGGAAACTTGTATTTCTTAATCCCCTTCACCTATTACGTCCTTCCTCCTCTACCACAGAAGCCACCAGTTTGCTCTCTTATTTAAGATTCTGGTTTTTTGTTTGTTCATTTGTTTTGTTTTTTAGATTCCACATATAAGTGAATTCATGTTGTATTTGTTTTTCTGTCTGACTTATTTCACTTAACAGATACCTTGTAGGCCTGTCCATGTTGTAGCACAAGGCAAGATCTCATTCTTTTTTATGGTTGAGTAATATTCCATTGTGTGTACATAACCATATCTTCTTTATCTATCTATGATCACTTGGGTTGCTTCCGTGTTTTGTCTGTTGTAAAACTGCAGTAAACATAGGGGTGCATATATCTTTTCAAATAAGTGTTTTCTTTGGGCAAATACCCAATAGTAGAATTTTTGGATCGTATGGTATTTCTATTTTTATTTTTTGAGGAACCTTCATACTATTTTCCATAGTGGCTGCACAAATTAACATTCCCACCCACAGTACATAAGTGATCCCTTTTCTCCACATCCTCAGCAACTCATTATTTCTTGTCTTTCTGATATTAGCCATTCTCACATGTAAGGTAATATCTCATTGTGGTTTTGATTTGCATTTCCCTGATAATAACTGATGTTGAGTATCTTTCCATGTGTCTGTTGGCCATCTGTATGTCTTCTTTGGAAAAATGTTTATCTGGGTTCTCTGCCCATTTTTAATCAGATTATTTGGTTTTTTTCCATGTTGAGTTGTGCAAGTTGTTAATATATTTTGAATGTTAACCCTTTATTGAATATATCATTTGCAAATATCTTCTCCTATTCACTGGATTGCCTTTTGCTTTATTGATGGTTTCATTTGCTGTGCAGTTTTTTATTTTGATGTACTCCCAATAGTTTATTTTTGCTTTTGTTTCCCTCTCAGGAGACATATCTAGAAAGAAGTTGCTAGGATTTTTATGGTTTCAGGTCTCACATTTAGGTCTTTAATCCATTCTGAGCTTATTTGTGTAGGGTATAAGAAAGTGGTCCAGTTTTATTCTTTTGCATGTGTTTGTCCAGTTTTCCCAACACCATTTGTTGAAGAGACTTTTTCCCACTGGACAATCTTTTCTGATTTGTCAAAGATTAGTTGACTATGGAGTTGAGGGTCCACGTCTGAGTTCTCTGTTCTCTTCCATTGATCTATGTATCTGTTTTTGCCAATACCACATAATTTTCATTACTACAACACTGTAGTATATCTTGAAATCTGGGATGATGATACCTCTAGGTTTCCTCTTCTTTCTCAGGTTTGCTATGACTATTCAGGGTCTTTTGAGGTTTCATACAGATTTTGGGATTATTTGTTCTAGTTCTGTGAAAAATGCTGTTGATATTTTGGTAGAGTTTTCATTGAATCTGTAGATTGGTTTGGGTAGTATGAACATTTTAACAATATTAATTCTTCTAATCCATGACTATTAGATTTCTTTCCATTTTTTTGTGTGTTGTCTTTGATTTATTTCATGAATGTCTTAAAATTTTCAGGGTATAGGTCTTTAATCTCCTCGATTAAATTTATTCCTAGGTATTTCGTTCTTTTTGGTTCCGTTACAAATGGAATTGTTTTCTTCATTTTTCTTTCTACTACTTCATTATTAGTGCATAGATACAAAACAGATTTCTGTATATTAATTTTGTATCCCACTACTGGGTTTATTTACAGAATAAATTTATTTCTTTGCAACTTCCTGTGAATGTATAATTATTTCAAAATAAAAGTTTAAGGAAAAAAGCATTGGAGGAAAAAAATATTGACAACTGATACATTTGACTACTGATTTCTCTACAGTAAAAAAACACACAACATAAAAAGGTTTATTTAAAAAATAACTGGGGGCCCTTGGGTGGCTCAGTCGTTAAGTGTCTGCCTTTGGCTCAGGTCATGATCCCACGGTCCTGGGATCGAGCCCCACATCAGGCTCCCTGCTCAGCAGGAAGCCTGCTTCTCCCACTACCATTCCCTCTGCTTGTGTTCCCTCTCTCGCTGTGTTTCTCTCTGTCGAATAAATAAAAACTCTTTAAAAAAATAATAAAATAAAAATAAAAAATAACTGATTTGGCAAAATATTTGAAAAATGTATGACAAAGACTAAAAACCATTAATATATAAGATGTTGTTGCCAGTTTGTTAAAAATAACAAGTACTAGTTTTTCAGTAGAAAAATGTGAAAAAGTAGTGAACAGGCAGATCATTAAAGTATGAGTCAGCAAATATTCTGTAGAAGGCCAGATAGTAAAGATTTTCAGGTTTTTCTGGCTGTACAGCCCCTGTCACAACTGTTCAACTATTCAGTTCTTCAGTGGTAGGGTGAAAGCAGCCATAGACGATAAGTAACCAAGTGGGTATCGTGTGTTCCAAAACAGGCACCACAAAGAAAACTGCCAGGCAGATTTGGCCCATGGGCCATAGTTTGGTAATCCTTTCATTTAAAAAACATATGTCTATACAGTGGCTAACAGACACGTGAAAAATGCTCAACATCACTGATATTAGGGAAATACAAATCAAAACCACAGTGAGATACCACCTCACACCAGTCAGAATGGCTAAAATCAACAACACAGGAAACAACAGATGTTGGCAAGGATGCGGAGAAAGGGGAACCCTCCTACACTGTTGGTGGGAATGCAAACTAGTGTAGCCACTCTGGAAAACAGTATGGAGGTTCCTCAAAAAGTTAAACATAGAACTACCCTAAGACCCAGCAATTGCACTACTAGATATTTACCCAAAGGAAGAAAACAGTGACCCGAAGGGGCACCTATACCCCAATGTTTATAACAGCATTATCAACAATAGCCAAACTATCGAAAGAGCCAAATGTCCATGGATAGATGAATGGACAAAGAAGATATGGTACATATATCATGTATTGTATATGTAATCAATATCACTCAGCAATCAAAAAGAATGGTATCTTGCCATTTGCAACCATGTGGATAGAGCTAGAGTGTATTATTGTAAATGAAAGAAGTCTGTCAGAGAAAGACAAATACCATATGATTTCGCTCATATGTGGAATTTAAGAAACAAAACAAATGTACATAGGGAAAGGGAAAAAACAGAGAGAGAAATCATAAAACAGACTCCTAACTATAGAGTACAAACTGAGGCTTGCTGGAGTAGAAGTGGTAGGGAGATGGACTAAATGGGTGATGGGTATTAAGGAGGGCCCTTGTGATGAGCACTGGGTGTGATATATGAGTGATGAGTCACCTGAACCTAATATTACACTATATGTTAACTGGAATTTAAATGAAAACTTGAAACAAAAAAAAATAATAAAAATAAAAAACATATCTAACGAATATAAATGTCTAACAAATGTTATTAGCTTATTAGTAAGTTACTAAATTAAAATTATTACAATAAGAGAAGTTTTACTTACCAAATTGGAAAAAATATATTTAAAAAATAAGAATACTCAGTTTTGATAAGCACACATATATTGTAGGAGAGAATGAAAATTTGTAGACTTTCTAAAAAAGTAATTTAGCTAAATACATCAAGACTCTTAAAAGTTTATATCTCTGGATTTAACAATATCACCTTCTGTGTTTCTATTTTAAGAAAATTATCAGAAATATAGACAAGTGGGGCACCTGAGTGGCTCGGTCGGTTGAGTATCTGGCTTTTGGTTTCGTCTCAGGTCATGATCTTAGGGTCATGAGATTGAGCCCTGCATCTGGCTCCTTGCTAGGTACAGAGTCTGCTTTGGACTCTTTCTCCCTCCTCCTTTCTTAAAAAAATAAATCTTAAAGAAAAAAAAAAGAAAGGAGGGCCACCTGGGTAGCTCGGTCCATTAAGCATCCGACTCTTGATTTCAGCTCAGGTTGTGATCTCAGAGTTATGAGATTAAGCCCCACATGGGGCTCTGTGCTCACCACAGAATCTGCTGGAGATTCTCTCTCTCCCTCTGTCCCTACCCCCCCTTGCATGCTCTCTCTCTAAAATAAATAAATAAGTCTTTTTTTTTAAAAGAAAAGAAATAAAGGGACACCTGGGTGGCTCAGTTGGTTGAGCAGCTGCCTTCAGCTCAGGTCATGATCCTGGGATCCTGGGATCGAGTCCCACATCGGGCTCCGTGCTCAGCGGGGAGCCTGCTTCTCCCTTTGTCTCTGCCTGCTTGTGTGCTTGCTCTCTCTCTCTCTGACAAATAAATAAATAGATAAAATCTTTAAAAAAAATAAAAAAGGAAAAGAAATATAGACAAGGATGATCACTATTAAATAATAAGGAAATTTTTAAAAATAAGACTACATACCCCAGAACAGACTGGTTAGGTAAATCTTGGTAGTCCATATTCTGCAGATTATAAGAATTGATGTTTATGAAGGTTTAATTTTTTAGGTTTTAATTTAAATTCCAATTGGTTAACATATAGTGTAATATTAGATGCTGGTATAGAATTTAGTGATTTAACACTTGCATACAACACATGGTACTCATCACAAGTGCTCTCCTTCATCCCCATCCCCTAGTTCACCCATCCACCACTCACCTCCCTTCTGGTGACCATCAGTGTGTTCGCCATAGTTAAGAGTCTGTGAATTTAAGAAACAAAACAAACAATCATAGGTGAAGATTTAATTTTTTTTAAAGATTTTATTCATTTATTTGACAGAGAGGAGAGAGATAACAGTTAGGCAGAGAGGCAGGCAGAGAGAGAGGGGGAAGCAGGCTCCCCACGGAGGAAAGAGCCCGATGCAGGGCTCGATCCAAGGACCCTGAGATCATGACCTGAGCCAAAGGCAGAGGCTTTAACCCACTGAGCCACCCAGCCGCCCTGAAGATTTGATTTTTTTAATGATATAATGACTCTTAAAATATTAAGTGACAAAGGCAGGGTACAAACTTCTATATATATATGCATATATATATATATATATATAGGATATAAAGTAAAAGAATGCATGGAAACAAGTGGAGAGGATGATGCCAAGCTATTAATAAGATTTTCATCCGTGTGGTAGAATGGTAACTATAAGTGATTTTTAAAAATTTCCTCATACTTGGATGTCTGGGTGGCTCATTCAGTTAAGCATCCGACTCTTGATTTCGACTCAGGTCATGATCTTGTGATGGTGAGATCAAGCCCATGTCAGGCTCCACGCTTGGCCCCTCCCCCCACTTGTGCACTCGCTCTCTCTCTAAAATAAATAAATCTTACTAAGGAAGGCCCATGTTGTGATGAGCACTGGGTGTTATATGCAACTTAGGAATCACTGAACACTACGTTAAAAACTGATGACGTACTATACAGTGGCCAACTGAACATAATAAAAAAATAATTTAAAAAATTTCCTCATCCTTTTTTATACTTTACAAATTCCTTCTGATACTTTTATTGTCAAGGACTAGGAAGCCAAAACAGAGATGGAAAAGTAAAAAGAAGTGAAAGAAGAGATAAGAGGCCAGCAAAGCTTTTCACTCCCCTTGCTATATCCTTTGCTTATCCTGAAAATTTTCTAACGTATCTTGGAGAGGGGGTTTTTTCCTACTTTTTTTTTTTCCGCACTGTGAGCAGTCACTTATGAAATCACTTTATCATATTTATTGCTGTCATATCATTAGGTCACACTGCCCCAATTCACTTAGTCCCTTCTAGTTGGTGAGATCTTATTTGTTAATTCATTTATTAGTTCATATTACTCAACCTACAAATATTTCTGTTTCAGGAATATCATAGGCATTAATTTTAATTTCATTTCATAAACAATATAGCACTGAAGAATTGGTTGCTTAAAATAATATTCTTAACTGTAAATTATTGGCAGTAATTATAACTATTATTTTAATGCCTTTTATTTTTCCCTTTAAAGGGCCAGATGGTCATGTGACTAAATATGATTTGGATTGGCTGGTGAGAAACAGCTATGAAGGGCAGAAACAAAAGGTCATCCAACCTAGAATCTTATGGAATGCTGAAATCTATCAGCGAGCCCAAGTTCCATCTGTAGATTTCCAAAGCTTCCTAGAAACCAATGAGGGATTGAAGATCTTTCTGCAGAACTTTCTGCTGTATGGAATTGCATTCGTAGAAAATGTCCCTCCCACTCAAGAACACACAGAGAAGTTGGCAGAAAGGATCAGCTTGATCAGGTAATTTATTAGTTTCTAATATCTATGATAATTAATTTGCAGAGCATCAACACCAGTAAAATAATTTAGCAGGTTATGGTCACCCTATTTTTCTGTTTGTTTTTGTTTTGTTTTTTTGTTATGTTTTTTAAAGATTTTATTTATTTGTCAGAGAGAGAGCACAAGCAGGCAGAGGTAAAGGGAGAAGCAGGCTCCTTGCCTAGGCAAGGAGCCCAATGCAGGACTTGATCCCAAGACCCCAGGATCATGACCTGAGCCAAAGGCAGCCACTCAACCAACTGAGCCACGCAGGCATCCCTGATCACCCTGTTTTTAATCCAGAATATTTTGTGTCCTGAATAAGGGGATTCCCACTTATGGTGCTTTATTTGAGGCCCAGATTTCTAATCTCTAAAGATGCTTACATGTTAAATATGATGATGACTTCAAAGCCATTGGTATATTTTTTGAGTCTTGTGGTCCTCAAAGTAACAAGTATCATTGTATACTCATGACTAGCACTGACTTTGAGTAAACAGAACCAGGTAGTAGTCTAAGTTCTACCCTCAAGCAATTGTGTGAACATAGACAACTCCATTACATACATACCTGTACCCTACACTTGCATCCCTGGCCTCAATTTTCGAATCTGATCGGTGAGAGGATTGAATAAGATGGTATCTAAAGATCATCCAGTTTTGACCTATTATGATTCCTAAGGCTTGATACAGACACTAGTTGTTAATAATATTGCCTGGCACTATATAGCATTTAACCAACATATTCACACCCATTATTTTCTTTGGGTCATTATAGAAATCCTGATGGGTATATATTTTATCCCCTGTTCTGCTGATGAGCCACTTTAGACACAAATAATAAGTAAGTGGCTTGCTCAGGATTGCTCTGCTAGTAAGTAGAACTGAGATTCACCAGGGGACCTAAAATAGTGGTGTAGTAGGAGGACCCTAAGCTTGCCTCATCCCTCAAACACAGCTAATTAATTATCAGTTCATTCTGAATACCCAAGAAATTGACCTGAGGACTGATAGAACAAACTGCACAAGTAGAGGGAGAGAAGAGGCCACATCGAGGAAGGTAGGAAGTAACGAGACATGATTTGGGGGAGAAATGAATCATAAGTGCCACAGAAGAGAGGGAGCCCTGGTTGCAGAGAAAAGAAAGAGAGAGTGGAGTGCACAGGGAGAAGCACAAGAAGAAGAGTTCCCGAAAGCCATTGGCTAGGGAAACAAGAGGGGCCCGTTTTCATGAGTTTTTGCAAGCAGTGGGGCTCAAAGACTGGTCTTAGAGGTCCGCGGGCTTGACGGGGCTGGAGACCCGAGGGCACTACCCCTGGAGAGGAGGCAGGCGGTGCAATCTGATGATTGCCAGAGGCACACAGGGAGAGACTGCTCACTCCTCTTGGAGCATATCTGGGAGAGGTGGCTTTGCTACTCTGGGGACAGAAGCACTCACAGGCACTATTTCCCTCCCCCCACACTTCAGCATAGGTCCAGAGACACCTGCCGAAGGCGGCTAATCCAGACACTGGCTGTTTGACCTGCTTTGCTCCAAATCTCATGCCCCTGTGCTCCGGCACAACTGCCCTTCTGAGTCCAACCTGCATCAGTCCCAGCACGGCGAGACCACCCCCAAAAGACCAGCTCAGATCCCCACCACACCAGGTCCCTAAAGATTGGAGTTTTAACCGATCAGCAGGCTTGGCTGGTATAGAGCCCAAAGTGCACTGTGCTGCTCCAGACAGGCAAGCAACCCAAGGACAGTGTAAAAACACCAATATGAAAAATGCCTAGAACACGTGAGGGTAAATTATTCACTCTCCTAGTAGTGCTTCCCTGAGAGCAGCAAGCACGGATTCCTCTCTCCGGGTACAAAGGAGCTGGCTGGTGCCATTTCCCTCCCCCACCCCTCAGCATAAACCAAGTTCAGTAAACAGCCCAGTGCCCGCACTGGCTGCCTGATCTGCTTACCCTACGTCCCAAACCCCCACCTCTGCAATCTGCTGGTATTGCTTTTCTCCTGCAAGTGTGCCTAAGGACCAGCACAGCAGGCCCCTTCCCCAGAATACCAGCAGAAACCCTTGCATGCACCACGTCTACCAACCAGAGAGTTCTGCAGGCTTCAGTTCTAGGGGAAGTGGTATCAGGTCTTATTTAACAAGAAGACCAGAGCACACCTAGTTAAAACTCACCATATTCTGGTCAAGGTCCAAACGCTGCCAACTACAGACAAGGAGAAACTCTGCAGAAGACTGACCTGAGGGATAGAGCAGCCAAAACACAGTAACAGAGCGCATGCAGCACAAACCAGAGACATTCCCTAAAGTACCCAGCCCTGGACAATATGTGACCTCTTCGTCATAAAGCCATTACTCTCAAGAGCAGAAAAAATAACAGGCCTTCCTAACACAGAGAAGAAGACAAAGACCTAGACAAAATGCCAAGATGGAGGAATTCATCCCAAAAAAAGAACAAGAAAAGGTCACTGCCAGAGATCCAAGTGAAATACATATCAATGACATGCCTGATGGAGAATTTAAAACAAAAATCATAAGGATACTTGCTGGGCTTGAGAAAAGAATGGAAGACCAGGGAGGCCCTTACCACAGAGATAAAAGAGTTAAAAAGCAACCAATGAGAAAATGGAGGGGGAGGCACAACATGAGAGACTGTGGACTCTGAGCAACAAACTGAGGGTTCTGGAGGGGAGGGGGGTGTGGGTTGGCTGAGCCTGGTGGTGGGTATTGAGGAGGGCATGCATTGCATGGAGCACTGGGTGTGGTGCATGAACAATGAATCTTGGAACACTGAAAAAAATAAAATAAAAATTTTAAAAAAAGCAACCAGTGAGAAATGAAAAATGCAATAACTGAGATTCAAAACTGGATGTAATGACCAAAAGGATGCAAGAAGCAGAGGAATGAATAATGATATAGAAGACAAAATAATGGGGCACCTGGATGGCTCCAGTGGTTAAACATTCAACTCTTGTTTTCAGCTTAGGTCATGATCTCAGGGTCATGAGATTGAGCCCTGCATTGGGCTCCTTGCTAGGAGTAGAGCCTGCTTAAGATTCTCTCCTTCTCCCTCTGCCTCTCTCCCTTTCTCTCTCTCTCTCTCTCTCTCTCTCTCTCTCTCTCTGCTCTAGAAACTTTTTTAAAAGAACACAAAATAATGGAAAGTAATGGAGCTGAACAAAAGAGAAAAAGAAGAATTATAGAACAGGAGAACAGACTTAGGGAACTCAGTGATTCCATCATGTAATCATATTTGTATCATAGGAGGCCCAAAAGAAGAAGAGAGGAAAAAGGGGGCAGAAGAGGAAATGGTACCTGAAAATTTTCCTAATCCGGGGAAGGAAACAGACATCCAGATCCAGGAGGCACAGAAAACATCCATCAAAATCAACAAAAGCAGCCCAATACCAAGGCATAGTGTAAGTTAAGTTTGGAAAATGTAGTGATAAAGAAAAAATCCTAAAAGTAGCAAAACAAAATAAGTCCTTCACTTACACAGGAAGACCCATAGGTTAGCCGGAGATCTCTCCACAGAAACAGCAAGCCAGAAAAGAGTGGCGTGATGTATTCAATGTGTTGAGTGGGAAAGATCAGCAATCAAGAATACTCTATCCAGCAAGGCTGTCATTCAGAATAGAAGAGATGGTTTCCCAGACAAATGAAAACTAAAAGAGTTAGTGGCCACTAAACCAGCCCTGCAAGAAATATCAGAGGAGACTCTCTTAGTGGAAAAGAGAAACCAAAAGTGACAAAGACAGGAAAGGATCAGAGAAACTCTTCAGAAATAATGACAAAACAAGTAATAAAATGGCAATAAATACATATCTATTAATAATTACCTTGGATGTAAGTGGACTAAATAAACACTCCAATCAAAAGACATAGACTGGGGGCACCTGAGTGGCTCAGTTGTTAAGCGTCTGCCTTCAGCTCAGGATCCCAGGGTCCTGGGATCAAGCCCCACATCGGGCTCTTTGCTCAGCAGGGAGCCTGCTTCTCCTGCTATCATTCCCTCTGCTTGTGTTCCCTCTCTAGCTGTGTTTCTCTCTGTCAAATAAATAAAATCTTTAAAAAAAAAAAAAAGACATAGACTGTCACAGGAAATGCAGATTTTTTTTTTGGCGGAGTGGAACTATATTTATATCTGGAAGTTAATTAGATATTTATGCCTTATAACCAATATGGTCTAATTCATAATGAAAGTATTTTATGAAAAAATAAAGATTAAAATTTTCATTAAAAAAAAAGACATAGACAGTCAGAATGGATTTTAGAAAGCGAGACCCATCTATATACTGCCTACAAGACTCATTTTCGACTTAAAGACACCTGCAGATTGAAAGCGAGGGGATGGAGAACCATTTATCATGCTAACAGACATGAAAAGAAATGTACACTAGCAGTACTTATATCACACAAACTACACTTTAAACCAGACTGTAACAAGAGATGAAGAAGGACACTATATCATAATAAAGGGGACTATCCAACAAGAAGATCTAACAATTGTAAATATTTATGCCCCTAACTTGGGAGCACCCAAATATATAAAACAATTAATAACAAACATGAAAGAACTCATTGATAATAATACAATAATAGTAGGGGACTTTAACACCCACTTACAGCAATGACCAGGTCATCTGAACAGAAAATGAACAAGGAAACCAGGGCTTTGAATGATGCACTGGACCAGATGGACTTAACAGTTATATTAGGAACATTCCATCCTAAAGGAGTAGAATACATATTCTTTTCACATGCATATGGGACCTGCTCCAGAATAGATCACATACTAGGTCAGAAATCAGGCCTCAACAAATACAAAAAGATTGAGATCATACCATGCATGTTTTCTGACCACAACACTATGAAACTAGTAGTCAACCACAAGAAAAAATTTGGAAAGACCACAAATACATGCAGGTAAACATGTATGCTACTAAACAATGAATGGGTCAACCAGGGAATCAAAGAATTAAAAAAAAATAACTGGAAACAAATGAAAATGAAAACATGATAGTCTAAAACCATTCAGATACAGCAAAAGTCTTAAGAGGGAAGTATATTGCAATATAGGCCTACCTTAACAAGCAAGAAAAATCTCAAACAACCTTATACTTAAAGTAGAAAAAGAGAAACAAATGAAGCCTAACACCAGCAGAATGAGGGAAATAACAGAAATAAATGATATAGGAACTGAAATAATAGAAGAGATCAATGAAAACAGGATCTGGTTCTTTGAAAAATTAATACATGAAAAGAAAGGCCATATGCACCCCAAGGTTCATAGCAGCAAGGTTCCTGGTTCCACAATAGCCAAACTGTGGAAGGAGCTGAGGTGCCCTTCAACAGAAGAGTGGATAAAGAAGATGTGGTCCATATAGACAATGGAATATTACTCAGCCATCAGAAAGGATGAATACCCAACATTTGCGTCAACATGGATGGAACTGGAGGAGATTATGCTAAGTGAAATAAGTCAAACAGAGAAAGACAATTATCATATGGTTTCACTTATTTGTGGAACATAAGGAATAGCATGGAGGACATTAGGAGAAGGAAGGGAAGAATGAAGTGGGGGGAATCAGGGGGAGAAAAATTATGAGAGACTATGGACTCTGGGAATCAAACTGAGGGTTTTAGAGAGGAGGGCGGGGGGATGGGTGAGCCCAGTGATGGGTATTAAGGAGGGCATGTATTGCATGGAACACTGGGTGTTATCTACAAACAATGAATCATGGAACACTACATCAAAAACTAATGATGTATGGTGACTAACATAACAGAATAAAAAATTATAAAAAGAAAAATTAATACAATTGATAAATCCCTAACCAGATTTACCAAAAAGAAAAGAGAAATGACCCAAATAAAATCACAAATGAAAGAGGAGAAATCACAACCAACACCACAGAAATACAAACAATTGTAAGAGAATGTTATTGAAAACAATATGCCAATAAATTGGACAACCTCAAGGAAATGGATAAATTCCTAGAAACATATAAACTACCAAAACTGAAACAGGAAGAAACAGAAAATTTGCACAGACTGATAACAAGCAAAGAAACTGAATCAGTAATCAAAATCTCCAAACAAACAAAAATTCAGGGCCAGGTGGCTTCCCAGGGGAATTCTACCAAACAGTTAAAGAAGAGTTAATACCTATTCTTCTCATACTATTCCAAAAAATAGTGATGGAAGGGAAACTTCCAAACTCATTCTATGAGACCAGCATTACCCTGAATTCAAAACCAGACACACTCCACTAAAAACAGAATTACAGGTCAATATCCCTGATGAACATGGATGCAAATATTCTCAATAAAATACTAGCAAACTGAATCCAACAGTACATTAAAAGAATCATTTATCACAATCAAGTGGCATTTATCCTGGGTTGCAAGTGTGGTTCAATATTCACAAATCAACCAATGTCCTTTATCACATTAATAAAAGAAAGGATAAGGACCATATGATCCACTCAATAGATATAGAAAAAGCATCTGACAAAGTACAGCATCCATTCTTGATAAAAACCCTCAACAAAGTAGGGAAAGAGGGAACATACCTCATCATAATAAAGCCCATATGTGAAAAACCCACAGAAAATATCCTCAATGGAGCAAAACTAAGAGCATTTCCTCTATAGTCAGGAACAAGACAGGGATGTCCACTCTGACCACAGTTATTTAACATAATACTGGAAGTCCTATCTACAGCAATCAGATAACAAAAAGAAATAAAAGTCATCCAAATCAGAAAGAAGAAGTCATACATTCACTATCTGTAGATGACATGATGTGCTATGAAGAAAATCCAAAAGATTCCACCAAAAAATTGCTAGAACTGATACACGAATTAATAAAATTACAGCATACGAAAGCAACATACAGAAATCTGTTGCGTTTCTATCCTAATAATGAAGCAGCAGAAAGAGAAATCGGGATCAATTCCATTTATAATTGTACCAAAAACAATAAGGTACCTAATAATAAACCTAACCAAAGAGGTAAAAGATCTGTATTCTGAAAACTATAAAACTCTGATGAAAGGAATTGAAGGTGACACAAAGAAATGGAAAAACATTCCAGGCTCACGGATTGGAAAACATTATTAAGATGTCTATATTACCTCAAGACAGTCTATACATTTAATGCAATCCCTACCAAAATACCACCCGCATTTTTCACAAAATTGCATGGAACCATGAAAGACCCTCAATAACCAAACATTCTTGAAAAAGAAAAGCTGGAACGATCACAATTCTGGACTTCAAGTTATATTACAAAGCTACAGTGATCAACACGGTATGGTACTGGCACAAAATAGACACAGAAATAAATAGAACAAAATAGAAAACCCAGAAATGAACCCACAACTCCATCAACTGTCAAGTAATCTTTGACAAAGCAGGAAAGAATATCCAATGGAGAAAAGACAGTCTATTCATGGTGTTGGGAAAACTGGACAGATCCATGCAAAAGGATGAAACTAGATCACTTTCTTACACCATACACAAAAACAAATTCAAAATGGATGAAAGACCTAAATGTGAGACAAGAAACCATTAGAATCTTAGAGACAACACAGGCAGTAACCTCTTTGACATTGACCATAGCAACTTTGTACTAGACACATCACCAGAGGCAAGGGAAACAAAAGCAAAAATGAACTATTGGGACTTCATCAAGATAAAGCCTTCTGCACAGCAAAGGAAACAATCTACAAAACTAAAAGTCAGCATTCAGAATGGGAGAAGATATTTGCAAATGACATCTCTGATAGAGGGTTAGTATCCAAAATCTACAAAGAATTGTCAAACTCAACACTCAAAAACCAAATAATCCATTTAAGAAATGGGAAGAAAACAACAAGTGTTGGAGAAGATGTGGAGAAAGGGGAACTCTCTTACACTGTTGGTGGGAATGCAAGTTGGTGCAGCCACTTTGGAAAACAGTGTGGAGATTCCTCAAGAAATTAAAAATAGAGTTACCCTATGACCCTGCCATCGCACTACTGGGTATTTACCCCAAAGACACAGATGTAGTGAAAAGAAGGGCCACATGTACCCCAATATTCATAGCAGCAATGGCCACAATCACCAAACTGTGGAAAGAACCAAAATGCCCTTCAACAGACGAATGGATAAAGAAGATATGGTCCATATATACAATGGAATATTACGCCTTCATCAGAAAGGATGAATACCCAACTTTTTTTATCAACATGGACGGGACTGGAAGAGATTATGTTGAGTGAAATAAGTCAAGCAGAGAGTCAGTTGTCAAATGGTTTCACTTACATGTAGAGCATAAGGAAAAACATGGAGGACATTAGAAGAAGGAAAGGAAGGGTGAATTGGGAGAAATTGGAGGGGGAGATGAAGCATGAGAGACTGTGGACTCTGAGAAACAAACTGGGGGTTTTGGAGGGGAGGGGGATGAGGGGATGGGTGAGCCTGGTGGTGGGTATTGAGGAGGGCACGTATTGCATGGGGCATTGGGTGTGGTACATGAACAATGAATCTTGGAACACTGAAAAAAATAGATGATAGATGATAGATAGATGATAGATAGATAGATAGATAGATGATAGATAGATAGATGATAGACAGATAGATGGCAGAAGACATGAATAGACATTTTTCCAAAGATGTACAGATGGCCAGCAGATACATGAAAAGATGCTCAACATCACTTATCATAAGGAAAATACAAATCAAAACTACAATGAGTTGTCACCTTACATCTGTCAGAATGGCTAAAAACAACAATGCAGGAAAGAACAGGTGTTGGTGAGGATGGAGAAAAGGCGAAATCTCTTACACTGTTGGTGGAAATGCAAACTGGTACAGCCACTCTGAAGAACAGTATGGAGGTTCCTCAAAAAGTTAAAATAGAGCTACCCAGCAATTTGCACTACTAAGTACTTACACATAGAATACAAAACTACTAATTCAAAGGAATACCTGCACCCCAATATTTATAGCAGCATTATCAACAATAGCCAAGTTATGAATGTCCGTTGATGTCCATTGATGAATGAATGAAAATATGTATATGTACACAGTGGAATATTACTCAGCTATAAAAAAATGAATGAAATCTTGACATTTGCAATGACATGGATGGAGCTAGAGAGTTTTATGCTAAGCAAAATAAGTCAGTCAGAGAAATAGAAGTACCATATGATTTCACTCAATTGTGGAATTTAAGAAACAAAACAAATGAGCAAAGGGGAGAGGGGGATGAGAGACAAACCAAGAAACAGACTCTTAACTATAGAGAATGCACTGATGGTCACCACAGGGGAGGTGGTGCGGGGAAGGGTGAACTAGGGGACGGGGGTGAAGGAGGGCACTTGTGATGAGCGGTGGGCGTTGTATGGAAGTGTTGAATCTCTATGTTGTGCACCTGAAACTAATACTAAAATGTATGTTATCTAACTGGAATTTGAATAAATACTTTAAAAAAAATTAACAGATAGTGTGGTGTAGAAGTACCTGGGTGTTATAGTCAGTTAAGCACCTGATTCTTGATTTCAGCTCAAGTCACCATCTCCAGGCCCTGGGATCAAGCTTCCCTGTGGCGGTCTCCCTGCTCATCAGGGGGTCTGCTTCTCCCTCTGCCCCTCCCCCTGCTCATGCTGTCTCTCTCTCTCTCTCTCTCTCTCTCTCTCTCTCAAATAAATAAATAAATAAATAAATTTTTAAATGGTGTAGTATGTATAACAGCACTAACAGAAGATGTTCACTAATAAAAGGTTCAGTAAGAAAAAAGGAGGAATGCCTGGGTGGCTCAGTGGGTTAAGCATTTAACTCTTGGTTTCATCTCAGCTCGTGATCAGGGCCGTGAGATTGAGTCTCCTATCAGGCCTCAGATTCTCTTTCCCGTTCCCTCCCCCCCTTCACCTTCCATCTCTCTCTCTCTCTAAAATAAATAAACAAATCTTTTTTAAAAAGTTAAAAAAAAAAAAAAACACAGAACTGGGATTCAGATAGCTCAGGTTTCCTGTTTCCACTTCCAGTCTGCATTTCTAGGTAGTGTACAGATTGATCTTCTATAGTAATAAATGGGATGTAAACATACTTTGTTATAATTACTACTTTCCTTTTACTTAATAAGGGCCAGATATAGGTCATTGTGTAGCAAATGGAATGCTGTGTCATTTGCCTTATCTTGGTACAGCATAATCAACATTCTTGTACCATTCAGTTTCAAACACATTTTGAGAACTTTCAAGTGAAAGGAAGCTGTGCTAGTAAGCAATCAATTGAGAGGGATTTAGAGATTATAGTTCATGAGGAAGACCATTTCCTGTTTGGACTTTGAGGGTTCACAAAATAAGATGAACTCTGAAAGCTAAAGAATTAATGACCCTTGGTCAGATCAGAGCCACCAGGAAAATAACTATAAAATAAATATCTATGATGTGTACCTTAAGGAGAGATACAACAGCGGTACAGCATCTCATTAAATACCTGCTAACATAAACTCTCCTTTTCTCTTTTTCTTATTCCTCCATGTCCAAAAGATGGGTGAGGATCTACATTAATCACTTCTAAAAGCATCTGCATAAAGGCATCTTTTTCTATGCAAGGAAGGTGAGCACAGGAAAAAACCACGAATGTGAAAGCTATTAAAAGTAGGCACATAAACAGAGGGGGATAATTCCCTAAGCTTTCAGACTACGTTGATGTTTCAGATACAGTTGACATATGAACAATGGAGGGCCTTCGGGGAACTGACCTCCCCAGCCTCCACACAGTTGAAAATTCATGTATAACTTTTGACTCCCCAGAACTTAACTAGTAATAGCCTACTGTTGACTAGAAGCTTTACCAATAAGATAGTCAACTAGCACATATTCTATATGTTGTATGTATTATATACTGTATTCTTACAATAAAGTGAGCTAGAGAAAAGAAAGTGTTATTAAGAAAATCATAAGAGAAAATATATTTATAATTTTATTTATTGAAAAAAATCCATGTATGAGTGGATCCATGCAGTTCAAACCTGTGTTGTTCAAGAGTCAACTCTACTTGCACAGTTGCCCCCCAACTTCCTAGAATATTAATCAGTGACAGAACTGTCATCTACACCTTATAGATGTAAATCTGGAGCCAAAAAAATCGATTGTGACTTTTGAATAGTTAAGTTGTGAAAGTTGTGAAAGATAAGAATAAAACCTTCAAATAGTTAAGTCTTCCTTCATTTGATTTGACAGAGAAACCATCTATGGGAGGATGTGGTATTTTACTTCGGACTTTTCCAGGGGCGATACTGCATACACCAAGCTGGCTTTGGATCGGCACACTGACACCACCTATTTTCAGGAGCCCTGCGGGTAAGTGGATTAGAATTCTCCATATTAGTGTCTTTACATGTGATGGTCTTGAATAATTGCTTTCTTTTCTTAAATTCCATTACCCAGCATATGGTACATCATTAGTTTCAGGTGTAATTTATCAGTGTGTATAACACCCAGTGCCCATCACATCATGTGCCTTCCTTAATGAGTAATTTCTTAATCATTTTCCATTCTATTTGAACCAAAACCACATCTGTTGCTGCTGATGTGTGTGACTATTTATTTTTCTTCTCTTAGAAACATGATCATTTTGAAATACACTAGCTCAGTCTTCTTTGGATTTAGAAGAATAAAATTTTTTGAAATGATTGAAAATAAACCTTACTATATAAATGGATCTTAATATTGTTTAATTTACCTTTGTTAACGTAATTACCAACAACTTACCAAAAAAGTCTATCCATTAATTTTGGAATTGCAGTTTTCTTATATTTAGTTATATTGCAAAGGGGTCAATCTTCTAAACACAGCTGCTTTTGGGTTGATATTAACAGGAATTTGAATCCAAATTGTAAGAAGTTGGAGAGGAGGAATTAGTGAAAAAAAACCTTTTTTCGGGGCGCCTGGGTGGCTCAGTCGTTAAGCGTCTGCCTTCGGCCCAGGTCATGATCCCAGGGACCCGGGATCGAGCCCCGCATCGGGCTCTCTGCTCTGCAGGAAGCCTGCTTCTCCCGCTACCATTCCCTCTGCTTGTGTTCCCTCTCTCGCTGTGTTTCTCTCTGTCAAATAAATAAAAAAAAATCTTTAAAAAAAAAAAAGAAAAAGAAAAAAACCTTTTTTCACATGGAATCAGAAGCTGCTGAGCCAAAGATATACCATACTTTTTTCCCCAGCTTTATTAATATGTAATTGACATAGAACATTGTATAAAGTTAAGGTATGCAGTGGTTATATATTATTATTACCACCATAGCTAACAGAGTAGATCTTAAATGACTCACCATGAAAATGAACTGATGATTATGTGACATGATGGATAAATACCCTACTTACCTACCATTTACCACTTAATAGAGGTACCTCTGTAGTTGTTATTTTGTTATTGATCTTCCTTCTGCATTTACATGATGATCCTGAGGCACGAAGATATTATTAGAGTGAGTGTATATATGGATTTATAAAGGCAGTATGAGAGGGTGATAATATGCAATTGATTGTGGTTACATTGATTTTCTTTAAGGGTTTAGAACTTAAGAATATTTGGGTCAGGGGAAGAAGAAGAAAGCAGCTTTTAGAGATCCTTGTCAGTGTCATCAGTATATAAAGCTCTCAGCAGCCCTGCACCCTCATTCTAGGTAGTGCAGGAGGAGGAAAGAGGAAAGGGGATGGGAAGCATTTGGATAGAGGTTGACATTCAAATATTGAGTAACTCTTTCCTCTCTGACCACTACCAAAGATAAGCAGTTAAGTTGTCTCTGCCTTTAATTTAAACCTTCCTAATCAATGACAGGGACCAAGTAAGGACATGAGCAGTATAGTAAGAGTGGTCAAGAGTTCAGGCCATGTCATTAACAGATCTGGGTCTGTATAACATATATTAGCTCTGTGAGCTTGGACAAGTAACTTAACTTCTCTATGCCTCAGTTTCTTCATTTGTAAAATGGGACTAGTAGTAAAACCTATTCATTAGTATTGCTTCGGAATTATATTACCTGATGTATTTAAAGCACTTGGCATACTGCCTTACACATAGTAAGTGCTCAAAAAATGCTGGCTGTTACTATTATTATCATCACTTTAGCCATTGTCATCATCATCATCAACATTGTTATTTGCCTTGTCCTTTCAAAAGTTACCTTTACTCTGGATCTCATCTTCTCAAGCCTCCCTGGAGATTGTTCTCTCCTACATCTTCGCCCTTTCCATACCTATTGACTCCTTCCATCAGCCTCTCATATCTTCTTTGGACTCTGTCTCCCTCTAGCTACAGCCCTGCCTTATTCCTCCCCTTCTAGCTAAACTTATTAAAAGAATCATCTATATTCAGTGTCTTTTCATTTTCACTTCCCATTCATACCTCAGATCCATAGTCAGCTGGTTCATCCAACCCTTCCCAATTAAAATTACTTTCTTTAAGGTCATCTGGGTGGCTCGGTGGGTCAAGTATCCAACTCTTGATTTCAGTTCAGGTCATGATCTCAGAGTCCTGAGATCAAGCCCCACGTGGGCTCTGTACTTACTGGGGAGTCTGCTTGAGATTCTCTCTTACCCTCTCCCTCTGCCCTTCTCCCACCATGTGCTCACTCTCGAATAAATAAATGAATAAAATACATACATACATACATACATAAAATAACAAAGATAAAATTATTCTCTCTAAAGTCACCAGCAACTAACTTATTGCCATACTCAGTGTGTAACTTTCAGTCTTCCTCTTACTTGACCCCTGGGGCATGCTGTTAACTGCTACCTCTTCTTAAATATCCTTTCTTTTTTAGTTTTCCTCCTAGATCTCTGACCACTTTTCTTCAGCATCCTGTGCTGGCTTATTTTCCTCTGTCCATATTCTACATATTGCTGTTCCTCAAGGTTTTCTCTTTATCCTTCTTTTCTTACTTGAAATGATCTCTCCAAATGACTTTTTCCATGCTCTTGGCTTTAGCTATCACCTACAAACTACAAAATCCACCTGTCTTCTGGGTCAAATATCTCCAACAAGCTACTAAACAGTTTTGACCTGAAAGTTTCTCAGAAAGCTCAACAGTCCAGAACTGATGTTTCTCATTTTAATTATACTTATATTAGGTTCTTCTTGATTGTATTCCTTTTCTCTGCATTCATATTTTTTTACTTATTTTATGTTATTTACTTTTATTTTTTCTAAATTACTATTAATTTTATTTTCCCTTTATTAATTTGAAACTTCTGGTGTAGTTTTCCAGCCCATTAAGTCCTCTTTCCTTTCTCTGTTAACATTTTCAGCCACATATGACTCAACTATTTCAACATGGCCCCTAAACTGAACTTCTTTCTCAACCCCTCACACCCCCTCATTATGATCAATTACACTTCTGTCTGCATTCTCCCTCCTAGCAAGTGACAGGTTGCCCAAGTGAAAAACCCGAAATCATTCTAGATTTTTGCTTGTTCTTTCTCTACTACATTTAATCAGTTATCAAATCTTGTCAGTTCTACTCCCATAGTATCTCTTTGGTGTGTCTTTTCAATAACACACTTCTCTAAGCTCAAACCCTCAGTATTTTTGTCTATTTGAGTTACCACGTTGTTTTCTACATTTTTTATCATCTTGCTTCCCACCAGTCCATCTCCCATACTATCATCATAATCAAGTCTTAAAAAATGGTAAGTGACCATAGAGTTTCCCAGGTTAATAAAATCCTTGCATGATTCTCTGTACTATGCTGACAGGAGCTTCTTGTTCTCTTCCTTAAATATATTTTATAAATTACGACCTCTCTATATCTTGTATTCAACTTTATTATAGTGCCTATCATATTTTATTGGTATATATTTCCTTCATGTTTTCCTACTAGACTATGGGCTTTTTTATTTATTTTTTTAAGATTTTATTTATTTATTTGACAGAGAGAGATCACAAGTAGGCAGAGAGGCAGGCAGAGGGAGAGGGGTGCCGAGGAGAGAGCCTGACACGAGGCTCGACCTCAGAACCCTAAGATCATGACCCGAGCCGAAGGCAGAGGCTTAACCCACGGAGCCACCCAGGTGCCCCTAGACTACTGGCTTTTTTAAAACAGAGACTATATCTTATTTATGCCTGTATTCCCAGGGTCTGGCATGTACATGTTTTAATTCATATTGAATATGTTTAGAAGAAACCTGTAGTGGAATTAATATTTCAAAGCACAAAAAGATGTAACTGGCTATAAGGAAAAACCACTTGGAAATGAAAATGACACAAGTAGATTCAATTATTATTTCATATATAATTTTCTAATATTTTGATATATTCTCTTTTCTGCACTGAACAGAAGAATTTAATTTTTTCCCTCTTTAGCATTCAAGTGTTTCACTGTCTTAAGCATGAAGGAACAGGTGGCAGGACACTGCTGGTAGATGGATTCTATGCAGCAGAACAGGTACTTCAAAAGGCACCTGAGGAATTTGAACTCCTCACCAAAGTGCCACTGAAGCATGAATACATTGAACATGTTGGAGAATGTCACAACCACATGATCGGGGTTGGGCCAGTCTTAAATATCTACCCATGGAATAAAGAGCTCTATTTGATCAGGTGAGTACCAAAGAACCATCTGCCAGTGTAGCATATTTACCAGTTATTAGCCTTCAAATTATTAGCTTAATGAAAATCCCTAAAATCCTTATATCGACCATATTTTAATCTTGCTATTTTATAGCTCTTTATTAGTACAGTTTCTCTTCTCTTATACTTCCCATGGAAAAATAAATGGGCCAACAGGTAACGAATACTAGATTTAGAGGGAACAGATATTTGAGATAGTATTTTATTTTTTTTTCCAAATACGTTTATTTTATTTTTCAGTGTTCCAAGAGTCATTGTTCATGCACCACACCCAGTGCTCCATGTAATCCATGCCCTCCTCAATACCCACCACCAGGCTCACCCAACCCCATACCCCTTCCCCTCCAAAACCCTCAGTTTGTTGCTCAGAGTTCACAGTCTGTCATGGTTCATCTCCCCCTCTGATTTCCCCCAATTCGCACTTCCTTTCCTTCTCACAATGTCCTCCGTGTTTTTCCTTATGCTCCACACATGAGACCATATGATAATTGACTTTCTCTGCTTGACTTGAGATAGTATTTTAAAATGAAAACACTATTGAAATCAAAAACCACATTAAATTGTGCTCATTAAATCAAAATCAAAAATCACATTAAATTGTGCTCACTGACCAAACAGCTAGAGTACCCAAAGGCATGGCAACCACATTTGTAGCCCAGATTTATGCAAATCTCCTGACCTGTATATTTAATAGTCTACTAGAGGTTGCCATTTAAATATCTTGTAGGATCATAAAGCACATCATATTCAAAATTGAACTCATCATCTTCATTCATTTCAAGCCTGCTTCTCCACACCTAGTCGTGAAGATAAAAATAAATTGTTGCCCCTGCCTGTGCCTCTGGGTTGTAATATGCTAATTCACTTCCATTGGATAACCTCTTCTAAAAAACTCTACCTTAGTCATCTCTTGTATTTCCATCGCCTTGAACAGTGAGTAGGTAGGTATTTAGTATTTTTTCCAACATTGGATTATAAACATTTTAAACATATCAAAAAGCTGAAAGTAAAACCCATAGACCTAAAAAATGGGCAAAAGATTTAACCAGATACTTCAGAAAAGAAGATATATAAATAGCCGATAAGCACATGCAAAGATGCTCATCATCATCAGTCATGTAAAAAATATGAACTAATACCTATACCTCATAACACAGAAAAAAAATTAACTTGAGATAGATCACAGATTTAGATGTAAAAAATAAAACTGTTTTTGTTATCGGTTGAGTTCTATGTGCACTCAAGAAGAATGAATATTCTGTTGTTTTAGGGTGGAATGTTCTGTATATATCTATGAGGTCCATTTGGTCCAATGTGTTTCTTTATTGATTTCTGCTCATAAAAACATACTGTTAAAAATAAAGAGGAGATCACTGTTTTGATTTTTGCCACCATATATTAGTTTTGCCTATTCTAGAAATTCATACCATAGAATAAATCCATTTTTTATGAGTAAACATTTGGGCTGTTTCTAATTTGGGGTTATTATGAATAAAACTGCCATGAGCATTCATAGAAAAAAAGTATTTTTGTAGATAAGTGTTTTCATTTCACTCGGGTAAATAGCTAGGAGTGGAACTTCTGAGTCATGGAATAGGTGAGTATTTAATGTCATAAAACAACTGCTTGAACTTTTACTAAAATACTTATTTCATTTTACATTGTCATCAACAATGTATAAAAGTTATAGCTGCTCCATATCGTTGCTAATACTTGGTGCTGTCAGTCTTACTAGTTTTAGCCGTGATAGTAGTTGTCTCTTTGGGGTTTAATTTGCATTTTTTTGATGACTGATGATGATGTAGTGTCCTTCTGTATCTCTGACTACAGTCTTTAGCTTAAAATCTAATTTATCTGATATGAGAATCATTACCCCAGCTTTCTTTTGAGGCCTGTTGGCATGAAAGATGGTTCTCCATCCCTTCACTTTCACTGGTTAAATCTTTTCTCTAGAATAGTCCACATACTAGGTCACAATTGTAAATATTTATAGGAGCAGCCAACTACATAAGCCAACTGTTAATCAAAATAGTCATATTGATATGAATACATTAATTGTAGGAGATCTTAACACGCCACTCTCAGTAACAGACAGATCATCTAAACAGAAAATCAGATCTTTAATTTTAATGCAATTTAATTGAGTAGTTTTTTCTTTAATGAATATTGTTTCTATGACCTGTATAAGAAATCTTCTACTGCCCCCGTGACATGATGACATTCTGTGTTTTCTAAAGCTGTTACAAAAGAAAAAACTACTCAATTAAATTGCATTAAAATTAAAAATTTCTGCTCATAAAAACATACTGTTAAAAATAAATAGATAAGCTACAGATTAGAAAATAATATTCCTAAGACATATATCAGGTAAGAAATAGTGACCAGGCTATATAAAGAACTCTTAGAACTCAATAATGACAACCCAATAAAAAAAAATTTACAATTGTTAGATCTCTTGGAGGACAGACCCTTTCAGTCTGGGTGTATCTTTAGGTTCCAAATGTGTCTCTTGTAGACGGCATATGGGTGGGTCCTGTCGTTTTATCCAGTCTGCAACCCTGTGCCATTTTATGGGAGCATTTAGGCCGTTCACGTTGAGAGTGATTATTGAAAGATAAGTTTTTATTGACATCATGTTGCCTGTGAAGTCCTTATTTCTATAGATTGTAAGTTTCTGTTCTGTGTTACTCATGGGTTCTTTCTTCTTTTATAGAACTCCCCTTAATATTTCTTGTAGTGCCAGCTTGGTGGTCACATACTCTTTTTAGACTTTGCCGATCTTGCAAGCTCTTTATCTCTCCATCCATTTTGAATATAGCCTTACTGGATAAAGTATTCTTGGCTGCATGTTCTTCTCATTTCGTGACCTGAATATGTCTTGCCAGCCCTTTCTGGCTTGCCAGGTTTCTATGGACAGGTTTGACGTTATTCTGATGGGTCTTCCTCTGTACATAGGAATCTCTTCCCCTTAGCTGCCCTCAGGACCTCTTGTCTGAAATTATAAATCGCAAATTTCATCATGATGGGTCTAGATGTTTTTCTAGACTCGTTGATCTTGGTTGAGGGGGTTCCTTTCTGCCTCTAGGACACAAACACTTGTTCCATTCCCCAGATTGAGGAAATTTTCATCCAGAATTTGGTCAGCTATATCTTCTAGTCTTCTGTCTTTCTCCACCCCCTCAGGGATTCCAATAATTCTGACGTTGGAACGTTTCGTGGTGTCATTTATTTCCCTAAGTCTGTTCTCATGGTTCCTAAGCAGTTTGTTCCAGCCCTTCTCCTGTCCTTTCTTCTCCACCATCTTGCCCTCTGGATCACTAATTCTGTCCTCTGTCTCAGTTACCCTAGCTGTTAGACTTTATACATTAGATTGGATCTCACTGATAGCATTTTTAATATCCACCATATTTGTTCTCAGTTCCGTCCTTAGAGATTCTATGTTGTCATTAATGTTTTTCTCCATCCTAGCCATTGCCTGGATAATTGTTACCTTGAATTCCCTTTCCAACATACTGTTTATGTCCATATCCAATAGTTCTGAGGGAAAGGGTGCAGTCTCTGGGTTTTTCCTCTGTTCGGTGTTCCTCCTCCTAGTCATTTTGAAGAGAGATGGATGAGAAGGTGTATAGCTGACTACATCACCCACGATCCAGGCAAGGTGCAACCTCTCCACCGCTGCCCTCTGCTCCTGTAGAGATCAAGAAGTGAATACTCTTACTTCTCAGGCTGATTTCATGGGTATTCAGTGTGTTCAGGCTCACTTTGGGGGACCAGTTGTAACAGGATCTCCTACTTCTCCCCCATGTGATGATGGAGGCTAAGAAGTATTTACCCCAAAGATAGAGATGTAGTGAAAAGAAGGGTTACATGCACCCCAGTATTCATAGCACAATAGCCAAACTGGAAAGAGCCGAGATGCCCTTCAACAGACGAATGGATAAAGAAGATGTGGTCCATATATACAATGGAATATTACTCATCCATCAGAAAGGATGAATACCCAGCTTTTGCATCAACATGGATGGAACTGGAGGGGATTATACTGAATGAAATAAGTCAAGCAGAGAATTGGCTTATCAATTATCATATGGTTTATCAATATCATATCAATATCATTCAATTATATGGTTTCACTTACATGTGGAACATAAGGAATACCATGGAGGACATTAGGAGAAGGAAAGGAAAAGTGAATTGGGGGAAATCAGAGGGGGAGACAAACCATGAGAGATTGTGGATTCTGAGAAACAAACTGAGGGTTTTAGAGGGGATGGAGGTGGGGGGATGATTGAGCCTGGTGATGTGTATTAAGGAGGGCATGGATTGCATGGAGCACTGAATGTTATGCGCAAACAATGAATTATGGAATACTGCATCAAAAACTAATGATATACCGTATGGTGACTAAACAATGAGAAAAATTAGGCAATTAATTTAGTTGTACTCAAAATTCACACTCTGTTCTTTGATAGCTCAAATTCTGTTATTTTATCTCTAGATGTAATACTGGGAGTTTTTCTTTGCCATGTGCAATTTAGGGGGTCATCCATTCAGGTATTTGAGCAGAGTTTATTTAAACATGGAGTTTGGTGCTCTCCTTCTCTGATTCCTTTCCAGGATTTTCTCTTCACTTTTTGGTGGCAGTGGTTGCACCAAACCTGTCCTCTGGTTCTTCAGGTCAGAAAAACAGAGTTCTTTTGGGGTTTCAGCTGCCCAATATGGTGCAGGTTGTGGTATGCCCTCAGGCTAGATGTCATGAAAATGGAAAACTTACCCAGTGCAGTTCCTTCCTTCCAAGTGTCAACTCAACTCCAGAGTCTACCTCTAAAGTACCTTCAGATAGATATTTTTTGTATTTAATCTAGAGTTTTTAATTGTCACCTATGAAAGGAGGGGGCTGATCCAATAGGAGTTTACTTAGCCATTACCAGAAGCAGAACACAGTGCTCAGTATTGTTTAACAAAATAAAAATATAGCATCCTTTGTTTATAAGTAAGCTTTTTCTATATATGGGATATAGTAACAGATGCAATACTATTCAAATTTTAAATATTACACTTTAAAACAAGGGATATTAAAATACAAATATTTAGATAGAACTATTTGCCTGTCCTTCAGCCATTATTATTCAAAGCTTAGTCTAACCCTTTCCTCCAGGTCTGAATATAGCTAACCCACTGTGAAGACTTTTATGGTTTCTCGGGCTTGTTTTTATAGTTTGAGAGAGCTAAATAGTGTTTATTTTCTCTAACATTATAGACCTTCTGTGTGTCAGACACAGTGTTAATGCATAATATATAAGGCTTTATATAACCCTGGTAACCGTATAAGGTTGTTATTATTATTCTCAGTTTTCAGATGAGGAAACTGAGGTTCAAAGAGAACACATAACTTCTTTAAGTGACACATTTGAACTGGGATTGTAACAGTGATCCATCTGATTACAGTGCCCACCCTCTTTCACTTATACCACAGCACTGAAATCCATCAAATGCATTTTCCATTCAATCACTGAGCTCTCTTTACTTGGAAAATATTGTCAAGTCATAATATGAATACCTTCATTAAGCCTTCCTTGTTTATTTTATCAAAAAAAGTATCAGCTTTATTTGCTCTCCTGTACTTCCAGGTTTTTTTTGCATCATATCAAAGAAGAAAAATATTTTAAATTGCACAATCATATAATAATGTCACATTGTGCAAAAATCCAGAAATCATTTTATTCTAATCAGAGGGGCATTGCTTTCTGCTATTGTAATGCCTTAGAAAATAACATTATCTAACATAGTGGATACCATATCCCATGTGACCATGGACAAATCACAGTGCCTTATTGTTTTGTTTATTATCTATAAAGTAAGATAATAATTGATAGCTGTATAACTCTTACCTCATAAGATTATCAGATAGAGGGTCAATGAGATTGTGTACATCAGAACACCTATAAACTATAAATCTCTATTTGAAGACAAGAGATTACAATTATAAACTGTAAAAAGCTGATCTTATGAACAACACACACTGGGATTAGATTATTATTCTACTCTCTGGTACAAACGATGACTTAAAGTATGGGGAGACGTGATTTCAAAACCACTCTGCTACTTATAAACTCTGTGGCAGGTTTAATCTAAGTTTCACTTGCCTTACATGTAAAAGGAGGCTAAATGACTTTCCCTTCTGGGGTGATGAAAGGATTAAGTAAAACAGTTTTGCGTTAGTGCCTAACATACCATTGAGCGTTTCTAGATGTGACAATGTCAAGACCCTGGTAAAGACTATGCTTCCTAACCCCATTTCCCTATGGGCATGGCTCCTTGAAGCCTGGGATAATGGACTATTATATGCATGCTTTGATTTGATTCTCACAATGCTCTGTGAGATAAACTAAGCAGATGAAAAAACTAAGAACATATGAAAAACTCATTTTACATATGAAAAAACTAAGAACATTGGCTGTAATTGTGCCATGTACTATCTAACACTAATGAATACTGTCTGATGTGAAAAAGGGTACCGTTAAATGTTTATTTCTCTTTAAAAGAATACCTTTGGCAGTATCTATTAAAGCTCACCATACACATACCTTATGACCCAGAAATTCCATCCTTAAGTTTATATCATAAATGAATATATATGTTCACCGAAAGACAAGTAATAGAATGTCCATAACAGCACTATTTATTTTTTCCAGTTTGATTGACATGTAATTGACATATAATGTTGTATTAGATTAAGTTGTACTACATGATGCTTTGATAGATATATATATATATATATATATATATATATATATATATATATATATATATAGTGAAATGATTACCACAATAAGTTTAGTTAATATCCATCACCACGCAGTTACAATTTTTTATTTTTTATGATGAGAACTTTTACAATCTACTCTATTACCAACTTTCAAATATTCAATGCACTATTGTTAACTATAGTCACCATGGTGCACGTTACATCCCCAGAACTTACTTATTTTATAACTGGAAGTTTGTGCCTCTTGACTATCACCTATTCCTTGCATGCCCCCATCCCCACCTCTGAGAACCACCGATCTGTTCTGCTTCAATGAGTTCTGTTTTGGGGGGTTTTTTAGTTTGTTTGTTTGTTTGTTTGTTTAGATTCCACATATAAGTGGAATCATACAGTACTGTCTTTATCGGACTTCTTTCACTTACCATAGTGCCCTCAAAGTCCATCCATGTTGCCACAAATTGCAAGATTTTCTTCCTTTTTATGGCTGAATAATGTTCCATTTTTTTAATCCATTCATCCATTGATGGACAAATAGGTTGTTTTTATGTCTTGACTTATCATAAATAATGTGGCAGTGAATAGATAGATGCATGTATATCTGAGATAATGATTTCATTTTCTTCAGATACATGGTCAGAAGTGGAATTTCTGGATCATATGGTAGTTTTATTTTATTTTTCTCAGAATAAAGCCATTTTATTTTATTTTCAGGGAGAGAGAAAGAGAGAGAGGAGAGAGCATGCATGCACACACAAGCAAGGGGGTGGACAGGAGGCAGGGAGAGGGAGACGGAGAAAGAGAATTTTAAGCAGGCTCCATGCTCAACGTGGAGCCCGACACTGGGCTCAGTCTCAGGACTCTGAGATCATGACCTGAGCCAAAATCAAGAGTTGGTTGCTTAACTGACTGAGCCACCCAGGTGTCCTGGTAGTTTTATTTTTTCATTTTCTGAGGAACATTCACATTGCTTTTCATAAAAGCTGCACAAATTTACATTCCCACCAACAGTGAACAAGGATTCCATGTTCGTCATATCTTCATAACACTTGTTATCTCTCATCTTTTTGATGACAGCTGTTCTAGCAGGTATCTCATTGTGGTTTTAATTTGCATTTCCCTGATAGTTAGTGATGCTAAGTACCTATTCGTGTACTTGTTGCCTATTTGTATGTCTTCTTTGGAAAAAATGTTTATTCAATTCCTCTGCCCGTTTTATGGTCAGATTGTTTGTGTTTTTTGCCATTGAGTTGTACAAGTTCTGTAAATATTTCAAATATTAACTCCCTATCAGATATATGACTTGTTTTTTTTATTTAAATTCAATTAGCCAACTTATAATATGTCATTAGTTTCAGATGTAGAGTTCAATAATTCATCAGTTTCATGTAACACTCAGTGCTCATCACATCACATGCCCTCCTTAATGCCCATCACCCAATTACCCCATCCCCTCACGCACCTCCCCTCCAGCAACCCTGTTTGTTTCCAAACGTAAGAGTCTAGGGGCACCTTTGTGGCTCAGTGGGTTAAAGCCTCTGCCCTCGGCTTAGGTCATAATCTCAGTGTCCTGGGATCGAGCCCCACATCAGGCTCTCTACTCATCTCACCTCTCTCTCTGCCTGCCTCTCTGCCTACTTGTGACCTCTCTCTCTCTGTCAAATAAATAAGTAAAATCTTTTTTTTTTTAAAGAGTCTCTCATGGTTTATCTCCCTCTCTAATGACTCTCCAGTCAGTTTTCCCTCCCTTCCCCTATGATTCCCTATGCTGTTTCTTATATTCTACATATGAGTGAAACCATATGATAATTGTCTTTCTCTGATTGACTTATTTCACTCAACATTATACCCTCCAGTTCCATCCACATTGATGGCCCCTCCCCCAGAAGGCAGACTGGGAGAACAGGTGAATGATGAGCTTATTTCCCACAGGACTGTAAAACTCCAGTGCCAGGGGAAAATAATATAGGGAGCTCCAGATGTTCCCTCATGACTCGCTTATCCTTCAGGCTAAATTTTTATATTTCTTTTTTAGTTTCTTTTCTTACTCTTTTTTTTTTTTTAAAGATTTTATTTATTTGACAGAGAGGAATGAGATCACAAGTGGGCAGAGGGGCAGGCAGAGAGAGAGAGAGGGAAGCAGGCTCCCTGCTGAGCAGAGAGCCCGATGAGGGGCTCGATCCCAGGACCCTGAGATCACGACCCGAGCCTAAGGCAGAGGCTTTAACCCACTGAGCCACCCAGGCGCCCCACTCTTTTTTTTTTTTAATCCTGCTCCTGTTTCAAGTAGATTCATATTTCCCAACATATGTTTCGAAGTTTCTTAACTTTTATTTTCTTTTCCACATATATGTTTTATAAATTTATGCCCCATAGTAGCCCATTTTTCTTTTTTTTCTTTTTTTTTTTTTTAAGATTTTATTTATTTATTTGTCAGAGAGAGAGAGAGAGAGAACACAAGCAGGCAGAGACAGAGGGTGAAGCAGGCTCCCTGATGAGCAAGGAGCCCGATATGGGACTCGATCCCAGGACCCTGGGATCATGACCTGAGCTGAAGGCAGAGGCTTTAACCCACTGAGCCACCCAGGTGCCCAGTAGCCCATTTTTCACTCTATTCAGTTTTATCCTGATGCGTATATAAGTTCTGATTTCTTTACAATTTGGGGATATAGTGTCTTCTAACACAGAGACCAAAAATCAAGCAGGAACAGGCAGATCACCCTGCTGTGACTACCCTGAGAGATTATAATCTCTCTCCTCGCCCCCTTCTTTTTTTCTATTTTCTTTTTTCTTTCTTTTTTATTGTTTTGGATCATCTTGAATTGATGGCATATCTGTGGTAGATTTTGACCACTTTAGATTTTTGCTCCCATTCTTTTTTTAACAGTATTATTTTTTTAATTTCATTTTATTTTTTCAGTGTTCCAAGATTCTCCCATTCTTTAAGTTGCCTTTTCATTTTATTGACGGTTTGTTGTGCAGAAGCTTTCTAGTTTGATATAGTTCTTTGTTTTTGCTTTTATTATCTTTCCTTTATTTGTCAAATCCAAAAAAATCATTGCTGAGATCATTGTGAAGGAGTATACCCCCTATGTTTTCTTCTAGGAGTTTTATAGTGTCAGAATTTACATTCAAATTTATAATCCATTTTGAATAGATATTTGTGTACAATGTAAGATAGGGGTTTGGTTCCATTGTTTTGCATGTGGCTGTTGTTTTACCAATACTATTTATTGAATAAACTATTCTTTCCCCACTGAGAATTCTTGACTCTTGTTAAATGCTAATTGACCATATATGAATAGACTTATTTCTGGGCTCTCAATTCTGTTTTATGCCAGGATCATACTGTTTTGACTATGATAGCTTTGTGAAATAGTTTGAAATCAGGAAATGTGATGCCTCCAGTTTTGTTCTTTTCAAGATTGCCTTGATTATTTGGGGTCTTTGTGGTTCCATACAAACTTTAGGATTGCTTTTTCTATTTCTGTGGAAAATGACAGTAGAATTTTGATAGGGATTGCATTTAATTTGTAGAGTCCTTGGATAGTATGGATGTTTAACGATATTAATTACTCCAATGCATGAGATCAGAATCTCTTTCCATTTATTTGTGTCATCTTCAATTTCTTTCATCAGTCTCTTAAAGGTTTCAGTGTACAGGTCTTTCAGCTCCTTGGTTAAATTTATTCCTAGGTATTTTATTCTTTTTTGAGACAATTGTAAATGGGATTGTTTTCTTAATTTTTCTTCCTGATGGTTTGTTTTTGGGTTATAGAACTGAAGCTGATTTTTGCATATCAATTTTGTATCTTGCGAATTTACTAAATTTGTTTATTAGTTCTAACAGTTTTTTTGGTGGTCTTTCGGGTTTTCTGTATATAATGCCATGTCATCTGCAAATAGAGGCAATTTTACTACTTCCTTTCTGATTGGGGGATGCCTTTTATTTCTTTTTCTTGCCTAATTGCCCTGGCTAGAACTTCTACTACTATGTGAAATAAATGTGATAAAAATGGGTGTTATTGCCTTTCTCCTTTAGAAGAAAAGCTTTCAGCTTTTCATCACTAAGTTTATAATGTTAGCTGTGGGGTTTTCATATTTAGCCTTTATTATGTTGAGGTATGTTTATTCTTACATCATTGAGAGTTGTGATCAAGACTAGATGTTATATTTTGTCAAATGCTTTTTCTGCATCTATTGAGATGGTCATATGATTTTTATCCTTTATTTTGTTGATGCAGTGTATCACATTGATGATTTGCAGATGTTGAACCATTCTTGCATCCCTGGAGCAAATCCCACTTGATCATGTTGTATGATCCTTTTAATATATTGTTGAGTTTGGCTTGCTGTTTCAAGGACTTTTGTACCTATATTCATCAGTGATACTGGCCTATAATTGTTTTTCTTGTAGTGTCCTTGATCTACTTTTGGTATTAGAACAATGCTGGCTTCATGAAATCAGTTTAAAAGTGAATCCTGGAACACTGAAAAAATAAAATAAAAGTTAAAAAAAATAGAAGTGTTCTCTTCAACTTTTTGGAAGAGTTTGAGAATGATCAGTATTAATTCTTTTTTAAACTTTGGTAGAATTCACCAGTGAAGCCATCTAGTCATACATTTTTCTTTGTTGGGTGGTTTTTGATTATTAGTTCAATCTCCTTACTAATAATTGATCTGTTCAGATTTTCTTTTCTTTTCTTTTCAATTTTTTTAAATTTTATTTATTTCTTTTCTTTTCTTTTCTTTTTTCAGTGTTCCAAGATTCATTGTTTATGTACCACACCCAGTGATCCATGCAATATGTGCCCTCCTTAATACCCCCCACCAGGCTCACCCATCCCCCAACCCCCTCCCCTCTAAAACCCTCGGTTTGTTTCTCGGAGTCCACAGTCTCTCATGCTCTGTCTCCTCCTCCAATTTCTCCCAATTCACCTTTCCTTTCCTTCTCCTAATGTCCTCCGTGTTATTCCTTATGTTCAGATTTTCTATTTATTCATGATTCATCTTGGTTCATTGTATGTTTCTAGGAAATTTTATATATTTCTTCTAGGTTGTCCAGTTGTTCATATGTAATTGTGCATAGTAGACTCATGATCATTTGTATTGTTGTGCTATCAGTCGTAATGTGTCTTCTTTCCTTTATTATCTTATTTACTTAAGCCCTCATTTTTCTTGCTAAGTCTAGCTATATGTTTGTCTCTTTTGTTTACCTTTTTTAAAACTCTTATCTTGTTGACCTTTTTTATTGTTTTTCATCACTATTTCATTTATTTCCACAGTGATATTTGTTCTTTTCTTCCTCCTGCTAACTGTAGGCTTTGTTTGTTCTTTTTCTTATTTCTTAAGGTGTAAAGTTAGGCTGTTTAGGCTGTTTACTTGAGGACTTCCTTATTTCCTTTTTTTTAAATTTTATTTATTTATTCATGAAAGACAGACAGAGGAGAGAGAGAGGCAGAGGCAGAAGGAGTAGCAGACTCCCTGCTAAGCAGAGAGCCCAATGCAGGACTCGATCCCAAGACCCTGGGATCATGACTTGAGCCAAAGGCAGATGCTTAACCATTTGAGCCACCCAGATGCCCCCTTGTTTCTTAATGTATGTGTTTATCACCATGAATTTCCCTCTTAGAACTGCTTTTGTTACATCCCAATACTTTTAGTATATTGTATTTTCATTTTCCTAAAGATGTTTTTTATTTCACTTTTGATTCTTCTTTTACCCATTGGTTGCTCAGTAACATATTGTTTAATCTCCACATATTTATAAACTTTCCAGTTTTCTTCTTGTGATTGATTTCTAGTTCAGTAACATGGTGATCAGAAAAGATGATTACTATGATTTCAGTCTTTTAAAATTTTCTGAGATTGTTTTGTAATCTAACCTATGAAGAGTGTTCCATTTGTGTTTGAGAAGAATGTGTGTTATACTGCTGTTGGGTGGAATGTTGTTCTGGTGTCACATGTCATTTAAGCCCAGTGTTTCTATATTGGTTTTCTTTCTGAATTATCTATACACTATACAAGTGGAGTATTGAAGTCCCCTACTATTTTATTTCTATTTCTCCCTTAGGTTATGTTAATATTTGCTTTATATTTAGATGCTACTATGTTGGGTGCATAGATATTTATTATTTTTTAAAGTTTTTATTTAATTGAGAGAGTACAATTGCGGGGAGGAAGAGGAACAAGCAGACTTTGTGCTGAGCATGAAGCCCTTCACAGGGCTTGATCTCACCACCCTGAGATCATGACCTGAACCACCATCCTTTTTTAAAGGATGTAAAATATGGCACCATATACCTAAAACATGAAGAGAGGAAAAAAGAATGGATTCAAACTTAAGTGACCATCAACTTAATATAGACTGTTATTTGCTGATATTGTATACAAACCTAATGATAGCCACAAATCAAAAACCACTAATAGATACATAAACAATAAAAAGAAAGAGAACCAAATAGGTCATTAAAGAAAACCAGCAAAACATGAAAGAAAGCAGAAAGGATCAGAGAAAAACTTTAGAAACAACCACAAAACAATTAACAAAATGGCAATAAATACATGTCTATTGATAATTACTTTAAAAGTAAAGGGACTAAATACTCCAATCAAAAGACATAGGTTGCCAAATGTTTATAGCAGCAATGTCCACAATAGCCAAACTATGAAAAGAGCCTAGATGTCCATCAACAGATGAATAAAGAAGATAAAGATACACACACACACACACACACACACACACACACACACACACAATGGAATACTATGCAGCCATCAAATAACCCCAAAATCTTGCCATTTGCAACAACGTGAATGAAACTATAGGGTATTATGCTAAGCAAAATAAGTCAGTCAGAGAAAGACAATTATCATATGATCTCACTGATATGAGGAATTGAGGGAGGGGAATATGAGGGGAAGGGAGGGACAAATGAAACAAGATGAAATCAGAGAGGGAGACAAACCATAAGAGACTCTTAATCTCAGGAAACAAGCTGGGGGTTGCTGAAGTGGAGGGGTGTGGGAGGGATGGGGGGCTGGGTGATGGACATTGGGGAGGGTATGTGCTATGATGAGTGCTGTGAATCATGTAAGACTGATGAATCATAGACCTGTACCCCTGAAACAATACATTATATGTTAATAAAAAAATAAAAATAAAATTTTAAAAAAGACATAGGGTGACAGAGTGGATAAAAACACAAGACCTATCTATATGCTGTATACAAGTGGCATAAACGAGTCTCCTGGAGACTTGTTTTAGACCTAAGGACATGTACAGATTGAAAGTGAGGGGGCGCCTGGGTGGCTCAGTGGGTTAAAGCCTCTGCCTTCGGCTCAGGTCATGATCTCGGGGTCCTGGGATCGAGCCCCACATCTGGCTCTCTGCTCGGTGGGGAGCCTGCTCCCCCACCCCGCCTGCCTCTCTGCCTACTTGTGATCTCTGTCAAATAAATAAATAAAATCTTTAAAAAAAAAAAAGTGAGGGCATGGAGAAATATTTGTCATACAAATGGATGTGAAAAGAATGCCAGAGTAGCAAAACTTACATTGGACAAAATAGATTTTAAAACAAAGACTGTGACAAGACACAAAGAAGGTCACTGTATAATAATAAAGGGGATAATCCAACATGAAGACATAATAATAGTAACTACATGTGCACCCAAATGGGAGCACCCAAATATATAAAATACTTAATAACAAATATAAGGAAACTAAATAATAATACAATAATAGTAAGCACACTTAACACCATGTACATTCATGGACAGATCAATCAGAAAATCAACAAGAAAACAAGGCTTTGAATGACACACTGGAACAAATGAATTTAACATAAATATATCCAAACCATTCCATCTTAAAAGAGCAGAATACACATTCTTTTCAGGTACCCATGGAACATTCTCTAGAATAGATAACATATAAGGCCACAAAGCTAGTTTCAACAAATTCACAAATATCAAAGTCATACCATGCATCTTTTCTGGCCACAATGCTATGAAACTAGAAATCAACCACAAGAAAAATTCTGGAAAGAGCATAAATACATGTAGGTTAAATAACATGCTATTAAACAATAAATGGATCAACCAAGAAATCAAAGAAGAAATCCAAAAGTACATGGAAACAAATTAAAATGAAAACACAACACTCCAAAACCTTTGGGATGCAGAGGAAAGTTTATAGCACTATGGGCCTACCTACAGAAGGAAGAAAAATCTCAAACACTAAAGGAGCTAGAAAAAGAAAAAGCAAAATGCAAAACTAGCAGAAGGAAGGAAATAATAAAGGTTAGGGCCAAAATAAATGATATAAAACTAAAAAAATAATAGAACAGATCAATGAAACTGGGAGTTGGTTCTTTGAAAAGATCAACAAAATTCATAAAATTCTAGGCACAGTCATCAAAAAACAGAGAAAGGACTCAAGTAAATAAAATTATAAATGAAAGAGGAGAAATAACAACATCACAGAAATACAAACAATCATACGAGAACATTATGAAAAGCTATATGCCAATAAATTGGACAACCTAGAAAAAATGGATAGATTCCCAGAAATATGTAACCTACCAAAACTGAAGTAGGAGGAAGTAGAAAATTTGAAAAGACTGATTACCAGCAAGGATATTGAATCGGTAATCAAAAAAAAAATTGTCCCAATGAACAAAAGCCGAGGACCAGATAGTTTCACAGGCAAATTCTGCCAAACATTTAAAGAAGAGTTAATATGTATTCCAATCAAACTCTTCCAAAAAGTAGAAGAGCAAGTAAAACTTCCAAATGCATTCTATGAGGCCAGCATTACGCTTGATACCAAAACCAGATAAAGACCACTAAAAAACAAAACTACAGGTGAATATCCTTACTGAACATAGATGCAAAAATCCTCAACAGAATACTAGCAAACATAATCCAGCAATACATTCAAAAAAATCACTCACCACAGTCAAGTGGGATTTAGTCCTGGGATGCAAGAGTGGTTCCATATTCACAAATCAAAGTGATACATCATATCAATGAAAAAAAGACTAAAAACCATATGATCATTTCAAGACACAAAAGCATTTGACGAAGTACAACATCTATTCATAATAAAACCCTCAGCAAAGTAGGTTTAGAGGGAATATTATCTCAAGATAATAAAGGTCACATATGAAAAACACACAATGAACATCATACTCAATGGGGAAAAACAGAACTTTTCTCTTAAGGTCAGGAACAAGAAAGGCATGCCCACTCTCACCACTTTTATTCAACATAGTACTGGAAGCCCTAGCCACAGCAGTTAAACAACAAAAGGAAATTAAATGCATCCAGATTGGTAAATAAAAAGTTGAACTTTCACTCTGCAGATGACAGGACACTCCATATTAGAAAACCCAAAAGACTCCACCAAAAAAAAAAAAAAAAAAAAAAAAAACTACTGATACTGATAAAGGAATTCAGTAAACTCACAGGACACAAAATGAATGTACAGAAATCTGTTGCATTCCTATACACTAATAATGAAGCAGCAGAAAGAGAAATTAAGAGAAAAATCCCATTTACAAGTGCACTAAAAATAATAAGATACCTAGGAATAATCCTAATCAAGAGGTGAAAGACCTATATTCTGAAAACTATAAAACATTGAGAAATTGTAGACAACACAAAGAAATGGAAAGACTTCCATGCTCACAGATTGGAAGAACAGATATTGTTAACATGAATATACTACCCAAAGCAATCTACACAATCCCTTTCAAAATACTAACATGTTTCACAGAGCTAGTACAAACCAATCCAAAAATTTGTATGGAACCACAAAAGACCCCAAATAGCCAATACAATGTTTTAAAAGAAAAGAAAAGCTGGAGGCCTCACAATTCCAGACTTCAAGTTATATTACAAAGTTATAGTGATCAAAACAGTATGGTACTGGCACAAAAATAGACATATAGATCAATAGAACATAATAGAAAACCATGAGATAAACCCTAAATTATATAGTTACTTAATCTTTAACAAAGCAGGACAGAATATCCAATGGAAAAAAGACAATCTCTTCAACAAATGGTGTTGGGAAAACTAGACATCAACACGCAAAAAAAATGAAACTGAGCCACTGTCACTGTACACAAAAATAAATTCAAAATGGATTAAAGGCCTAAATGTGAGACCTGAAACCATAAAAATCCTAGAAGAGAGCACAGGCAGTAATGTCTGACATTGGCCATAGCAAAATTTTTCTAGGTATGTCTCCTGAGGAAAGGCAATTGAACGCAAAAATAAACTATTGGGACTACATCAAAATGAATAGCTTCTGCACAGCAAAGGAAACAATCAACAAAACTAAAGACAGCCTACAGAATGGGAGAAGATATTGCAAATGACATATGCAATAAGGTTTCATATCCAAAATATATAAAGAACATATACAAATCAACACCCAAAAAACAAATAATCCAATTTTTAAATGGACAGAAGAAATGAGCAAACATTTTTCCAAAGAAGACATACAGATGGGCAATAGACACATAAAAAGATGCTCAACATCACTCATCAGGGAAATGCAAATCAAAACTACAATGAGGTATCACACCTCACATGAGTCAGAATGGCTAAAATCAAAAACAATAGAAACAGTAAGTGTTGCTGAGGATGTAGAGAAAAAAGAATGCTCTTGCACCATTGGTAGGAATGCAAACTGCTACAGCCACTGTGGAAAACAGTATGGAGGTTCCTCAAAAAAACAAAAATAGACCTACCCTTCAATCCAGCAGCTGTACTACTGGGTATTCACTCCCGTCCTCCCCCCCCAAAAAACCCAATAATTCAAAGGGATTCTTGCATCTTAGTGTTTAATGCATTATTCACAATAGCCAAAATGCGGAAGCAACCCAAGTATCCATTGATATATGCATGGATAAAAATGTGGTGTGTATATATATATATATATATATATATATATACACACACACACACACACACACACAATGGAATATGATTCAGCCACAAAAAGAATGAAATCTTGCCTTTTACAACAGTGTGGATGGAACTAAAGAATATAATGCTAAGCAAAGTAAGTCAGTCAGAGAAAGACAAATACCGTATGATTTCATTCATACGTGGAATTTAAGAAACAAAGCAAGCAAGTGAAGGAAAGAGAGAGACAAACCAAGAAAAAAGACTCTTAACTATAGAGGACAAACTATTGGTTACTAGAGTGGATGTCAGTGGCAGGATGGATGAAATAAGGAATGGGGAGTAAGGAGTGCAGTTGTTAAAATGAGCACTAGGTAATGTATGGAATTGTTGAATCACTGCCTTGTACACCTGAAACTAATATAACACTGCATGTTAACTATACTGGAATTAAAAAATAAATGAATGAATGACACTCCCAATAAACAAATGCCCAGGACCAGACAGCTTCATTGGTCTACCGAACTTTCAAAGAAGATTTTAATATTTATCCTCAAACTCTTCCAAGAAATTGAAGAGGGAATGCTCCCAAACTCATTTTATGAGGTCATTACCCTGACACAAAGAATAAACAAGGACATCACGAGAAGAAGAGGGGAGGGGAGAGGAGAGAAGAGAAGAGGGAAGGGGAAGGGAAGAAAAAAGAGAGAGGGGGGGAGGGAGGGAAAGAAGGAGGGGAGGGAAGGAGAATTACAGGTCACGATCCCTATGAACATAGATCCAAAAATGCTCAACAAAATATTAGCAAATTAAATTCAACAATACTTTAATAGAATCATACACCATGATCAAGTGGAATTTATCCCAGTGATCCAAGGATGGTTCGATATCTGCAAATCAATCAGCTATTTGTGGGTGACAAGATTTAATATATGGAAACCCTTAAAGACTCCACCAAGAAAAGTGTTAGAACTCATAAACAAATTCAAGGTGCATGGTTCAAGAGTAGTATAAAATATCTGGTTGCATTTATATACAGTGTCAATGAACTATCAGGAAGAGAAATTAAGAAGACAACCCCATTTAAAATTGTATCAAAAACAATAAAATTCTTAGAAGTAAATTTAACCAAGAAAGTAAAAGATTTATACACTGAAAACTATAAAACATTGATGAAAGAAATAGAAGAAAGCACTAATAAATGGAAATATGTTCCATTCTCATGATTGGAAGAATGAATAGTTTAAATTTCCATATTAGCCATAGCAATATACAGACTCAGGGCAATCCCTATCAAAATTCCAATGGTATTTTTCATAGAAATACAAGAAGCAATCCTAAAATTTGTATGGAACTCCAAAAAACCCAAATAGCCAAAGCAATCTTAAAAACAGGGGAGAAGAAGATGGTGGCAGACTAGGAGGACCCTAACCTTGTCTCATCCCACAAACACAACTATATAACTATCAAATCATCCTAAATCCCCATGAATTGACCTGAAGATTGACAGAACAAACTACACAACTAAAGGGAGAGCAGAGGCCACATTGAAGAAGAAGGTAGGAAGTGTGGAAACATTGTTTAGGGAAGAAATGGATTACTGGTGCTGTGGAGGAGAGGGAGCTATGGTCATGGAGAAAGGTGAGAGAGAGGAGCACACAGTGGAAGGCACAAGGAGAATGTTTCCCCAAAGCCATTGGCTTGGAAAATGAAAGGGGCTTAATTTCATGATTCTTGCAACCAGCGAGGCTTAAAGACTGGAGTTTTAAAGTTCAGCAAGCTTGACTATAGTAGAGCCCAGAGGACACATCCCTACTCCTGGAGAAAAGGCAGGCAGACAACCTGGGGGCAGATAGCATGGAAACAGCAATTTGAAGAGTGCCTGGGACACAGAGCAGGGGAGATTATTTGCTCTTCTCAGAGCCCATCCCTGAGAGGCAGTATTCAAGGAGATGCCTCTCTGGGAACAAAGGAGCTATCTGGCTGGCACCATTGCCCAACCCCATCCCTCAGCATAAACACAGAGCCATCAGTGGGAAGCAGGGCAGTGCTGACGCTGGCTACCTAACTTGCATATACCAAGCCCCACACCCCTGCACCCTGGCTGCACTGCACTTCTTTGTCAAGCTTCCCTCAGTCCCAGCATTGCAGGCCCCTCCCCCAGGAGACAAACAAAAACCTCTGCCCACACCACATCTTCCAAACACTGCCCACTCTCAAGGAGAGCCTCTGGGCATGACTGGCTTGAAGGTTAGAGCAGCCAAAACACAACAGCAGAGCACTACACTACACACACCAGAGACAATCTCTGAGACTCCAGGGCCTGGACAGTGCATGACCTTTTCTTCATATTTTCCAGAGCAGGACACAAAGCTGGCTTTTCTAACACAGAGAAGAAGGCAGAGACTTAGACAAAATGCCAAGTTGGAGCAATTTACTCCAAATGAAAGAATAAGAAAGGCCACAGCCACAGATCTAAGTAAAACACATATAAGTAACATGCCTGATGGAGAATTTAAGCAACAATTATAAGGATATTCACTAGGCTTGAGAAAAGACTAGAAGATATCAGTGATACCCTTACCACAGAGATAAAAGAATTTTTAAAAAATCAATCAGAGATGAAGAATGCAATAAATGAGACTGGAAACAGGCTTGATGCAATGAACAGCAGGCTGGAAGAAGCAACAGAATGAATTAGTGACCTAGAAGGAAAAATAATGGAAAATAATGAAGCTGAACAAAAGAGAGAAAGAAGAATTAGGCAACACGAGAATAGACTTAGAGAACTCAGTGACTCCATCAAACATAACATTCATATTACAGGAGTCCCAGAAGAAGAGAAAGAAAAAGGGAAAAATTATTATTTCAGAAATAATAGCTGAAAACTTCCCTAATCTGGGGAAGGAAAGAGACATCCAGATCCAGGGGGCACAGAGAACTCCTGTTAAAATCAACAAAAGCAGGCCAACATCAAGGCATAGTGTAGTTAAATTTGGAAAATCTAGTGATAAAGAAAAAATTGTAAAAGCAGCAACACAAAAGAAGTCCTTATTTTACAAGCTAATCCATAAGATTAGCTATAGACCTCTCCAGAAACTTGGCAAGCCAGAAAGGAGTGGCATGATATATCCAACATGCTAATTGGGAAAAATCTGTGGCCAAGAATACTCTCCCTACCAAGGCTATCATTCAGAATAGAAAGATAGATAGATTCCCAGACAAACAAAAACTAAAGGAGTTAGTGGCCACTAAACCAGCCCTGCAAGAAATATTAAAGGGGACTCTTTGAGTGGAAAAGAGAAACCAAAAATGACAAAGAAAAGAAAGGATCAGAGAAATTCTCCGGAAACAATGATGAAACAGGTAATTAAAATGGCAATAAATACATAGCTATCAATAATTACTTTGAATGGGGGCGCCTGGGTGGCTGTCCTTAAGCGTCTGCCTTCAGCTCAGGTCATGATCCCGGAGTCCTGGGATCGAGCCCCGCATCGGGCTCCCTACTCGGCAGGAAGCCTGCTTCTCCAGCTACCATTCCCTCTGCTTGTGTTCCCTCTCTCACTGTGTTTCTCTCTGTCAAATAAATAAAATCTTTTAAAAAAATAAAAATAAATAATTACTTTGAATGTAAATGGACCGAGCACTCCAATCAAAAGGCATAGGGTGTCAAGAAAGAAATAATCTGGTTAAAAAATGGGCAGAACAATGTTCCTAACAGCAATGGCCACAATAGCCAAACTGTGGAAAGAGCCAAGATGCCCTTCAACAGACAAATGGATAAAGATATGGTCCATATATACAATGGAATATTATGCCTCCATCAGAAAGGATGAATACCCAACCTTTATATCAACATGGACAGGACTGGAAGAGATTATGTTGAGTGAAATAAGTCAAGCAGAGAAAGTCAATTATCATGGTTTCACTGACGTGTGGAGCATAAGGAAAAACATGGAGGACATTGTGAGAGGGAAAGGAAGGGTGAATTGGGGGAAATTGGAGGGGGAGATGATGCATGGGAGAATATGGACTCTGAGCAACAAACTGAGGGTTTTGCAGGGGAAGGGGTGGGGGGTTGGGCGAGCCTGGTGGTGGTTATTGAGGAGGGCACGTATTGCATGGAGCACTGGGTGTGGTGCATGAACAATGACTCTTGGAACACTGAAAAAATAAAATAAGAATTAAAAAAATAATAAATGGGCAGAAGACATGAATAGATTTTTTTCAAAAAAAGATATACAAATGACCAACAGAGACATAAAAAGAAGCTGCTCAACATCACTCATCATCAAGGAAATATAAATCCAAACCACAGTGAGATATCACTTAATACCAGTCAGAGTGGCTAAAAGTAACAACACAGGAAACAACAGGTGTTGGTGAGGATGTGGCAAAAGGGGAACCTCTTACACTGTCGGTGGGAATGCAAACTGGTGTAGCCACTGTGGAAAACAGTGTGGAGGTTCCTCAAGTTAAAATTAGAACTACCCTATGATGCAGCAATTGCACTATAGTTTACATCTTTTTACCTTGTGTGTCCCCTAACAAATCATCGTAGTTATAAGTGTTTTTATTACTTTTGTCTTTTCACCTTCATACTAGATTTATAAGCGATTACCCACCACTATTACATTAGAATATTATAAATTTAATTATACATTTACCATTACCAGTGAGATTTGTACTTCTTGTATTTTGTTGTTCCTAATAAGTGCCTTTTTTTAGCTTATAGAAGTCCCTTTAACATTTCTTATAAGGAGAGTCTAGTATGGGGCGCCTGGGTGGCTCAGTCGTTAAGCGTCTGCCTTCGGCCCAGGTCAGATCCCAGCGTCCTGGGATCGAGCCCCGCATCGGGCTCCCTGCTCCGCGGGAAGCCTGCTTCTCCCGCTACCATTCCCTCTGCTTGTGTCCCCTCTCTCGCTGTGTTTCTCGCTGTCAAATAAATAAAATCTTAAAAAAAAAAAAGACAAAGGAGAGTCTAGTAGTGATGATCTTTAGCTTTTGCTTTTCTGGAAAACTCTATCTCTTCTTCAGTTCTGAATAACAACTTTGCTGGGTATGGTATTCTTGGTTGGAAGGTGTTTTTTTCTTTCATCCCTTTGAGTCATGCCACTCCCTTCTGACCTGCAAAGTTTTTGCTGAAACATCAGCTGATAATCTCATAGGGGGTTCCCTTATATGTAACAAGGGGTTTTTTTCTCTTCCTTTAAGATTATCTCCTTGTCTTTAACTTTTGAGAGTTTAATTATATTGTGTCTCAGTGTGGGTCTCTTTGAATTCCTCTTTTGGAGATTCCAAGGGCTCCCTGGATGTAGCTGTCTCTTTCTCTAGGTAGTTAGGGTAGTTTTCTGTTATTTTTTCAATAAGTTTTCTGCCCCTTTCTCTCTCTTTCCTCCTGGGACCCCTATAATATGAATATTGGTCTGCTTGATGGAGTCTTATAATTCCGTTAAGCTATCTTCACTCTTTTTCATTATTTTTTCTGTTTTACTTCTCTGATTGAATGAATTCTTGATTTCTATCTTTGAGTTTGCTGATATTTTCTTCCACTTTATCTAGTCTGCTCTATTGACTTTTTCAACTCAGTTATTGTCGTTTTCAGCTCTGATTTCTGTTTGGTAATTTTTAATATTTTCTATCTCATTGTTGAAAATCTCACTTTGTCATGCATTGGTCTCCTGACCTTGGTACGCATCTTTGACCATTATTTTAAACTCTTTATCAGATAAATCATTTATTTCCATTTTATTAGGGTCCGTTTCTGGAGTTTTACCTTGTTGTTTTATTTAGAACATATTCCTCTGTTTCTTCATTTTTCTTTCACTCTGTTGGTTTCTGCATAGTAGATACAACAGCCACCTCTCCCAATCTTGTGTAGGAGATGAACCTTATCATTCAGCTCAGCCTTAGCTCTTGGCTGTCTCACAAACCTTTGTGATTTTCTGAGCCACTTTCTGTGGTTTTAGTGGCTCTCAGTAGTTGAAGGTGTGTCAAGACCTGCCAGTCTCTCAAAGGGGAGGATCTTTGTCAGCACCTAGATGCAGGCTGATTGGAAGCCAGACCCTTGGTTAACAGCTTTTAAAGTATGCAAGCAGACTTCTTTCCAGGAAAGACTGGGAGCTGGGCATTTTTGTGTGCTCCGTTTTCACTGAGCCTTGGGTAGATAGCCAATTAAAAAGCATTTCTTTGTTACTGTCCTATAGACTCTGGACTAAAGCCCCACTGGCTGCCAAAGCCAGGTGATCAAGGGGTGTATCCCCTGGACAGCAGCCACAAAAGCCAGAGTGCTAGGCATGTATAAGAGCTCTTTGCAGGGTTACACCAATGACCTGAGTGGACCAGAGGAAGAATGTGGGGATGGTGACCACTGGCATTCTTCATCTCTGGGGAGAAGTGCAGTCTGTCCCTAGATATGTGCCAAAATAGAAGCCTGACCTTCAGGGAGCAGCTTTTAAAGTATGCAAATAGGCTTTTTATAGAGAAGGACTAGGATATGGGTGTTTCTGTCTGCTGTCTCTGTACTAGGCCTGAGGAGTTTTCCACAGTGAGTTTTCATAAGCCCATTAAGAACTGTTTGTGTTCTATAACCAGGTGGGTCTGATGGATGCAAGCCATTGTCTTTCAAAGCTAGCTGTTTGGGGGGCCCATCCCTCACACAGACATCTCTTTTTTTTAAATATTTTATCTATTTATTTGACAGAGAGAGACACAGTGAGAGAAGGAACACAAGCAAGGGGAGTAGGAGAGGGAAAATCAGGCTTCCCACTGAGCAGGGAGCCCGATGTGGGGCTCAATCCCAGGACCCTGGGATCATGATCCGAGCTGAAGGCAGATACTTAACAACTGAGCCACCCAGGTGCCCCTCATGCAGACGTCTTAAAAGTTTGGGCACTAAATGTTGAGTCCAAACTCTTCACTCCTCAGGGAGAAGCTTGGCGTTGTGCACTTCCTTCTGATTGCTACACCAGGGGTGGGTTTATGATAAGATTGTGTTTCAGCATTTTCTACCCATTTGATGTGGGGTTTTTTCTTATTTGTCCAATGTGTAGGAGTCACTCAACTAGTTTCTGGATTTCTTTCAGAGGGAATTGTCCCATGTGTAGCTGTAGATTTGGTATGTGCATGGGGAGAGGTGAGTTTGGGAGATTCCTATGTTGCCATCATGGAGCAGAACCACCAGCATTATTTGTAATAGTCCCAAACTGGAAACTACTCAAATATCTATCAACAGTATAATGGATGAATAAATTGTGGTATAGTCACACAATAAAATTCTATATGGCATGAAAGATAAATTATCTACTTCTATATAACACAACAATGATGAATCTCCTAAATATAATATTAAATGAAAGAATCCAGACACAAAAGAGTACATACTGTAGTATATTATTTATATAAAGTTTATAAACAAGCAAAACTAATCTTTGGTGACAGAAGTCATGATGGTAGTTATCCATGGGTTAGGGGAAAGACAAAATGGCAAAGGGGGACAAGGGAGTGTTCTAGGGTGTAGGTAATGATCTATTTATGGGCCTGGATGCTGGTGATATGGATGTGTTCACATCATGAAAATACATCAAGCTTATGATTTGTGTACTTTTCTGTATATGTACTATAGTAAAAGTTTAATTTACCTTAAATAAAAAAAGAAACCCTTTAAGTAAAAACGAAAGCCTTTAGCAAAGGCTTTTCAGTGACTTCCCATAGTATTCGGCATAAAACCCAAAATCCTTACCATGGCCCATAAGGCTCTACGTGATTGGCCCATGGCTACTTCCTTCACATCATTCCTTATCATTATTCCCCTTGCTTACTCAGCTCCTGCCACGTGGTCTTCTTGCTGTTCTGCAAACATCATAGAACTCCTTTCCATCCTAATGCTTTGTACTTGCTCTTCCCTTTGCCTGGAACACTCCTCTTAGCTTATCACATTGTTGACTTCTCATTATATAGGTACCAGCTCAAATGTCACTTCTTCAAAAAAGTCCACTCAACATACTCCATCTGAAATAGACTACCCAGTCACTTTTTATCACACTAAAGTATTTTTTTCTTTATAACACCTGTAACTAGATATGTATTTATTACTTGTTCATCGTTTGTCTTTCTTAATAGAATGTAACTCCCCAGAGGCTGGGATCATGTCTGCTACGTTCATCACTGTATCTTTAACACCTGACATCACCTAACACATATCAGCTGCTCATGTAAATGTGAGATTTGAATGAATGAGTGATGATAACTGGGTTAACTGTCCAGTAGGACGATAGCTTGGCTTTTCCCCACAAAGGGAAATACCTGAGAAGTTCTAAGTCATTCTGCTGAAAAGAAAGCCTTGTTCGTATGACCTCTCTTGCCCACCTCAGCTTAGTGAATAGAAAGCTCACATCTTTCCTCAATGCCTTTGTAACATCTGGCAAGGAGAATGTACTTTAGATAAAACATCATATCCTAAAATGGAAGAAACCAGCTGGAACTTACTTCTATCTCCTACCCAAAGATTCTCCAAAGGAAAAAAAATATGGTCAACAGGCAGCAGGGCTCCTTTCTGCAGTGGTGTATTCCCAAGAGAACATCGACTTATTCTCACCTTATCTCTAGGACAAGTAATGAATATAGACAAAGCCTTACATAAAATTGGTCAATAAGCAACAGGTGTCTTTAACATGTGTTTGAGGATATCTTTTCTTCTCCTGATTTCATCTTAGATACAACAACTATGACAGAGCTGTCATCAATACTGTACCTTATGATGTTGTCCATCGTTGGTATACAGCGCACCGGACTCTGACAGTAGAGTTGAGGAGACCTGAGAATGAGTTTTGGGTCAAACTAAAGCCTGGCAGGGTGGGTGACAAGTTCTAAAAATGTCAAGTAAGCTTGTTATACTGAAGCAGTGAATAACGGGTACTTCTTTAATGTGTGAGTCACAATCTTGTGAAGGTAAAAATGAAGAGAGTCCTGAGTATCGGCTCTGGTCCTGCCACTCACTGAATGGTCTGAAAGCAAGTCCCACACCATATGTAGGCATCAGTGACTCAGTGGCTCTAGATGTGTAATGAGGGGGCTGAACTAGATAATCCCTAAGTGTCCTTCCAGTTATATGACTTTTTTTTTGTTTTTGTTACATCCTCTGAATGAAGAATAGCTTCAGCTTAGCATAAAACATAATGAAATAAACTCTTCGAGAAAGTATATATTAAAAATTAAGCAGAAAAGAAAATGAAGCCAGTTATCTGATTTGCTTTGATAAGAGAATAATTAAGAAACATAAGCTCCTCAAGTGCAGGGCGTCGTTACCTGCTGTTGCCTTTGTAACTTCTATGCAGCCTACTACTGGGCTACGTACACCCTAATTTCCAAATATTTAATCTCAAGAAGAAAGATACCTCATCGAATGTAACTAGAGAACAACCTAAAGGTTTCTTTCAAGTGATCTCTTCTGATTTAGAGTTCCTTTGGTCTGCTTTTGTTCTGATGGTGATTTTTTCTCTCTTTTCGCCCATTCACAGGTCCTATTTATAGACAACTGGCGTGTCCTACATGGCAGGGAATCCTTCACTGGCTACCGCCAACTTTGTGGGTGCTATTTAACAAGGGATGATGTATTAAACACTGCTCGTCTCTTGGGGCTTCAGGCCTAAAATTGACAGCATTAGGATTATGAACACACCTGGTGCCCTGGCCACCAGAATTTCACAACAGCAAAATAATATTGTGTCAAAACCTACTTCAAATTATCTCTTTATCTCATCACACATAACAGAAGTTGCAACTAGATCAGTTAGCCCATTTTAGGAACAAAGTCTTTATAAAGCAGCAGTTTGCAAGATGCTTAGAACACCTTAGAACACCTTAACACTCTTCAAAGTCATTGAGGACCCTAAAGTGTTCTTGGATGCGAGTTATATCTGTTGATCTTACCTGTGATAAATATTAAGACTGAAAAATGTTTAAAATTCACACATCCCTCAGTATCAGAGAGATGGCATCATCACATGCCGTATAGACTTTGGAAAAGCCCTCTGTACATTTGTGAGATAATAAGAGTGAAAAAGGTAAATATCATCTTAGTGTTATTATAAGAAATAGTTTTTAACCCACAGACCCACTGAAAGGGGCTCAAGAATCTCTCCAGCTGTTTTCAGACCATTCTTAAGAAACACTGGGCTGGAGGATACCTTAGGACAGTCTTTTACATAGACTATGGATTAAAGAGTTTAGCTGAAACCCTAGATTTATATCTACAGTGTCCTAGAACTACAGATATTGTAGAAATTGCTTGATAGCACAAGCTCAGTGATAAGATAGTAACTGAATATAAGCAGTGTTTTATATTACAAGAAGGGTTATCTCGATCCAAGAAATCTCTTGAAGAGGAAGCCACAATAGCTCCTGTGGAACAAATCCATCAGTTCAATAATTGTGTAAAGGATAATTGTAGAAAGTTTTTAGAGACTTCTGAAGTTCCATATGATAATGCATATATACACATATACCACAAGAGAGTACAGAGGGTTAGTGTGTAAGACTATTCAGTGAACTCATCATGACAGATAATGTGCCTCCAAAGAACTGGAAATGACCGTCCAACCTTACATTTTTGCTTTTGATGAATTAGGGTGCAGTCTGTTTCCTCCATTTCTGATGATCTTTTTTTTTTTTCTTTTCTTAAAATATTATACATGTAGGGGTGCCTGGGTGGCTCAGTGGGTTAAAGCCTCTGCCTTCGGCTCAGGTCATGATCTCGGGGTCCTGGGATCGAGCCCCGCATCGGGCTCTCTGCTCAGCGGGGAGCCTGCTTCTCCCTCTCCCTCTGCCTGCCTCTCTGCATAATTGTGATCTCTCTCTCTCTCTGTCAAATAAATAAATAAAATCTTTTAAAAATACATTATACATGTTAATTGCTAAGATTTCACTGGGTTAAGTATGATACCTTATTTCTTTTATTTTTTTAATGGTTCTCTTCATATATGGATGCAGAGACAGAGAGATGGGTATGAGGCTTATTTTCTTCTAGGTCTCATTGAAAGTGAAGCTGTACAATAACTTTATTGACCACTGTAGAATGATGAAAGAGAATCCAGGCCAGGATGTGCAGAAGAGGGAAAAAAGCATCATTAGTGAGGCTAGAAGTCATAAAGCAAAGTCAGTACACGGACAGAGAATAGTGTAATCTGATATTCACAGAGTCCCTAGTTCCCATTTATTAGTTTATGCATTATCTTACTGACTCATCCAGTGCTCTAAAATATGTTCTCAAAATATTTCTACATTTTGTTTATAGTATATAGGAATCTTCAGGGGTCTTCACGAAATTTGTTGTCCTTGGGTCAAAGGATTGATAATTAAGCCTAGGTCTTAAAAACTCTACCCTTTAGCAATCAGAACAGAAGTACTATTTTAACATGCAACCGATTCTCCCTATTGTTAGGTACTCTTAAAATATGTCACCGTTAGTCTTCCTCCAGATATTTACTCTTCTTGAAATTTTGCTTAACTTAGCCTTGAAAATTATATTTTACCTGTGGTCAGCATTGATTTATAACAAGCAAAGGACATATTCAGATTCCTGGAGAGATAAGGATACAGATCAATCTTCTCCCTCACTGAAGGGACTCCCTTTACCTTTTGTTCGCCCTGGGACCTTGATTCATTAATTATTTCACCCTCACTTTCCTAAATTTTCAATCCATACTTTTCTATGATGTACTCCCTTCAGAGGAAGAAAGAGGGAAGGGAATTATTTGAGTGCCGATCACGGTGCATTGAAAACTTTCTTTGTAAAATGTTTCTTTTTTACATCTCTTTCTGGTGTCCCTGAATATGTAAGCATGGGTCTATGTCTACCAAGCTCAGTGTTGTAGAGTTACTTTGACCTTTTGCTAAGGTGGGATGGGATCAGTGGGGTCAGGAGCACAGCACCTAACATAGTCATTTCATTTGTTGGAATAAGAATAAAATAATGAATCCTTTTCAAACAGATTTACCAGATATTACCATGTTCTCTGTAAGGATGTCCTTGTTGTGTTTGGCAGTTAACCAGCACTGAATTTTGTCTACCTTCATCTAGAGTGACAAACAATTCAAATGTGTTCAGGACTGAGGGGTTTCCTGGGCTGCAGAACTTAGAGTTAAAACTGGGAAAGTCCCACATAAGCCAGGACTACTGGTCTCCCTATCTTCTTGCTGCTAGCAATGTCTTTTTCTTTGGTGTTCATCAGTGATTCCCATTTCTGTCCAAGTGCTTGTGAATCACAACCTGTGTAGTCTGTGACGAAAAGGAAAAATAGATGTATGAACTGTGGTGTATTGTGTTTCCCAAAGTAGTTCCAGCAGGAGCAGCAGCATTTGAGCACTTGTTAGAAATGCAAATTCTCAGGCCCCACACCGGACATACTAAATCAGAAACTTAGGGATTGGAAGCCAGCAGTTTGTGTTTTAGCAAGCCCTCTGGGGATTATGTTGCCTGCCAAAGTTTGAGAACCAGTGAAGGGAAGAGCCTTGTTGCTGAGCTCTAGGCCCTATTTTGAGCTACAGTTTGTTCTTCAGTTTTCTCTTCTTCATTTTAAATAGAAACCTTGGACAGGACAACATCTAAAGGCTCTGTCACTCTGTAATTTGGTTTGACCTCATAGCTTAAGTTTTCTCATGAGTCGGGTAAGGAAACTACCTACCTCACAGGTTTTTCTAGAAAATCTGTGATTACTAAATAAGATGTTTGCAGCACATAATGATAACCAGTAATAATAGCTAACTCTTTCATGGTGCTTTCCATGTGCCAGACACTGTTATAAGTGTTTTTAATCCCTACAACAAATCTACCCTTATTTTATAAATGAAGAAATAGAGGCAATGAAAGATTAAGTGGTTTAGCCAAGATCGTATAGCTAAATAAGTGTCAGAGTTTGGATTAGAATTTCGAAAATCTGACCACAGAGACAGTGCTTTTAATTAATATGCTATATTCCAAAATAAATGTTAATTCCTTCCCCCTTGTCCATATTCCAACAGTATTTACATTGTAGCTGACTATTCATAGATAGTAATCATCATCTGCGCTATTAAGTTCCTTCCAATAAAATCTTAAGAGAACCATGAGAATATCTAGATGTTTTGGATATAGTTTATAAATATTCACCAACCCCCCCCTACTTTTTAAAAAATGAAGTGTTTTTCACATTCTCTATTTTTACTTCTTCCAAAGGTAGAAACTTGTTGATAGACAGAAATCAACCCATTCAGCATTTTTCCTTCTTTCCACACTCTTGCAAAATATGTCAGTTGTTAGGATCAAAACCATTCATATCACTGCCCCAGGAAGCTCTTGGGAATATTGGAGATCCACTCAAACAGCCAGCCGGTGGCTTAGTTGTGAAGTCAGGCCATGTCTGTGTCCTTGTCTCCTTAGGCCTACAGCTCACCAGAGCCAAAGACCCTGGCAGATAGGGTTGTAGTTCTTTGTTGTCAGATCTACATTCAGAGGTGGGTGGGTCTGAGGGCAGTTTATCCTACTCCTTGGCTTCAAGCAGTGGGCCTGGCTTTTGTCCTCCATCTTGCTCGGAGTACAAAGTCTTAGCTTGATTAATGGAATCCAACCTTCCTTTCTGGAAAAAATCATCAGGAATCTTTTACAATTGTGAACATCATCTTAAGCCATGTTGGTGTGTATCATGTAGTTTCATAGTGGTGTTCTAACCTACTCTTTTATGGATAGATAAGCATGGTAATTTATCCTGTGCCTAAGTAAAGATCACAGGGTCAATGGTATGTGAACCTATGAAGTCAGTGAAGGTTTTTCTCTGCTAGCCCCACCTTTCTCTATGGCCTATCCTTTGTCCCATTGATGATGGCCCCTCCCTCCAATTCAGGTACTCAGTATCCTCTCACTTTCTGCTTTCTAGATCCCTCTCTGATGCCTTGACTGGGGCAGTGTACTGTCATAGAAAGAGCATGGACTTGGATCAAACTGGGCTTGAATTCCATCTTTGCCTCTGACTAGCCTGGTGAATTTAGGGAAGTCACTTTCCTTTCCTTCCTTGAGCCTATGTTTCTTCATCTGCAAAGTAAGACTTATAAATGTCATCTACCTGCTAAAGCTGTGATGAAGAATGAAGTGAGGTTGTGTGTATAAAGTGTGTACCACAGTGAGCAGCACATAAATACTCAGTAATGGTCTATTTTTGTCACCAATGTCATTTGAGCAAATAGGAGTGAACAAGCCTAGTCTGTGTGTTTGACAGAAATCAGCATTCTCCTTAGAGGGAAGGAGAAAAAGAATGAGAATCAGACTTGGAATAGTATGTGGAAATGCTAGGAGTCAGGAAAAGTAGACAGGTCGTGAAATGTACACATATTTGCAGAGCATCCAAGCACAGCCTGAGGGTTTATAGATAGGAAGTTGGTTTGAGTAGCTGCAGGAGCTGAGAGCTGAAAGGGCAGAATGGATCAGAGAGAAAGGCCAGAGGATGGATCGGAGAGCCTGCTGAGACAAGAAGTCTGGAGTGTTTTAGGGAGAGTGGCTTGATAACAAAGGTGATAGGATAAATGAGGCAGTAGGCAGATACCTATCCTTGCCATGATGTCTAGTTAAGGTAGAACACCTACTTACACGTGTAATGTCACCATTTCCCCAGATCCTAGTGAAACTACCATAAAATGATAGTTTAAAGGATTGGAAGGGCAGGAAAGGAGGCAACAACTAAATTTTGAATGCTGAAAAGCAGATGGATGAAGAGTAATTGACTTAGTAAACCCAGAAAGGCCACAAACTAAGAATTTAAACCCTTAGTGGGAGAAGCCAAAAACCAACCTCATTCATTGCCCCCTTTTCCATCTCCCACCCACAAGAATCTTCAAAGGCAGAAATAGGTAACTCTGGAAGTGGAGGTGGATAGTGGGCACCAAAATCATGAGGTTTTTTTAAAAACTGTTTAAGAATTTCCAAACCTAGTGGTAGGTATTGAGGAGGGCACGTATTGCATGGAGCACTGGGTGTGGTACATAAACAATGAATCTTGGAACACTGGAAAAGTAAAATTAAATTTATAAAAAAGAATTTCCAAACCCCCTCCTGCATTTGATACCTGACTAAACTGAGGGTGTGAACCTTCCCTGCCCTGACAGAAGTCTGGAGTGTTATTCCCTGAAATGCAGAGGACTCTGGACTGGGACCAAGGGCTGGAATCTCATGTTAAAAACAGAAGAGTTAAGTAGAGATATGCATCCAGAAAGCTGTAAATCCCCATTCTTTACCTCAGACTCTAAAATTCTCTCAGCTGGAAGATCCTTCTGTTAGCCATTTGACAAACTCAAGAGAAAAATATCTAGGGATATTGACACTGAAGTGTCACCAAAAAGAACCCAGCTGAAATACTCTATGGTGAGGCTCATGGTATGCTATTATGAGGTAGACAGGAGGAGGAAGAGACCCATCTAGTTGAGGATATTTATTATTAGAAACGCAAGGGGGAGGAGATTCTCGAAGATGGCGGAGGTGTAGGAGGCACAGAGAGCCCTGGGAATCAGAAGTCCAGCTAAAGAGGAGGAAATCACTCTAAAAGACGGCAAACGCAACAGCAGAGAGAAGAGAATAAGAACAGCAATTCTAGGAGCAGAAAATCGACCACTTTCAGGAGGTAGGACGTGTGGAAAAAGTGAATTTAAAGCGACGGGAAGAGAGACCCCGGGGGGAGGGGCCGGCTCCCAGCAGCCGCAGAGCCGCGGAGCACAAAATCCGGAACTTCTAGTCCGCTCCGCTGAGGGACATCGCTCCGGAG
>CM053612.1:354965-386012 GCA_028646535.1 Procyon lotor
GGAGCTTAAACAATTCATGGAGACCAATGAGAATGAAGACACATTGATGCAAAACCTATGGGACACGGCAAAGGCAGTCCTAAGGGGGAAATACATAGCCATCCAGGCCTCACTCCAAAAAATTGAAAAGTCTCGAATACACCAGCTCTCCTTACACCTCAAAGAACTGGAAAATCAACAACAAAGGAAGCCAACCCCACGCACAAGAAGGGAAATAATCAAGATCAGAGCAGAGATCAACGAGTTAGAAACTAGAGAAACAATAGAACACATCAACGAATCCAGAAGTTGGTTAGGATGCCTGGGTGGCTCAGTCGTTAAGCGTCTGCCTTCGGCTCAGGTCATGATCCCAGGGTCTTGGGATCGAGCCCCACATCGGGTTTTCTGCTCAACAGAGAGCCTGCTTCTCTCTCTCCCTCTGCCTCCTGCTCTGTTTACTTGCACTCTCTGTCTGTCTGTCAAATAAATAAATAAAATCTTTTTTTTTTTTTTTTGAAAGAAGTGTTCTGAAAAAAAAAATAAATAAAAAGAAGTGTTCTGGGTTGTGGACATTGGGGAGGGTGTGTGCTGTTAAGTGCTGTGAAATGTGTAAGCCCGACGATTCACAGACATGTACCCTGGGGCAAATAATACATCAGATGTCGATAAAAAATTAAAAAAAAAAGAAGAAGTGTTGACAAGAATGTGCAGAAAAAGAAACTCTTGTGCAATGTTGGTGGGAATGCAAAGTGGTATAGCTGCTGTGAAAAACAGTGTGGAGGTTTCTCAAAAAAATAAAAAGAGAACTACAATATGATTCGGTAATTCACTACTGGGTATTTACCCAATGAAAATGAAAACGCTGCTTTGAAAAGATATATGCACCCTTATGTTTGTTGCAGAACCATTTACAACAGCCAAGTTATGGAAATGACCCAAGTGTCCGTCGTAGAGGAATGGATAAACAAGATGTGATGTGTGTCTATGTTTATGTATACATAATAGAATATTACTCAGCCATAATAAAGGGTGAGATCTTGCCATTTACAGTGACATGGATGGAGCTACAGAGTATAATCCTAGTGAAATAAGTCAGTCAGAGGAAAACAAATACCATACGATCCCATTCATGTGTGGAATTTAAGAAACAAAACAAAGAAATAAAGAAAAGAGAGACAAACAAAAACCCAGACTCAACTACAGAGAACAAAGTAGTGGTTGCCAGAGGGGAGGTGGGTGAGAGGGTGGGTGAAACAGGTGAAGGGAATTAAGAGTACATTTATATACTGGGTAATGTATACAATTTTTGAATCATTATATTGTAACCTGAAGCTAATATAACACTATAGTTATACTGGAATTAAAATAAAAACTAAGGCAACAACATTGGTCCATCACTAATAACTAAACTCTGCACTCTATTCAAATTTCACTAATTTTCCCTAATGTCCTTTTTCTTTTCCAGTAACCCATCTAGGATACCACGTTACATTTTGTCATCATGTTGCCTTAGCCTTCTCTGGTCTGTGACTGTTTCTCAAAATTTCTTGGTTTTTGATAACATAGAGACCTTTGAGGAATACTGGTCAGGGATCCAGTAGATTCCCATTTGGGATTTGTTTGGTATGTGTCTCATGCTTCTACCAGTAAGGAGTAGACCCCTATGTGAACGTTTGTTTGCTTGATGTTGTCTAAGTTAGGATCCCTTAACTTATTGTCATTTTTAAAAATTCTATTTTCTTGAGGCGCCTGGGGGGCTCAGTCAGTTAAGCCTCTGCCTTCGGCTCAGGTCATGATCTCAGGGTCCTGGGATCGAGCTCCGCGTTGGGCTCCCTGCTCAGCGGGGAGTCTGCTTTTCCCTCTGCGCCTCCCCTTGTTCATGCTTTCTCTCTCACTCTCTCTCTCTCTCTCTCGAATAAATAATAAGAATAAAATCTTTAAAAAACTAAAACTTCTGTTTTCTCTTTGCTGTTCAGCTTGGGCGCAGTTACCCCATCTTCCAGATCACTGAACTGCATCTTGTAACCTACGTTTGATTACCTCTAGCGTAGTTTTCATTTGCGTTATTGTACTCCTCACCTCTGATTGTGTCGTTCTTATACTTTCTGGTTCTTTGTTGATATTTTCACTGAGGTCATCCATTCTTCTTTCCAGTCTGAACTCTATCAGGTAGGTTTGTTACTGCTGTTTCATTTAGTTCTTTTCCTCAGATTTTGTCTTGTTGTTTCATTTGGAGCATATTCCTCTGTCTCCTCATTTTGCCTGACTTTCTGTGTTTGTTTCTGTGAATTAGGCAGAACAATGACTTCTCCTAAATTCGAAGGAATGGTCTGATGTACGGCCCTCCCCTGTGTTGTCTGTGTGTGCCAGGTGAATTTGGATGGCTAGCTGGAGCTTTGGCCGACATGGGCTGGGGATACTGGGGTTGCTGTGGTGGGATGGCCAGAGCTGAAGTGGGTACAAGCTAGGGTGTCTCAGGGTGCTCGGCATAAGGGGCACCCTGGTGAGCATCAGCTGGGTGTTCCCTGGGGGTTCTGCGCAGGCAGTGCCAAGGGTGTGGTTAGAGTGGAAAGTGAGCTGGGAGGTCCCAGAATGCTGTGCACCAGGCGAGCCCTTAGCAAGTCATCTGGAGCCAAAGTGCCATGGGCCTGGAGTGTTCCAGGGTGCTTTGTGCCTGTGTTGCCTTGGTGAAATGGTTAGACCTGTAAGTGAGTACTGACCCGGGGGTTCTGGTGTGTGCCGTGCTGGTGTGGGCTAGGGCCCTGGGGCTCACTGAGGCAGCAGGCCAGTTAGAGTGCCCAGACTCTACACTAGTCTGAGCTTTTGAGGTGGAGGGGAATGTAAACTGTGGAGCTCACCAACCTCTCCAATTCAGAGAAAGTTCCAGCTGCTCCCTCACCATTTGGTAGAGTTTTAGTGCTGGTTCCTTTATATTCTAGTTGCCCTTTAAACCATGGCTTTTTTTTTTTTTCTTTTTCTACGGTGGACAAATCTACTCCTGGTCCCTCAGGAGTATCTCTCCCCGCTGCAGTTCACAGGGTCAGCGCTGGGGTTTCCCTTTGTTATTGTGTCTCCAGTTCTCCTTCAGGAGGAGTTGCTCTATAAATACACGTCATTTGGTATGTTCTGCAGAAGAGGTGATTTCAACGTGTTCTTAGGTCACCATCTGGGACCAGAAGCTGTAGTCATACTTTTTTCAAGTTCTGGTTTGTTTAAAAATTTTTTTCTTTTTCTATAACCTCGCTATTTGAAACTAGCTTCATTGGAAATGAAATCCTTGGTTCTCACTTTTTTTCTCTGAATTTCTTGAAGATACTGCTTCATTGCCTTGCCTTGTACGTTGCTTTTGGAAAGCCTGGTTCAGATTAATTAATTTGCCTTCATGAATTATTTCATTGTTTTGCCTAGAGGCTTTGAGGATATATTTTATCTTTCATCTCTAATAATTTTACTAAGATATGTCTTGGAGTTGGTCATTTTGGTTTATTTTCTTGGAAATCTAGTAGGACTTTTCAATGTGTAGACTAAAAGTCTTTCACTTTGGAAATTTTTGTTGGATTATAGGTTTAAATCTTTTAAATCTTCCTTTGCTTCTCTTTCAATTCACTTATTTCTTTCTGATCCTTTTTATTTTCTTCTTGGTTTTATTTTCATTGTCTCAGTAATTTTTCTGCCTTTTCAATGCACCTCATTAGATTTTTCGAGCCTATTTTTCCTTTGCAACCTTGTAATTTATCTTCACTTCTGAGATGATTTTGTCTCTTTCTTCCATTTATTTTTTGGTTTGATCAATTTTCTCTTTGTTTTTTTCTTGATTTTTTGAAACACTGAATCCAGGTGACTTTTTTTGTATCCCCATATATTTGTCTGCATGCTTTTTAATTCAGTTTGGAATGTCGTATTACAGAGTATTTTTCTGTAAGGAGATGTTTATCAGTTGAGGTATGTTGGATCCTGTTTTCTGATTTTTTTGGGTAATAACTCTATAGATTTACCAATAGTTACTTCTCACTTCTTTTTGTGTCTTGTATTTCTTCCCTAGAAGCCATACTTCTTCCTTGTGCTTTGAAAGACACAAATCAAGGCAACCACCATTGCCTTCATCAACCTACAAGTCTAATTAGTCTTTTAAAAGATTTTCCTACCTTAGAAAAACCAGATCCACCGTCCCCTCCTTTGTTGAGATCACAAGGTATCATTTTCCTTAGCTGAATAGTTCAAGACCTTCCCACCTTTGCTGATGGCAACACAGATCTTGCAGGTGGTCTTAGGTTGTAACTTGTATAAAAGAAAACCCATCTTCAGACACTGGGTAGTATACGCTTACCTCTTTCTTTCTTATAAATAGCAGTATTTGTTTTAGGTTTTCATTTTAATTCCAGTTAACATAGAATGTAGTATCAGTTTCATGTATACAATACAGTGATTCAGCATTTCCGTACAACACCCACTGCTCATCAAAAGCAAGCACCCATCTTCATCCCCACCCCGATTTCACCCATCCCCCTACCCATTTCCCTTCTGGTCACCATCAGTGTGTTCTCCATAAATAAGAGTCTGTTTCTTGGTTTGCTTCTCTCTCTCTCTCCCCCCCCCCCTTTGATCCTTTGTTTCGTTTCTTAAGTTCCACATATGAGTGAAATCATATGGCATTTGTCTTTCTCTGACTGACTTATTTCACTTAGCATTATACCGTCTAGCTCCATCCATGTTGCAAATGGCAAGATCTCATTCTTCTTTTTTTTTTAAGACTTTATTTATTTGACAGAGAGAGCGCACAAGCAGGGGGAACAGTAGAGGAAGAAGCAGGCTCCCCTCTGAGCAGGGAGCCCAAAATGGGGCTCAATGCCAGCACCCCAGGATCATGACCTAAGCCAAAGGCAGATGCTTAACTGACTGAGCCACCCAGGTGCCCTAATCTCACTCTTTCTGATGGCTGAATAATATTCCATTGTATATACATACCACATCTTCTTTACCCTTTCATCAGATGATGACATTTGTGCTCTTTCCATAATTTGGCTATTGTTTGGATACTAACTCTTTATCAGATATACCATTTGCAAATGTCTTCTCCCATTCTGTAGGCTGCTTTTTAGTTTTGTTGACTGTTTCCTTTGCTATGTAGAAGCTTTTTATTTTGATGAAATCTAAATAATTTATTTTTGCTTTTGTTCTCCTTGCCTCAGGAGACATATCTAGAAAGAAGCTGCTGTGACTGATGTGGAAGAAGTTACCGCTTGTGTTCTCCTCTGGGATTTTTAATGGTTTCCTGTCTCACATCCACTTTAAATTTATTTTTGTATATGGTATAAGAAAGTGGTCCAGCTTCATTCTTCTGCATAGTGCTGTCCAGTTTTCCAACACCATTTGTTGAAGAGACTCTTTCCCATTGGATATTTTTTCCTGCTTTGTCAAAGATTAATTGGCCATAGAGTTGCGGGTTTATTTCTGGACTTTTTTATTCTGTTCCATTGATCTGTGGTATCTTCCTTTTTTGAGTCTGAACTTTGTTTCTCCTTTGAAGGACCAAGTTAAGTTCGACTTTTGTTTTTAGATTTGAGTGATTTTATTTTAACATGTATATTTGAGTACATACAGTAATAGAACATTTAAAATTCTATACAAATATTTGTCATTATTCTTTAAAGATAGTGTGCCTTATCTTTTTATGGACAGCAACAAGACTTTTAGGTCAGTCAAATTTCTTAGTTTCCTTCTTATTTTTATGGAATAAAAGGTCCAGTTTACTTTGAAACATTATCATATATTTGCTTCTTTTAAAAATTATTATTATGTGTTATTTAATGAATCCTTGCTCATTTAACAATATAATCTGGTCATAAAGATCATATTCTCATGTCTGACTATGAGACAATCATATTTCTAAGTGTTTTAATGCCACTCTAATACCAGTTGGTCTTAATCTCTTTTTAGAGTCAATTTTAAAACTTATTCTTTTAGGATTTGTCTCTCTGATATACTTACTCTCTGATTTTATTATTCATACCAGAAATAAATTCACCCATGTATTAAACTAACGAAAATGTAAAATCGTTTTAATGATTTAAGTGGAAGTGTTTCTAAGGAGCAGTTTAAGATTGTGGCTCTATTTATGTCATCTGTAACTTTTAACCATCTGTTGAGCTTACACATGATGCATTCTAATAATTCAATTAAATAGCAAAAGATCATGATACTTTCCATGTGATTTAAGATTGCAGTGGTTATGCTGCGGGAATAAAGGAAATCAAGTGAAAATAAAAAGAACTTTAAAATACACACTGAGAAGATAGTTTGGACTGACTACATACAGCAAATACAGGCTTCATTTCATAAGAGACTTGGATCGAGGAGACAGTATTTTCCACATTCTTATTCCCAAAAACCTTTATAATATGATAAGTGAAAAGACAGCCTTTCTACTAAAACAGCTGCCCTAACCCTCCTGTTTAGCCACACTTGCATAGGTATTTTCAATCTCTTTGTCTTCGGGACAAGTGCGGGTAAATTCCTCACGGGCATAGGCGTTGTGCAGATAGCGCCAGACCCCTGAGAATGCTGCCGGAATATCAAAGTCACGGTATTTCTTGGCTGCAACCTAGGGTTTTGGGGAAAAAAAAAAAAAAAACAGTTGGTAGTAAAAGGCATCAGTCACATGCCTAGTGTGTAGAAATATCTCAAAAGTCAAGATCACTAAGGATATGTTATCTACACAAAAAATAAACTTAAAGAACTTTGGACTTACTACTTTAATGTTTTGCTTACAAATGTAGACAAAGCTATATGTGTGTAATCACATTTATAATTATGCTGTATTTAATTATTAATATGTTTAGAGGAAAGCACAGAAAAAGAGCACTTATTTCTCTACTAGACTAAGAGTTTGCTTACGGTCCCAACTATGTCTTTGTAAAAAATATTTTATTTAGGGGCGCTTGGGTGGCTCAGTTGAAAGCCTTTGTCTTCGGCTCAGGTCATGATCTCGGGGTCCTGGGATCGAGCCCCACGTCGGGCTCTCTGCTCAGCGGGGAGCCTGTTTCCCCCTCTCTCTCTGCCTGCCTCTCTGCCTACTTGTGATATCTCCCTCTCTGTCAAATAACTAAATAAATCTTTTAAAAATATTTTATTTATTTATTTGTCAGAGAGAGAGAGAGAGAGAGAGAGAGAGAAAGCACAGGCACAAGCAGGGGGAGTGGCAGGCAGAGGGAGAAGCAGGCTACCCATTGAGCAGAGAGCCTGATGTGGGACTTGATCCCAGGACCCTGAGATCATGACCTGAGCCAAAAGCAGACACTTAACTGACTGAGCCACCCAGGTGTCCGAGGTCCCAACCATGTCTTATTTCTTTATGTATTCTGTGGGTCTGGCATAGGATCTGAGACAGAATAAGTTCTGTTCAATAAGAATTTATTAAATCAATGATTAAATCATCATAAAATTATAGTAGCTCACATTATTTATCATCTGCTATGATTCAGACACTGTTCTAAGCATTTTACCTGCCTTAATTTAATTTTCTCAACAATTCCATGAAATGGGTAACATTACCTGTGTTTTATAGATAAGACAGTGGAAAATACCTTCTGATTTCAGAAGAAGAAAGAAGTTTTTATGGTTCCCAAAAAGATCATTAAGGACATATACACTATGCATAATGATGACGACAAAGCCATCACATAGCAATCTCACACTAAGTAGTCACTGCGTTTCATGTGGCGATTCCCAAACCCCCCCTAAACCGTTCAGTGCGCCCTACAAAGACTTACTTTAATAATGTTCAGTTTGGGTAACAAGCTGCAGTCAGCCAGTGTCAGCTGATCCCCGTCCAAGAACAATCTTCTGGAAACTGTGAGTTCCTCAGTACTGTCTGGATCGATTTCATCCATAAGCGGAGTGTTTAAGTAGTCATCCAGACGTTTAAATTCTCTGAGCAGAGATTTTTCAAAATCTGATGTGAAGAAATCATAGGGTGACTAATGTTTTGTCTTCGTGACTGAATACATTCTCAACACGCTTTTTACACATTTAGACATCTCTATCCATATGCGTTGCTTACACTGGCCCTTCAAAATCTAACTAGTTAACTAGAACTCTCAACTGCCCACTGATAAGACAGGGTCAGATGTTTAATGAAACAGTGAGTAAAAATATTTTTGGACTTTTCTTGAGGAGGTGCATTGGGAAGAGAGTCAAAGTCACATATGTCATTGCTAAACATGGAAGAGTCAGAAATGGAATCAGAGACTGATAGCTCTCACGACTCAGAAGATGGTAGACCTATTCCAGAATGTCTGTGGGGGATGGGAGATGTTACGGTTTCAGAAACCTTAAAGGTACACGGTGCTAGGGAAATTGTAAGGCTGAAACACACAGTGCTGCAGTTAGCTCACTCCCGGCACTTCAGTGCTCTCATGGAGCTAAGTTGGCAATTGCTCTATCGAGTCTTGAGTTCTAAATTTAATAAAACTTCATGCAAAGGAGTTTCAAAGGAGAGAAGAAAGAATCAGAGGAACGGTGTATTCCCCAACGCATACTACATATTCAGGAAATCCTACTTTAGCTGAGTGAGACTGTGAGAGTCAGCAAATGTGTAAAAGAAACAGAAATTTAAACAAAGGTATCTTACGCTTATTTGCTCCTTTTTGCGTATTCTTAATGTACGCAGAAAACTTCGCAAAGAGATTACAGCCCACATCAAAGGACTCCTTGTTCTTGGGACTCAGGTGCGGGTACCTTACAAAGAAACATCACTCTATGATTATTCACACGCGACAAGTCATAGACCAAGTGTCCTGGCTTGCACTTTACTGGGAATGGAGGTTTTGGAAAATCGTGCTGGACGTGGAAGGTCCTGGAATCTCTCACTGGAAATATATATTTTCCCCAATATCAGAATACTTAATTTCTAAAGTTTACTGGGAAACCAGTCGTGGAGAATTCAGAGCTCATTAACTTGTAGAAACAATGTTTTAAATGATAGTTAGGGCCTCTGTACTTATTCAAAGATAAGTCATAGGAAAAAAATGGTTTCAAATTACTGTAACTTACATAAAAATGAAGGAATAAAGAGTGTCCTCTAAAATGATGTAATAATGTAATTCACCACATTAAGAAATTAAATACCACCTGATCACGAATAAATGCAGAAAAGAATTCAATGAAAATCAATTCCTATTCACAAACAAACTCCACTAGCAACTAGAAACTTGTCATCTTCCTTGATTCCTCTCTTCTCTCCATCCCTATATTTGATCTGCTAACAATTCTAAGCAGCTTACCTTTACCCGGGGGAGGTGGGTGGGGGGCGGGTTAGATGGGTGATGGGCATTTAGGAGGGCAATGGATGAGCACCGGGTGTTATATGGAAGTGATGAATCACTGAATTCTACTCCTGAAACCAGTATTGCAGTGTACGCAAACTAAATGGAATTCAAATAAACATCTGCAAAGAAAACGAATAAAGCCCAAAACGTACTCAGAATCGATCCACTCCTCACCACTTCCACTGCCACAGCTTCTTGACTATTGTCCCGACTCCCCTGCTTGTCCCCCACACGCCTAGACTATTTTCTACTTGCTGCCAAAGCAATCATGCTAAAAGGTAAGTTGTATCACATCTCCGCCATCTTTACCCTGCAATGTGTCCATCTTATTCAGACTCAGACCCCAAGTGATACAACTTACCTTTGTAATATGGCCCTAAATGGAGCGATTTCTCGCATATATGCACATGACCTGCTCCCCTTCTTCTTTGAGTTCTTGCTTTTATAATCTCTTCCTAAGTGAGGACTTCCTCCGCCCACCCTATCTAACATTGCAACCTTTACCCTGTCCTTAACACTGGCTATTTCCCTCCCTTGTTTTATTTGTTCCTAGTATTTAGCATCATCTAAAGTAGTTTGTTTTGCTTTAAAGTAATTTGTTTATTGTCTTCCCCAACTAGAATGGAAGGTCCACAAGGGCAGAGTGTTTAATCACTGATGTGTCCCAGGTGCCTAGAACAGTATCTGACACTTACTAAGTATTCAGTAAATATTTGTTGAATGATTAAACTAATTCATTAATTTCCTTAACTTAATAAAATGCATCCATCAAAAACTTTCAGCAAGCACCATACAAATGGTGACAGGTTAGAACTATTTCCCTTAAGATGAGTATAGGATAAGAATAATCATTATCATTACTACTCTTCAACACTGTGCTGAATGCAATAGCAAATGAGACAAAAATCATTCTAAATGGTGACTTTAGAAGCATTTACATTAAATTTAGGAAAACGATAGACACCTACAATTGCTTTTATAATAGATACTGTTTTTGAGGTTCTAACAAGTTGAGAAAGATAACGTAAAGCACTAGTATAATTATTGGAAGAGAAGCAACAATATAATTGTATACCTAGAAAACCCAGGAAAGTATAGGAAAAGTTACCAGAATTAATGAGATGTTTTGGTAAGGTGGCTAATATAAGTCAAACATTAAAAAAATAAGTTTTCCATGCTAGCAATAACCAGATAGAAATGGATATTAGTAGCATATTCCATTTACAATAGTGATAAAAGTATAACATATTTAGAAATACGGAAACCTGGGTGGCTCAGTGGGTTAAAGCCTCTGCCTTCGGCTCAGGTCATGATCTCAGGGTCCTGGGATCGAGCCCCGCATCGGTCTCTCTGCTCAGCAGGGAGCCTGCGACCCCTTCCCTCTACCTCCCTCTCTGCCTACTTGTGATCTCTCTCCTCTCTGTCAAATAAATAAATAAAATCTTTAAAAAATATTTAGAAATAACTTAATAGAAAAAGTAGATAACCAATATGAACAAAGCAGAGCAAGACAAAATCTTATCAAAGAACATAAGACTGGCACTTAGATTGATAACCTAATGTAAATTAGTGGATGAATGGGTAAAGGAGATGTGGTATTTATATACAATGGAATATTATCCATTCATAAAAAAGAAGAAAATCCTGCCATTTGTAACAGGAATGGACCTTGAGGATATTACTCTAAGTGAGATAAATCAGACAAACACAAATACTGTATGATCTCACTTATATGTGGAATCTAAAAAGCAAAACTCATAAAAATGGAGTGAAGTGATAGTTACTGGAGGCACCCTCGTGGGGGGCTTGGGGAGATACTGTTTAAATTGTAAAACCTTGCAACTAATAGATGAATAAGCACGGCATAGTAATTATAGTCAACAAGACAATATTATAAACTCCAAAGTTGCTGAGAGACAAGGTTTGAATTGTTCTCACTACAAAAAAGAAATAATAATTATGTAATGTGATAGAGATATTAGCTAACACTACAGCAGCTATCATATTGCAATATATAAATATCAAATCAACATGTTGTACACCTCGAACTTACACAATGTTACATAACAATCATATCTCCATAAAAATAATAAGATGGTACCCAAAAAATACACAAATCATGTTCTCTGATGGGAATCATTTGTATCATAAAAATGAAATTTCTTCAAATAGTAATATAAATCCAGTGCAATTTCAATTTAAAGCCTAATCTTTTTTTAAAAATCGAGGTAAAATTCAATAACATAAAACCACTTGAGCTGTTTTAAAATGTACAATTCAGCAGCTTGTGCAACAATCATGCCTATGTAGTTCCCATTAAACAATTACTCCTCATTCACTCCTCTTCTCAGCCCCTGGAACCACTAATGTTTCTGTGTCCAGGAATTTGCTTATTCTGGACATTTTATATAAATGGCATCATATAATACGTGCCTTATTGTGTTTGGCTTCTTTAATATAGTATGATGGTCAAGGTTCATTCATATTGTAGTATATATCCCTACTTCATTCTTTTTTTATGGCTGAATAATATTTCATTGTATGGATAGACCATATTTTCTTTATCCGATAATCAGTCGATAGACATTTGTGTTGTTTTCATCTTTTGGTTAGTGTAAATAGTGCTGCTATGAACATTGCATACGTGTTTTTGTTTGAATACCTGTTTTCAGTTCTTTTGAGTGTACACCTAGGAGTGGAAGTGCTCAGTCATACGGGAACACTATGGTGAAATTTTTTAGTTACTGTCAATCTCTTTTCTGCATTGGCAGAATTTCTACCAGCAGTGTATGAGAATTCCAATTTCTCCACATCTTTATCGGCACTTGCTATTTTCTGTTTTCTTTATGATAGCCATATTGGTGGCTTTGAAGTATTACCTCATTGTGGTTTTGATTTGCATTTCCCCAATGTCTAATGATGTTAAGCATCTTTCATGTGGTCATTATCCATTTGCATATATTCTCTAGAGAAATGTCTACATAAGTCCCTTGTTCATTTTTAAATTAAGTTGTTTGCCTTTCTGTTGTTGAATTGAAAGAATTCTTTATATATTCTGGATGCTAGACCTTTATCAGATACATGATCTGGAAATACTGTCTCCCCTTTTGTGGGTTATCTTTTCACTCTTTTTGATAGTGTTCTTTGACGCACAAAAGTTTTTAATTTGATGAACTCTAATTTTTCTATTTTTTTCTTTTGTTGCTTAAACATTTGGTGTCATATCTAAGATTCTATTGCCAAATACAATTTCCTGAAGATTTACGCATATGTTTTATTCTAAGAGTTTTATAGGTTTAGCCCATACATATAGTTCTTTGATATATTTTGAATTAATTTTTATTTAGGGTGTGTGGTAAGGGTCCAACTTTATTCTCTTGCATGGAATATCACGTTGTCCTGGCACCATTTCTATTGGAGAGACTGTTCTTAGGGAGACTTGGAGAGACTGTTCTTAGGGAGACTTGGAGAGACTGTTCTTAGAGAGACTTGGAGAGACTGTTCTTAGAGAGACTTGGAGAGACTATTCTTAGAGAGACTTGGAGAGACTGTTCTTCCCCCATTGAATGGTTTTGGCACTCTTGAAAATCAATTGATCATGCGTGTATGGGTTTATTTCTGAACTCTCAACTCTCCTCCATTCACTTATTCTATTCTTATGCAAGTCTATTGCATAAGTCTATTCTTATGCAAGCACTGCACTGTTTTGACTACTATAGATTTGTAGTAAGTTTTGAAATCAGGAAGTGTGAGTCCTCCAACTTTGTCTTTATCAAGACTAATTTGGCTATTTGTAGTCTCTTGCAATTCCATATGAATTTGAGCATTGCCTTTTTCATTTCTGCAAAAAAAAATTCGAATTTTTATTGTGGTTTCACTGAATTAGCAGATCCCTCTGGAGAATATTTCTATCTATCTTAATAATAGTAGGTCTTCTATTCCACAAGCATGGGCTGTTTGTATGCGTTGAATTGTGTCACTCCAAAAAGATATGTTGAAGTCATAAACTCCAGTACTTTATTTTTTTAATTTAATGTTATTTTTTCAGCGTTCCAAGCTTGATTCTTCATGCACCACACCCAGTGCCCCATGCAATACGTGCCCTCCTCAATACCCACCACCAGGCTCACCTAACCCCCCACCCCGCTTCCCTCCAAAACCCTCAGTTTGTTTCTCAGAGTCCACGGTGTTTTTTTAAAAAGAGTTATTTATTTGTTTTGGGGGGGAAGGGCAGAGAGAATCTTCAAGTAGACTCCTCACTGAGCAGAGAGCCTGATGCAGGGGTCAGTCTCACAAGCCATGAGATCATGACCTGAGCCGAAATCAAGAGTCAGATGCTCAACCAACTGAGCCACCCAAGCACCACAACTCAAGTACTTTCTAATGTGACCTTATTTTAAGATAGGACTGTTACAGATGTAATTAGTTAAGACAAGGCCATACTGAATAAGGTGGGTCCATTAATCCAAAATGATTGGTGTTCTTAAAAAAGAACATCTTTTGAAAGACAGAAGTATGGAGAAAACGCCATGTGAAGATGGAAGATTGGACTTTTGGACAGATTGGAGAAGTCAAGGAACATCAATGACTGCTGGAAAGCCACTAGAAACTAGGAAAAGGCAAGGAAGGATCTTTTTCTTAAAGTTTCAGAGGGAGCACGGCCCTGCTGATACTTTGACTTCATACTTCTAGCTTTCAGAACTGTAAGACAAACTTCTGCTCGAAGCCACCCAATTTATGGCACTTTGTTATGGCATCCCTAAGAAATTAATATAAATGTCCATTTTTTAGGTCTTCTTTAAATTATTTCAGTAATGGTTTGTGGTTTTCAGCAGAGAAGTTTTTCTCCTCCTTCCTTAAGTTTATTCTAAAGTATTCTGTTATTTTTGATACTATTGGAATTGTTTTCTTAATTTACCTTTTGGATTATTCATTGATAGTGTAAAGAAATACAACTGATTTTTGTATATTGACTGTATCCTTCAATTGCACTGAATTCATTTATTAGTTCTAGTAGTATTTTAATGGATTTTAAAGGATTTTCTATATGAAAGATCATGCCATGTGCAGAAATAGTTTTACTTCTTCCTTACCATTTTGAATACTTTTTATTTATTTTTCTTTTGTAATTGCTCTGGGTAGACCTTCCAATACAATGTTGAACAGAAGTGTCAGAAATGGTATCTTTGTGTTGTTCCTGATCTTAGAAGGAAATTTTTCAATCCTTCATCATTAAGTATGATGTTATCTGTGGGTTTTTAGTCGATGCCATTTAATAGGTTGAAGAAATTCCCTTCTATTCCTAGTTTGTTGACTATTATGAAATGGTATTGGATTTTGTCAAAATATTTTTGCATTGAGGTGAGTGTGTGCTTCCCTTCTTTACTTCTGCTCTTTATTTCTTCACATGACTTTGAGTTACTGTCTAGTGGTCTCTCATTTATGCCTGAATGACTCTGTATAGCATTTCTTCTAGAGTAGGTCTACTAGCAAAAAAAATTCCTCAGTTTTTGTTCATGTGAAATGTCTTAACTGCTCTTTCACTTTTGAAGGATAGTTTTGCCCAATATGGAATTTTTTAAAAGAGATTTTATTTATTTATTTATTTATTTATTTGACAGAGAGAGAGAGAGATCACAAGCAGGCAGAGAGGCAGGCAGAGAGAGAGAGGGGGAAGCAGGCTCCCCGCTGAGCAGAGAGCCCGATGCGGGGCTCGATCCCAGGACCCTGAGATCATGACCTGAGCTGAAGGCAGAGGCTTAACCGACTGAGCCACCCAGGCGCCCCCAATATGGAATTCTTCGTTGACTTTTATTCCTTCACTTTATTTATTTTATTTTTTAAAGATTTATTTATTTGTTTATTTGAGAGAGAGAAAGAGAGCAAAAGCAAAAGAGAGAGACAGAAGGCAGTGGGGAGGGGCAGAGGGAGAGAGAGTCTTAAGCAGACTCCACACTGAGTGTGGAGCCTGACATGGGGCTTGATGTTACTATCTCGATTAGGACCTACCAAAACTAAGAGTCAGATACTTAACTGACTGCACCACCCAGGTGCTCCACCTTTCATAAATATGTAATCTCCCTGCCTTTGGGCCTCCATGGTTGCTGATGAAAAATCGTCTATTAATCTTACTGAGGATCCCTTCCATATGATGAGTATTTTTCTCTTGCTGCTTTCAAGATTCTATCTTTGGCTTTGGCTTTAGATAATTTGATTATAATGTATCCTGTTGATCGCTTTGTATTTATTCTCCTTGGAATTCATTGAACTCCTTGGATGTATAGATACATGTATTTAATTAAATTTGGGAAGTTTTCAGCTATTATTCCTTCAAACATTCTTCTGCCTCTCGATTCCTATTCTCTTTCTGGGATTCCCATTCTGTATATCTTGGTACATTTGATGGTATTCCACCAGTATTAGGTTATGCTCATTTTCTTCCTTTTCCTCTGACTGGATAATCTCACTTGACTTATGTTCAGTTTTGCATATTATTTCTTTTATCTGTTCAAATCTGCTGTTGAAACCCACTAATGAATTGTTCATTTTAGTTATAGTACTTTTCAACTCCAGAAGTTTTATTTGGTTCCTTTTAATAACTTCTATCTTTTTATTGATTTTCTCTCTATGTTGAGGTTGTGCTCTATTGTTTCCTTTACTTCTTTATCTATGGCTTTCTTTAGCTTTCTAAACAGATTTTATGCAGTTGATGTAAAGTATTTGTCTATTAAATCAAGTATCTGGGTTTTCTCAGGGACAATTTCTATTAATTTCTTTTTTTCCTGTGAATGGGCCATACTTTCTTGTATCTTGACATGAATTTTGTTTTTTTTTCTTGAAAACTGGATACTAATGTAGAAACTCTGAAAATCCCCAGGATTTGTTGTTGCTGCTTATTGTAGGTATCGTTTATTTGTTTAGTGAATTTTTTGAAGTAATTTAGTAAAGTCTATATTCTTTGTTGTGTGGGGCCACTGAAATCTTTGTCCCATTATCTTTGGTTAGTTATTGATTTAACAGAGATTTCATTAAACTCCTGGAACCAAAACAAACCTATAAAGAAAAGGTCTCTCAGTGTTTGCAGTCTTGCTCTGAGTTGGGGCACTCCTTCAATGCTAATGTATGCAGTTTATAGGTTAGCAGTCAATTTATGCTTGCCTGGTGTCTAAAGTTCAGTCAGAAGTAAGAATTTAGGATCTTTTCAAGTCTTTTTTGAACACAGATCTACACCTGGACATGTGCATGGACTTCTAGAGTCCCTAGAATACACGAAAGTGTTCTGAAGCCTTTATCCCCCCAGGTATCCCACAAACGTCACAGCCTGTTTCTTCCCAGGCTTTTGAGTTATCTATTGCTTTCCCCAAGTACTATCCCTTGTCCCATGTAGCAATGGCTAAAACAACTGCCTTTAAATGCCTTCCATGAATGCCAGCCCTGGGGGAAGCTCTAAAGTAGGTGAAAAAGGACAAATCCTTGAGCCAATCCTTCAGGGTGCCACCAGGCCAAATCACATAACCATATTTATTTGAGAATAAATCCCATATCATGTCCTCTGTTACCAGTAACCTGCACCTATCATGTAGACTGCTATCTTTAAGGCTGCTAAATACTAAAATTAAGCTTTTTTTTCTTCATTAATGTTCTCTTTGCTCTGGTAAATTTTGGGTTATATTCCAGAGTTCTGGAAAAGTTGATTCTGCATTTTTTTCCCCAAGCTATTCATTGTTTTTATGGACCGATGGAGTTTTGGAGTTCTTTACTCCACCATTTTCGTTGATATAGGTATCTAACAGGTTTTAAAAATTTAGATAAAGTTTATATGAAAAGGCTTCCATCTCTAGCAATATAGCAGACAAAATAGCCACTCTGGGGGGTTTTGTAAAAAGAAAGTACATTTTAGCATTAGAAACAGTCTTTTGTTTCCCTAACAATGGTAACTGTTACGAACAGGTGATTATTGTGTCCTTTTTATTGTTATCCTTTCAAAAATGGCAGTTTTTATTCCAGTTATCCAATTCCTGCTCCACCATGATATATTGAGTGTGTCAAGGAGTGGGTGGAGAAAACTCGTCTTGGTGTTTTTTTTTAGGTTTTCACTCATTTTTAGTTTATTTTTGTGTACAGTATAAGCAAGTGGTCCAGTTTTATTCTTTTGCATGTGGCTGTCCAGTTTTCCTGACATCATTTGCTGAAGAGACTCTCTTTTTTTCTATTGTATATTCTTTCCTGCTTTGTCAAAGATTAATTGACCATATAGTTGTGAGTTCATTTCTGGATTTTCTATTCTGTTCTTTTGATCTATGTGTCTTTTTTTTTTTTAATTTTCAAATTTCCTTTTTTTAAGGTTTTTATTCAAATTATAGTTAGCTAACATATAGTGTAATACTGATTTCAGGAGTAGAATTTAGTGATTCATCACTTACATATAACACTCAGTGCTCATCACAACATTAACCCTCCTTAATACCCATCATTTTGTGTCTGTACCATACTGTCTTGATCTCTATAGCTTTTTAATATAACTTGAAATCTGAAATTGTGATGCCTCCAGAAACAGATATATAAGTACAGAATACAAACTGCTGCTTCCAGTTTTTGAATGAATAAGTTGTGGGAATAAAAGGTACAGCGTACGGAATATAAAAAATACTTTGGGGACGCCTGGGTGGCTCAGTTGGTTAAGCGTCCAACTCTTGGTTTCGGCTCAGGTCATGATCTCAGAGTCCCGAGATCAAGCCCTTGGTGGTTCTTCCTGCTCAGCAGGGAGTCTGCTTGGGATTCTCTCTCTCCTGCCCTCTGCCTCTCCCTCTGCTTGCGTGCTCTCTCTCTCTAAAATAAATAAAATCTTTTTAAAAATACTTTGAAATGTTACATCTAACATTTTTATGTATTTGAAGTTGAAGGGGAAAGTTTATGAATGATAGACATTATATTTCCCAACCTGCAGAGCTTAGAAATCAGACTGAATCAAAGGCTATTTCAAAATTGAAGATCTTATGAGGGCTTTACAATAAAAATAAAATAAAACAAGTCTAATTTTTATCAGTATAAATGTTCCCAAGCTTCATCATGGCTAAAATTCCCTGCCTTTTTTTGCCAGTTTCCAAATCTATCCTTTGCCTTTCCCTAATATATTACCTACATCTAATAAAGTTTTAATAGCCTTACATATATTAAATAAGTAATACTGTATAAAAGTTTTGTTATCATGTATAAAGTAATCATGGGGATCTTTGCAAACATTTCTAGAAAAATAGCAAAAGAGGTCCAACAGTGAAAAAGAGTGAGATATCTAGAAGTAAGAATCCTTAATCTGCAATATAGGCAGTAAAATAGATTTTCTCAAAAACAATAATAATAATAATAATAATAATAATATCATATAGAGTGCCGTACCTTGGAGGAGCCAGTGTCTGCTCTAGAAACTCCTCAATTTTAATGAAGTCTGTTTTCAACTCCTTGTTATACACCAGAAAGGGAGGATTGGTACCTGGGGCTAAGTCCTTTAGTTCTTCAGGCTTTCTATGATTATTGAAAATAAGCAGAGTTAGGCCTCTAGATAAAGTACTCATTATACAAACATAAACATTATATTGGTGTCTACTGATTTCAATCTCCAGAATGAAACATGTCTTGATTTCTCTTACCTGGTCATGTCAACAGTAGTCACATTGAATTTAACTCCTTTAAGCCAGAGGATCATAAAAAGGCGTTGGCAAAAGGGACAGTTTCCAATACTCTCCCCATCACTTCCAGCCTGTTAAGATAAAGGAAGGCCTCATTCATTCATTTGCTCAAGTATGTATTGAGTGCCTACTGGGAAATGAGCCAGTTGCTAGAGACAAAATTGGAAGCCCTCAATCTCATGGATCCTACCACCTGTGGGCAGACAGATATAATGAATCAAATAAGTTTACTGTATTTAAAGTGCAAGTGTAATGAGTACATAGTTAATTTTATGTAGTACCAGAATTTATATAACCATTTCCTATTGATGGGCATTTCAGATATTCCAAAATTTTTGCTACACTAAATGCTTCAGCAGAAAATATTTCTGGGCATATAATTTGTTCCACTTCTGAGACTATATCTTTGGAATTAATATTCAAAATGAAAATGTTGAAAAGAGTAAGTGCATTTTCCATTTCAATAGATCCTGCCAAGTTTCCTTCCTGAAAGGCATTTTCCACATGTTTATTGCTGATTTTATCTCCTTATTTTGTGAAGTGTTTGTTCAAGACAAACTTACATTTTCTATATTAAAGATATTAACACTTTTAATACACATTACATGTACCTTAAACATAGTTTGTGTAAAAATTAAATTTTACATGAAATCTATTACTCAGTCTGGTTTTTCTGATCTCCTTACACTGCCGTTATATACATCAAGATTACAAAAAACAAAAACAAAACCCAAAAAACCAACCCCAACCCTTTCTTATTTTGTTTTATTATAAAGATGTTCTTTTGTGTTTTCTTTTAGTATCTTTAGGTTTTCAGTTTTTGCATTTGTTTCATCTATTTGGAATTTATTTTGGCACCAGGAAGGAATATATTGGCACTCTAGCTTATGTACTTAAATAAAAAAAATGGTTGGGGCACCTGGGTGGCTCAGTTGGTAAGCCACTGCCTTCGGCTCAGGTCATGATCTCAGGGTCCTGGGATCGAGCCCCGCATCGGGCTCCCTGCTCAGCGGGAAGCTTGTTTCTCCCTCTCCCACTCCCCCTGCTTGTATTCCCTCTTTCGCTGTCTCTCTCTGTCAAATAAAATTAAAAAATATTTTTAAAAATATTCAAAAATCTTTAAAAAATGGTTAATAGTTGTTTTAACACCATTCAATTAACAATCCATCTTTTGGCCAGCATTACCTTGATGCCAAAACCAAAAGACACTACAGAAGAAGGAAACTACACGCCAATATCCCTGATGAACGTAGATGTGAAAGTCCTCAACAAAATACTGGAAAATAACATTTAGCAATACATTAAGAGGACATTTCACCATAATCAAGTGGGATTTGTTTCAAGGATGTAAGGATGGCTTAAAATTTATAAATCAATCAATGTGATACAGGATATTAACAAAAGAAAGGATAAAAACCATATGACTATCTCAATAGATCAGAAAAAACCTTTTGACAAAATATAACATTCATTCATGATAAAAACTCTCAACAAAGTTGGTTTGGAAGGAACATATCTGAACAGAATAAAAGCCATATATGAAAAACCCACAGGTAACATAATCAATGGTCAAAACTGAAAGCTTTTCCTCTAAGATCAGGAACAAGAAAAGGATGTCCACTCTCACCACTTTTATTCAACATAATACTGGAAGTCAGACAAGAAAAAGAAATAAAAAGCATCCAAATTGAAAGAGAAGAAGTAAAACTGTCACTACTTGTCGATAACATAATACCCTCTGTGGAAAACTCTAAAGACTCCACCAAAAAACTATTAGAACTAATAAATGAATTCAGCAAAGATGCAGGATACAAAATTAATATACAGAAATCTGTTTCATTTCTATACATCAATAATGTAGTAGCAAAAAGAGAAATTAAGAAAACAATCCTACTTTCAATTGCATAAAAAAAAAACCAACTAGTTGGGATGCTTGGGTGGCTCAGTCAGTTGAGTGTTCAACTTTTGATCTCAGCTCAGGTCTTGAACTCAGGGTCATGAGGGCCCCATCCTGGGTGTGGAGCCTACTTAAAAAAAAATACCTGGGAGTAAATTTCACCAAGGAAGTGAAGGATCTGTACTCTGAAAACTATAAGACACTGATGAAAGAAATTAAAGATGACATAAACAAATGGGAAAATATATTGTACTCATAGATTGGCAGAAAAAATACTGTTAAAATTTGTTAAAATGTCCATAGTATGCAAAGTAATCTAGAGATTCAATGCAATCTCTATCAAATACTAATAGCATTCTTCACAGAACTGGCAAAAATAATTGTAAAATTTGTGTGGAATCACAGAAGACCCTGAATAGCCAAAGAAATCTTAAGAACAGAGCCACAAGTATCATGCTCCAATTTCAAACTATACTACAAGACTATACTAATCAAAACAGTATGGTCCTGGTGCAAGAATAGACACATAGATCAATGGAACAAGACAGCCCAGAAATAAATCCATGCTTATATGATCAGTAAATCTATGACAAAGGAGGCAGGAATATCCAATGGGGAAAAGGCAGTCTTTTCAATAAATGGTGTTGGGAGAACAGGACAGCTAAAAAATGCAAAAGAATGAAACTGGGCCACTTCTTTTTTACACCATACACAAAAATAAACTCAAAATGGATTAAAGGCCTAAACGTAGGAGCTAAAAGCATAAAATTCATAGAGGAAAACATAGGCAGTAATCTCTTGGACATCAACTTTAGCAATGTATTTATGGCTATGTCTCCTTAGGCAAGAGAAGCAAGCAAAAATAAGCTATTGGGACTACACTAAAATGAAAAGCTTTTGCACAGCAAAAGAAACTTTTAATGAAACAAAAAGACAACCTCCTGAATGAGAAGGGATATTTGCAAACAAAATATCTCATTAGGGAATAATATCCGGAATATGTTAAGAACTTATATAACTGGGGTGCCTGAGTGGCTCAGTTGGTTAAGTATCTGTCTTCAGCTCAGGTCATGATTCCGGAGTCCCAGGTTTGAGGCCTTCTCCCTCTGCCCCTTACCCTGTTTGTGCACTCTCTCTTGCTCCCTGTATCTCTTCATGCGTGCTTTCTCTCTCAAACAAATAAAATCAAATCTAAAAAAAACCGAAAAAGAACTTATACAACGGAACACCAAAAAAATCCCGAATAATCTGATTAAAAATGAAGACTTGAATAGATATTTCTCCAAAGAAGACATCCAGATGGCCAAACGATACATGAAAAGATGTTCAACATCACCCTTCATCAGGGAAATGCAAATCAAACCCACAATGATAGACCCCTTCACACAAGTCAGAATGGCTAGTATCAAAAAGATAAGAAATAACAAGTGTCGGAGAGAAGGGAACCCTATACATCTTCAGTGGGAATGTAAAGTAGTTCAAGCACTGTGGAAAACAACATGGAGGGGCCTCAAAAAATTAGAAATAGAACTACCATATGAACTAGTAATTCCACTGCTGGGTATTTACCCAGAGAAAATGAAAACACTAATTTGAAAAGATATATGAACCCTTACATTTATTGAAGCACTATTTACAATGACCAAAATATGAAAGCAACCCAAGTATCTATCAATAGGTGAATAGAATATTACTCTGCATAAAAAAGGAATGAGAGCTTGTCATCTGTGAAAACATAGATGCACTTAGAAGGTATTATGGTAAGTGAAATAAGTCAAAGAAAGACAAATATCATATGGTTTCACTTATATGTGGAATCTAAAACACAAAACAGGAAGGAAACAAATAAACAAACACCTCAAATGAACCCAATCTCTAAATATATAGAACACACTACTGGTGGCCAGAGGGGAGGTGAGTAGGGGTAGGCAAAATAGACGAAGAGAATTAAGAGGTACAAACTTCCGGTTATAAAACAAATAAGTCATGTAGATGAAAAGTCCCGTATAGGGAAAATACTCAATAATACTGTAATAATGTTGTTTGGTGATAGATGTCAACTACACTTATGATGAGCACTCAGTAATGTGTAGGATTGTCGAATCAATATGTTGTATACCTAAAAGTAATATAACATTATATGTTAACTCTACTGCAATAGTTAATATATACCTCAATAGTTAACTATACTTCAATAGTAAGGAAAATAATGGTGAAAAATAAAGAGCATCTTTTGCTCACTGACTGAAAACAACCACCCCTTTCTTCTTTGAACTTTTATGTATACTTGAGTTTATCTATGGCCCCTCTACTCTTCACTCATCCATTCACTCTCCCAATAAATAGTGAACAAATAAGGCATTTAAAATAGATAAAATATTTTTTATATATATGTGTATATATATATATATGACAGGTATTAAAAAATAGTCTTCCAAATTAACTTACTTTTAAACTGAGATAAATTCTTTGAAGGAAGGATGGATGTGCATTCTAAACAGCAAATAGCATACCCAAAAGCCTTGAAACATGCTTGAGCATGGCATTAGAAGGAACTGAAACAAGGTCATTGTGGCTGGGGTTCAGAAAGTGAGGGAGAGAAAAGAGAAATTCAATAAATTGAGCTACGTGAAAGCTAAAATCTGCTCTTCATAAGAACTGTTAAGAAAATGGGAAATGTTTGTATCCAAAATATGGAAAATATATGAATAAAGAACTCAGAACTCAATGACGAACTGTGCAACTTAAAAATGAGCAAGAGATTTAAACACTGTATGAAAGAGATACAGATGGTAAACAAAGACATGAAAAGATGTTCAACATCATTAGTCAACAGGGAAATGAAAATTAAAAGCAAAGATACCACTACACACACATTGGAATAGTTGAAATTTAAAAGACTGACCATACCAAGTACCACTAGGAATGTGGAGCAATTGGAACAGAAACACTGTGGTTGGGAGTGTAAAATGGTACACGTGGTTTATAAAGAGATTGTCAAAGTTAAAAATGTACCTACCATCTGACCCATTAATTCTAATCCTAGGTATTTATCCAAGAGAAGTGAAACATATGGCCATAGAAAGACTTGTACATGAATGTTTACAGCAACTTTATTCATAGTAGGCAAAAAACTGGAAGCAACCCGAATATCCTTCAGTGGGTAGATGGATAAACAAATATGCTACATCTATACAACGGGATACTTCGGCAATAAAAAAGAATGAGATATTGATGCACATAATATCTCAAAATAATTACGCTGAGTGAAAGAAGCCAGACAAAAGTACATATTGTATGATTCAATCTATAGAAAATCTTAGAAAATGCAAGCCAATCTATCCTGACAGAAGGCAGATGAGTGATTTTCTGGTAGAGAGTAGTGGGATACAGTGGGGAAGACTAACTGCAAAGAAACACAAAGAAACTTTCTGAGGTAATAGAAATATTCTATATTTTGATTGGGTTAGTGGTTGCATGTGCATATATAGTTGTCAAAAGTCATTGGATGATGCACTTAAAATAGGTGCATCTTATCTTATGTAAATTATACATCAATAAAGTGCATTAAAATATAAAATTTCAAAAAGTAGAATAATCCCCCCTATAATATCATGCAGGCATTGCAGAAGTTGCAGTGACAAGTTTGGATGTGACAATGGAAGGAGAAGAACAAGATCAGTGGAAGAGAAGAAATCAAGGATCTGAGAGGCCAGAGTACTGGAAGGGTCATCTGTGTAGATATTAAAATCACCAAGAATTATGATAGGAATAGTGTTGGAGAGAGTGACAATGATCCAGAAGCTAAAATTCCTCTTTGGAGCGCCTGGGTGGCTCAGTGGGTTAAGGCCTCTGCCTTCGGCTCAGGTCATGATCTCAGGGTCCTGGGATCGAGCCCTGCGTCGGGTTCTCTGCTCAACGGGGAGCCTGCTTCCCCCTCTCTGCCTGCCCCTCTGCCTACTTGGAATCTCCCTCTATCAAATAAATAAATAGAATCTTAAAAAAAAAAAACAAAAAAAAAAGTGGGTAAAGGACTTGATTAGACATTTCCCCAAAGATCCACAAATGGCCAATAAGCACATGAAAAGATGCTTAACATCATTAGTCACCAGGGAAATGCGAACAAAAACCATGAGATACCACTTCACACACAGGAGGAGGATGTCTGTAATTAAAAACAAACGAATAGGGGCACCTGGGTGGCTCAGTGGGTTAAAGCCTCTGCCTTCAGCTCAGGTCATGATCTCGGGGTCCTGGGATCGAGCCCCGCATCGGGCTCTCTGCTCAGTGGGGAGCCTGCTTCCCCCTCTCTCTCTGCCTGCCTCTCTGCCTACTTGTGATCTCTCTCTGTCAAATAAAGAAATAAAATCTTAAAAAAAAAATCCTCAAGAAATAGGGGAGAGTGACCTGGTGTTTGGAAGACTACTATAACAAGGAAGGGTAGTAGGTATTTAGTCTGATTTTATGAGACTCAACCTAGATATTTCTTTGTATGGAGGAGGTAGAATGGACTGAAACCAGGAAAGAGGAGCAAGGATTTCTAAAGGGTACCTACCTTATTTCCTGGCTCAATGGTGAGAAGAATGAGGAAGAAAAGGTAGCCACTTCTTGAGAAAGCTATGGCTGATGCAGTGTCTTGTGGAAAATCCGGGCTTTAGACACTTCAATCTCAACATGTCACAAAATGGATTCCTTCCTTTTTCTTTACTCCACTCACTGACCTACTCCTTCTTTAGGGCTCCTAATCCTGTGCGTGACACTGCTATCTGCTATGGACTGAATCGTATTCCCCCAGACTCATATTTTGAAACCCTAACCTTCAATGTGATAGTATTTGGAGGCCAGGGCTTTGGGAAGTAATTAGGTTTACATGACGTCATGAGAATGGGGCCCTTATCATGGGATTAAGTCTTTTATAAGAAGAGACCAGGAGGCTTTCTCTCTTCTTTCCTCTTCTTCTCTCTGCCCACCATGCAAAGATATTGAGAAAGCAATAATCTGTAAACCAGGAAGAGACTTCTTACCAGAACCTGACTATGCTGGCACCTTGATCTTGAACATCCAGGCTGTAGAACTAAGTATCTGTTGCCAGATACTTAAGCCACCAAGTCTCTGGTATTTTGTTATGACAGCCTGAGCAGACAAGACACTATCTACTGAGTTACCCAAATTAGAAACTTGAGGATAATCCTGCTTCGCTCCTGAAGTGAATTCAACACTAATTTTTGTCAGTTTTACCTATAAATATCTACAAATAAATTTAGTTCTTTCATTTTCCATGGCTGTTACATCATTCATTCAATATTTATTTGATGCTTACTATCTGTTCAAGCCACCAGCATATCTTATCTATTGGACAGACGGACTGACTGACTTATTATTTGTTTGTTTGTTTGTTTATGCTTTTGCTTCAGTCTGTAGAAGAAAGTAAAGGGTCCTTTTCACTTTACAGCTGCTCCGGTCTGTCATTTCTAGCAATGTTAAGGTCCCAGAAGCCCTGGGCAAAATCGCAATTTTTTGGACCAATTTTCCTTTCCCTGACAATGAGCAGCACAGCAGAGGAAATGATGGTTACTGCTGTTCTTTTGTGATGTCAGGGACTGAAGAGCGATGGGAAGAGGCACCCAACCTTGGCAGCTGTGATTGTTTTGTAATGGAAGTCAAACTAAGGGTCCAATCAGAACTAGGCCTAGTGAGCAGAAACATGATTATGGGTGGGAGCAGGAAGAAGAATGGGGTCTGATAGTAGATACAGCAGGAAGGGTGGATCACCTTTGCCAGAAGGAAAGGCAAAACACTGAGATGTGGGGGAAATGCAGTCAAGTTTTACAGGAAAACTGAGGTGTTTTTTTTCCTGTTTATAATATGCTGATTTAAAGTGCCATCACAGAAAATTTGAGAACGTAAATTCCCTAACATGATTGATGAATTACCACCTCTTAAGTATATGTAGCTGGCAAGGACAGGATGTGGTTATTCACAAAAACAACTTTTTTCTTTATGTTTGTGATCTAAGTTTCTAAACATGAAAAATAATATGTCACAATATCTGACATTTATTGAGTGTTTACTATGTTAACTACAGTGTTTTACATATTGGTTTCATTTAATCCTCACAGGGAAGATGATCCCATGAAGTAGGTTCTGTTAACACTCTTGTTAACATTAGCACTGATGTTAACACAGAGTTAACATTAACTCTGCATGTTAACACTCACATTCAGGTGACGAAACTGAGGCTCAGAGAACTGACTTGCTAAAGTACACTCAGCTAGGGGCGCCTGCGTGGCTCAGTGGGTTAAAGCCTCTGCCTTCAGCTCAGGTCATGATCTCAGGGTCCTGGGATCGAGCCCCGCATCGGGCTCTCTGCTCGGGGGGGTAGCCTGCTTCCCTCTCTCTCTCTGCCTGCCTCTCTGCCTACTTGTGATCTCTCTCTCTCTCTGCCAAATAAATAAATAAAAATCTTTAAAATAAAAAAATATTTTTGACACATCCTGAATTTTCACGCAAATGTTAAGTTCTAGAACTTTATGTAAATATCTTTATATTAGAGTGTTTGGTAGAGAACAGAAAATCTATTTATCAATGAGCTACGAACCAGTAAGATAAAGTTTGCATTTAGAGAAAATAAATCGTATGTTAGAAAATCTTTTGTTCTTAGTTATGGTTAAAAATCTTGCCCAAGTAAAAAAAAAAAAAAAATCTTGCCCAAGTTATTCAGAGCAAAGGCAATGTTTTCACTGATGACATTAAAACACATAGGTGGTGTGATATAAATTCTTTTGTTTTGGTGTGACGTAAATTCTTAATTGTGACAGAAAACTCCTTAATCTCTCGTAGGTATCCCATTGGTGATACGGGAAAGAAGTTGTGGTAGGCTTTTTAAGCCACAGCCAGAGGTAGTTGGGGAAATCACAGACTCTTTTAATCATTAGAAAGAAACTTCAGGATCTATAATTAGATAAAGAACAGTGCGTTTTTAATTTGCTCATTGACATTTTTCACGCCTTTCAATCCTTATGCCCCATCTCCATATTTTGTATGAAACTTCTAGAGATCTATGGAACACATCTTAAAGCAAAGCAAAACAAATACCTGCACCAGATGATATTCAATGTTCTTTCACAAAGTCTATAAATTGTATCAGTGTCATTAGGTAACATCGAAAGGATTCCTTCTGATGAAATTCTGGAAAAATTTACTTAAACGTTTGCCAAATTGAACACAGCTGAGTAAGATTAGACATAACTATTTTAAAGAATTGGAACCCTAACGTTGCCATTCACTAGCTATGTGACCCTGGACAAAGTTACTTACTCTTTGTTTTACTTTCTGTATCCATAATGTAGGGTTAATAAAAAACCACTTAACACAATGCCTGCCATGTAGTAAGTACTCAACAAATGATTAGTTACGTTAACCTGAAAGTCGCTATTTAATTCAACATTTGTTCCTCCAATGTGTGATTCACTAACATCTCCTGTCCAGATTACTACTCGAATATGGGAATTCTATGAAGATGAATTACATAGATAAATGCCAACAACTAGGTACGGGAGTTTGATTGGATTGAATGAGTAGTTTAGCCTAAAGGAACACTTTAGTTTGCCCTGTGAAAAGACATTACATCTGTCTGGTTTGAAATCGGTAGACATAAAAAGCCAGTTAGGAAATTAAGGCTTATTAATACTGTGTCTGAGCAGTCACACGTTTTGCTAAAATCCAGAGATAAGAGAAGTACCTCTTATGCCCCGTAGTCCAACACTTACTTGGATTATTTTGCTTTGCAGGAATTCAAAGATCACTCCGTAATTTTGAAAGGGCGGGTTGATTATGTCGTTTGTGTATATGTGTGATCATTTGTTAAATATTTTTAAATGATTGTGAAAGTATTATTTTGGCTAACAGATGTTTCAACTAACATTTCATAAAAACATACTTTATTTCATGTCTTTGTAAGTCATCAATAGATGTAGTTTTAGAGGCAAGTTACTTAAACTTTATTGCCTTTGCTTAGTTACTTAGAGATGAGGACAATATTACTATCATGACAAGTACTACTACCATTACTCCTACTCATGATACTACTTCTAATAGTACTATTACTGTATGTTATTAAGGCTAAATGAGGTAATACATATAAATATGTGTAATATATGTGAAGTGCTTAGAAAAGTGCCAAACATGATATGAGAGTTTATTATGATTATTAGCATCCCGGATACTTCCAATAGTCCAGGAAAATATAGAAGAAAAAAATAGTTAATATAAACAAAGTTTTAGGAAACCGTAATTTCTACTTGAAATAACCTATACAAAATCGTAATTTTTCTTGATGAGTTAATTTAGAAACACATGTTCCTTTCTCCTGCCTTAGGGGTTTTCCAAAGGGCTTTTCTGAAAAGTTAAGGCATTACAAAAAAACCCCAAGGCAGACCAAGAAGAGGAAACACAACATTCTAAAATGCATCTTCCTCACACAGACTCCTGGCTGTTCACTCCCGTGGTATCCATGGGACTCCACTGTGAGTTTCATCTACTGCGGGAGAGTTTTAGAAAGCTCTGCGTGGGCTATATGTGTGGGACTGGGGATCTCATCCCATTCTTGGCCTTCTTCCCCATTTAGGCCTTCCAAAACCTATCTCATAAAACACAGATTGCAAAAGTTAGAAAGCCCTCAGGGAACATTCCGTCAGGTTTGTTCATTGTACAGATGAAGAAACAGAGGTCCGGAGGGAAGGAGAGATTTGTCCAAAGTTACACAGGAAGCCGCCAAGAATATAATTTAGGTGTTCAGACTACCAACCAGTCTAGTGCTCTTTCCACAATGTATCTTTGCTTTTTTTCCAAAAATATGTTTTCTATTGTCATCTAAGAACAGCCGGTCATACATCGAGTACTCAGAGGAGGAATATAATTACAAAATTATTTCTTATCTCTAGCCTAAATATTGACTTATTTTTAGAATCTAAGGCACAGTGTCAAGAAATAATACATTACAGGGGCGCCCGGGTGGCTGAGTCGTTAGGCGTCTGCCTTCGGCTCAGGTCGTGATCCCGGGGTCCTGGGACTCAGCCCCGCATGGAGCTCCCTGCCAGCGGGAAGCGTGCTTCTCCCTCTCCCACTCCCCCTGCTTGTGTTCCCTCTTTCGCTGTCTCTCTGCCAAACGAATAAATAAAATCTTAAAAAAAAAAAGAAATAATACATTACATATGTGATTATTACAGCTGGAAAACTTACCTTCACGAAAAGCTCAATTTCAGGATCTGCCATCTTTCTGTTTTTATTAGCAGTTGTCAGCCCCCTGTCTCTTGCAGAGTTCCCAGCACTTGTGGATTATTTTCTTGCAGTTTTATCCGAAGGCTCAGATCAAGCTGGTGCTTTAAGACGAGAGTCCGGCTTGTAGTGGACTGGCCAGTCTCTCTCCTCAAGAGGTAGGGTGCAGAGAATTCTAGATTCTTGAGAGCAGCTCTTGGATTCGTTTTCTTTCTTCCTCTTGACTTAACATTTGAATCAAGGAGGAGCTGAAGGGGTGTGTTGTAAGCCGGCTTGCTACAAAGGTGGGGGTGTTTCCAGAAAGACTTCAATGCCATGAGTCAGCAAAGGAAAAACACATACACACAAATACACACATGCAGTGCTGGCTTCTATATATCAAGCAGACCAGATGTTCTCCAGAGCCTCCCTTTGAGTCCTGGGCTTCATGCCCAGAACACGGCCTCTTATTGCCATTCCTGTAAACTGACAGCAGCAAAAAGCTTTTCCAGGAAGAGGGCCAGAAATGACTTGGGTTGTATCACTGAAAAGGATGTTTATCTGATGATATTGTCTAAAAGGGGGTTAAAAGAAATTGTACTTCATCTACTGCCTCCACCTCCAAGTCTACTGCTCACACAGCCGGATTTCCCTTCCGAATTATAACTTTCACTTCTCCTCTGTACCCAGAGACTCTTTGGTGGGTTTGTTAGGTCCGGGGCGGTTGGGGTGGGGGGCAGAGAGGACTGAGCGGCAGCCTTCGCGGGCCCCATGTCATTCTCCTTTCTGGGAAATGCACACTGGGACAGACGACTTCCTGGTTTTGTTCTGCGTACCAGAAAGCAGAAGCACCTCTGTGTCGGTGCCTGTCAGCCCCGGGAGAAGCAGTGAAATCCCCAGGCGG
>CM053612.1:386512-442380 GCA_028646535.1 Procyon lotor
AACTGAGGGTTTTGGAGGGGAGGGGGTGGGGGGTTGGGCGAGCCTGGTGATGGGTATTGAGGAGGGCACATATTGCATGGAGCACTGGGTGTGGTGCATGAACAATGAATCTTGTAACACTGAAAAAATAAAATAAACATATTTGGGGGAAGAAAAGAGGCCTCAAATAACCAAAACAATCTTGGAAAAGAACAGAGGAGGAGGACTAATACTTCTTGATTTCAAAACCCACTACAAAGTTACAATAATCAAGACAATGTGTTACTGGCATAAGGCTAGATATATAAACCAATGGAATAAAATTGAAAGTCCAGAAATAAACCCATAGTCTACGGTCAATTGATTTTCAACAAGGGTGCCAAAATCATTCAATGGAGAAATAATGACCTCTCCCAACAAACAGTGCTTGGACAACTGGATATCCATACGCAGAAGAATTAAGTTGGATCCCTATCTCACAACATATATAAAAGTCAACTCGAAATACAGCATAGACCTAAATGTATGAGTTAAAACTATGAAAATCCTAGAAGAAAGTCTAGGAGTGAATCTTCATGACCTTGGATTTGGCAAAGTACTCTTAGACATGACACCAGAAGCATGAGCAACAAAAGGGGAAAAAAGGTAATTTCTATTGCATCAAAATTTAAAACTCTGTACTTCAAAGGGCACCCTCAAGAAAGTGCAAAAAGGGAACACAGATTGGGAGAAATATTTACAAATCATATATGTGATAAAGGACCTGTACCTAGAATATATAAAGAACTTTTTTTTTTTAAAGATTTTATTTATTTATTTATTGGAGATAGAGACAGTGAGAGAGAGCACGAGAGGGGAGAAGGTCAGAGGGAGAAGCAGACTCCCCATGGAGCTGGGAGCCTGATGTGGGACTCGATCCCAGGACTCCAGGATCATGACCTGAGCCGAAGGCAGTTGCTTAACCAACTGAGCCACCCAGGCGCCCAAGAATATATAAAGAACTCTTACAACTCAATAATAAAAAGACAAATAACCCAGTTTAAAGGTGGGAAAAGGTTGTGAGTCTACATTTCTTCAAGGAAGATACACAAATGGCCAATAAGAATGTAAAAATACGCACACTGTCATTAGTCTTCAGGGAAATGCAGGTCAAAATCACAATGAGCTTCACACCCAGTAGGATGTCTAGAATTAAAAAGTCAGAAAATTGGGGAGGGAGACAAACCATAAGAGACTCCTAGACTCACGAAACGAACTAAGGGTGGCTGGGAGGCGGGGGGGTAGGGATGGGGTGACTGGGTTGTGGACACTGGGGAGGGTATGTGCTATGGTGAGTGCTGTGAAATGTGTAAGCCTGACGATTCACAGACATGTACCCTGGGGCAAATAATACACTATATGTTAATAAAAATTAATTTAAAAAAAAAAAGAAAGAAAAAAAAAAGTCAGAAAATAGCAAGAGTTGGAGAAGATGTGGAGAAATAAGAACTCTCATACGTTGCAGCCACTATGGAAAACAGTCTGGCATTTCCTCAAAGCGTTCAACATACAGTCACCTTTGAACTCAGGAATTCCACTCCTAGGTTTAAAGCCAAAAGAGATCAAAACATGTGTTCAAACAAACATTTGTACACAAATGATCATAGCAGCATTATTTATAATAGCCAAAATGTGGAAACAACACAAATGTCTGTCAATAGATAAATGGATTAACAAAATGGTACATCCACACAGTGGAATATTACTCGGTCATAAAAATGAATGTGGCTGAACCTTTAAAACATTATAGTAAGTGAAAAAAAAGCCAGTTGTAAAGCCAGAAAAGGCTTCTATGAAAAGAAGAAGCCACATATTTTATAATTCCCTTTACATGAAATGTCCAGAAGAAGGAAATCTGTGGAGACAGAAAGTAGGGCTTGGAGCAAAGGTCAGGATCTGTCCTGGGGGGTGACGAAAATATTTCAAAATTGAGTGTGGTGATGGTTGTACACTTCAAATGAGCAAATAGTATGGAATGTGAATTATACATCACTAAAACTGTTTTTTAAAGATTTCATTTATTTATTTGAGAGAGAGAGAGCACGAGAGGGGTGAGAGGCAGAAGGAGAGCAAGCAGACTGCCTGCCAAGCAGGGAGCCCCACCTTGGCCCCAATTGACATCAGGCTCCTGGGATCATGACCTGAGTCGAGGCAGATGCTTAACTGACTGAGACACCCAGGAGTCCCACGTTTTGTAATGGAGCAAGACAATGATAAGGGATTACATTGAAAAAAAAAAAAAAGGACAGAGAAAAAGTTTGAAGAGGCCATTCCCAAAAAAGGAAATGCAAATGGTCAATGCACAAGAAATGGTATTGCCCTCATTAGTAGTCAGGAAAATGTAAAGCAAAGCAATGAACACCTTTTTATTTAAGTACATCAGACTGGTAAGAATTCAGAAAGAGTATACCATGAGGCTTGAAAAATATGAAGAAATGGGTTTTCACATATTGCTTAGTAGAATTCATACTGGTAAATATTTTTAGAAAGTATAATGCCCAAATCCATTACATTTAAAATGCTCATGCTCTTTGACTTCCCGGTCCCTTTTGAAAGACTCTGTCTCAGCAAAATAACGCGTGTGTGACTCTACTTAGAATCATTATGGCAGCACTGTCATGGCAAAAGGAAAAATGGGTCGGAAATAGAGGATGTCTATGATTGTGCATTAATTGCAAAGAGCAAACAGTAGAGTAATGGTCCAACTTGATCCAGTTTTTGCAAAATCAAACAGCAATAAATTTTATGTGTATATATTTGCATGACAACACACCTGAAAGAATATATCCCAAGCTGCTAATATCTTGGGGAGGGAGGGGTCAGATAATGACGGGTCTACCTTTTTGTGTAGGTTTTTGCATTGTTTCGCTAGTTTGAATGAAAGGGTATTACTCTTGCTAGTTGGAGATAGAGGGGAAAGAATTAAGAAGAGGCGGTGGGTGGAGGAATTAGAAAGGAAAGGAAGGCGCTGGTTTCTTTACGCGGCTGTTTGTGTGTGCGCTCCTTTTACAGACAGTGCGGCAGCCCCGGGCGTCGCGTCTACGCGCGGGATTACAGTAAGTCGGTTGTCAGTGATGAGTCAGAGTGCGTGGTGCTGATGCTGCTGCCATTTCATCACCTCTGCGAGCGCAGCATCCATTCCTCCGCTGTCCCCGCGCCGGGGCCTACCTCGCCTCAGGCTCCCAGGCCCGCGATGTGCTCGCGGCCGATCTAGACCCGGACCAAGCCACGCTCCCCGAGGCCTCGGCTGGGCGCCCCTCTCGCCGCCCGCGGCCGGCCCGGGCCGAGGAGACCTGCCGAGCCCCGGCCATGGAGGCCATCTGGCTCTACCAGTTCCGGCTCATTGTCATCGGGGACTCCACGGTGGGCAAGTCCTGTCTGATCCGCCGCTTCACCGAGGGCCGCTTTGCCCAGGTTTCGGACCCCACCGTGGGGGTGGATTTTTTCTCCCGTCTGGTGGAGATCGAGCCAGGAAAACGCATCAAGCTCCAGATCTGGGATACCGCGGGTCAAGAGAGGTTCAGGTGGGGAGCGCAGCCGGGGCCGCGAGCAGTGGGAGGGTCTACGCGGCTTTGCACAACCCCTGGGGAGAGAGGACTTCGCGGTCCTGGTCGCGGTCCCCGAAGGGACGAGACGAGGGCCTGGGGATTTCTGCTCAAGCCCACCTTCGGTGCAGGGAAAGAAGCGCCCTGGCAGGGAGGGCCAGTCAATAATACGTATTGCTCGCACCACAGTCGCACCGATCTGCCCCCTTGGTGGCTAATACACTAGCCGGAATTCATCACCGTAATTGATCAATCTCAGTCCTTATAGTACAGTACTTTCAAAAATGTTTCCAGGTCATCCTTACAAAACTGACAGGTACGGACAGATGATATGCAGAGATAGCTACTTATAGACATAGATACAGATATAGAGAAACAGAGAGACTAATTATTATACGAAAGAGATACTGGTGATTGATCCCTTCTTGCAAGAGATCATCCACTGCATGCCGGGCGCTGGGCTTGTTTCTGGGGAAACAGCCCGAGGAAACACACAAGAGGATGCCTAGTAAACAAAACAGACACGGGGCCCTTCCCGCTTAGAACTTCTGTGCTGGCGTAGTGGGAGGAAATTCATAAACAGCCATTCTACAAGACAGCGTCTTGTTCATATTTGTATGCCCACTCCCTACTCTAACGCTTGGCATATAGTGAGTAAGCGATGAACAGGTTTGTCTCCTACAACCCTTTGTTTTTCCTTTGTAGTAGGTATCATGTGTAATTAGATGTGTGAACACAGAGAAGGCTGCCCGGAGAAGAGGAGACCCGATGACTAGGACGACCCAAGCAAGGACAGGAAAAGCCCAGGGACCGAAAAATGAGACAGAGAGCAGTGTACACAGAAAACTCGCAGACAACAAGTTGAGCTAATGTCACATAAGGCAGCAGGAACTACATCAAAATGACTCGAGAGCCTTTATTCATTCTCAGATATGTTTATGATTATGTATTCATTTATCTATTGAGCACTAATGGAGCACAGAAAATACTGGTTAGGTAGTTGAAGAAGAGTAGAGGGAAGACTTTACTACAAGCTTGGCTCCACCCCGCCCCACCCCCAACTTCCACACGCGACACTGGCAGATACCCTTGCACAGGATCACTTTGAATTCATGATTCCATTTCTCACCTTAGAAGTGAAGAAAGGTGTCTTTTATATGTTTATCGTAATCTCTTTCTGTATGATCAGCCTTTTCATATCCACTGCTTATTATTTATTGGGTGATACTGATTTTAAGGAGGTTTTTTCAATAGATTATTATCCTTTTCTGTCATGCATGTTGTAAAATATTTTCCTGGTTTGTCATTTGTCTTTGAAGTTTAAGAAAATTTTTTGATGAACGAAAGTGTTAATTTTTAGGTAGTCTTATATTATGTTTGGAAAGGGCTTTGTTCCTTTCTAAATACTCATAACCCATTAATCTTTTGACAGGGATCTATAGCTTGCTCACTGTTTTCCTGGACCAAGTTGTTCACGAATCAAAACCTTTGTCCACACTGAATTTTCTGATTACGCCTACCATTCTCCAGGAACCTTTAAACATAAGCCAATTAGAAATGTCTCCAGTCTCCAGGGCTGATTTGCCTGGTTCTGGAGACTTGAAGTCATTTGTAACGTTTGTTCCTACCATCATCATCTAGCTTGGACTAGAATTCCCTGGACAATGTTTGTTCTCTTATCACTGGGCCATTTGTCCTAAGCCCTAAGCTGTTCAGTCCCTCATTGTTTAACTTTTCATCTAAGGAGACAGAAAACCTAAAAATAGACGTAGGTCAAAAAGCACAGCAGTCCAAAAGGAGTGATTATAGAGGCAAATGGTTTGACATCCTCTAAGCTCTAATATGCGCTAAGCAAAGTACCGTAACATTCATGTGCTCCTCGGATCAAGAAGTTAAAATATTGGAGGTTTCTACCGTTTAAGTACAGCAAAGGTTTTAGAACCTAAGCCTTGAGGTTTTAGAGATATTCCCGGTACACTGCTTGAAATAGGTTGTATCAGTTTAAGGGGAAATTTTTGCTATTTGGGCAGTTTTTCCCAGGGGTAGCTCCTGAGTCAGCCTCTCTGAAATGTGTCAGGCACTCTGCTCGACACCTTCGCAGACCATTGTTATTTCTCCCATTTCTACATGACCTAGAAAATATAAAACAAAGCGCGTTTCTCCTCAGAGAAGAGATGGAGGACCCTGTTAGAGTAAAATAAAAAGAAGAGGATACATGGAAAAAATGGAGTATATTGCAATATAGTTATATGTATACTCATAAACATTTTCTGTCAACTATCATGAATTCATTTCTTTTTAAATGCTGTTTAAATGCAATCTTTTTAAATGCTGTTTCGACTACTCGAATTTATCATGAACTCTCCAGGCCCGAGGACACTTTAACATTCATTATTTCATTTTTCTTCACAATAACCTACGACTTTGGTCATCCTGTTCTGCCAGGGTGGGACGGTGAGCTCCCTGAACCAAGAGAAAATGCCTGGAAGGCCATGAGCATTCATTTCTAGAAGATGCCCTCTCTTAGTTTTGCCCAGTTGAAAATTCACGTCTTGTTAATTCCAGAATGGCATTTACGTTCCATTGTTTTTTTAAAAACAGGAAATCATTTTGACTAAAGGACTGTGTCCGTGACCGGCCACGCTACAGTGCGGTGTCTCCGCCGTGTCCGTGACCGGCCACGCCACAGTGCTGTGTCTCAGCTGTGCCCGTGACCGGCCACGCTACAGTGCGGTGTCTCCGCCGTGTCCGTGACCGGCCACGCTACAGTGCTGTGTCTCAGCCGTGCCCGTGACCGGCCACGCTACAGTGCGGTGTCTCTGCCGTGTCCGTGACCGGCCACACCACAGTGCTGTGTCTCAGCTGTGCCCGTGACCGGCCACGCTACAGTGCGGTGTCTCTGCCGTGTCCGTGACCGGCCACGCCACAGTGCGGTGTCTCCGCTGTGTCCGTGACCGGCCACGCCACAGTGCGGTGTCTCCGCCGTGTCCGTGACCGGCCACGCCACAGTGCGGTGTCTCCGCCGTGTCCGTGACCGGCCACGCCACAGTGCGGTGTCTCCGCCGTGTCCGTGACCGGCCACGCCACAGTGCGGTGTCTCAGCCGTGTCCGTGACCGGCCACGCTACAGTGCACTGTCTCAGCCGTGTCCATGACCGGCCACGCTACAGTGCGGTGTCTCCGCCGTGTCCGTGACCGGCCACGCTACAGTGCACTGTCTCAGCTCACTGAAGCACAGGGCTTTGGGCCTGGCCTTCATTCTTTACTTCTTTCTTGTGTTTTAGATCCATCACTCGTGCCTACTACAGGAACTCAGTAGGTGGTCTTCTCTTGTTTGACATTACCAACCGCAGGTCCTTCCAGAATGTCCACGAGTGGTTAGAAGAGACCAAAGTGCACGTTCAGCCCTACCAAATCGTATTTGTCCTGGTGGGTCACAAGTGCGACCTGGATACACAGAGGCAAGTGACTCGCCACGAGGCGGAGAAACTGGCGGCTGCGTACGGCATGAAGTACATCGAGACGTCAGCCCGAGACGCCATTAACGTGGAGAAAGCCTTCACAGACCTGACGAGAGACATATATGAGCTGGTTAAAAGGGGGGATATTACGATCCAGGAGGGGTGGGAAGGGGTGAAGAGCGGGTTCGTACCAAACGTGGTCCACTCTTCAGAAGAGGTTGTCAAATCAGAAAGGAGATGCTTGTGCTAGTCAGCCGTGTCATTTCCAGAACGTGCTCTCCCACCCGAACTGAAACGCGATCGAAACGAAAAGCAGCCCCGCGTGACTGAATGACTCAACCAAGTGAGCCTCCTTCTCCAGGGGCGTCTGGCGGGCCGCGGGGGGTGGATGTGACTGCTCGTGGCCCCTTCCGGGCGGTGGCTGCTCCGTGTGCCCCTGGTGGACCGCGCGTCCGGGGAGCCGGGCTGCAGAAAAATACACCCGCAGAATAACGGTTTCTTGGCGTTTCAGCTCGTTCGTAGGTCCCAGACATCAAGGGATATGTAAAGGGGGCACAGGAGCCCATCGGAAACAAGCAGCAGAACCAAACGTGACTGTGAGACCAACTCCCTCGGTGAGAACACCCCACACCGAGTGTGTGCGCCGGGCTGGGTTAAAAGGTACGAGGGGCACAGACCCGCTACTTCCTAAGGCCCTTTCGGGGCCCGTGGTTCTAGTAAAACCGGTGTGGCGCTGGAAAGGGAGGCCAGTACACGTACTGCTGTGACCACATTCTAGAAAAACGTACACCCGTGGGCTGGACTAACCCCGCGTGTGTAAGAAAGTGTCCCGTGCAAATTACCACAGAAGTGGAAGAAAGAAACACTGTCACCCACGCCAGGCCCTCGGTCCCCTCTGCCCAGGCCTCGAGGGGCCCCGGCCGCCTCCGCAGGGACCGCCTGGGAGAAGAGGCCTGAGGCAAACGTTTGCTAATCGACCCTGTACCGAGAGGCCAACACCTCACGGTCCCTTGAATGACGTTCTGACCATCCCAACGGGCCTGTGAGGTTGCCCTCCCCGTTTTACAAGGGTAAACTGAGAAGCGGGAGATTCACTTGGCTCAGGGGAAGGTGTCCCGACTCCTGGTGCCAGTCCTACTGCATCAGCCGGTTCCTGCTGTCAGACGACTGAACTGTTACTCATTTGTTTACTTTGGAAGCGATATGACTGTAAATAAATGTTCTCTACATGTTAGGGTATGTTTCCTTCTTGCTTACGACTCAGCTACAATCCTGAGGGAACCTGGGGACGAAACAAAAGGTCTCACTGCCAAGAGGGCTTTAAATGAGTGAATGATTGCACAACTCGAAACCCATTAAAACTGTGTGGGCTCCAAGTGTTCTTATCACTGAAACACAGTGGACACCCTACTGAAAGGAACCAAATACAGCAATGGGGAGTGGGGGGGATGAAATACTCACCTCACAATGACCTTGGCCGCCCGTTTGCCATTTCCCTGCGCTGGGTCCTTGTCTACCCGGGAGAGTCAGCTCTTAATTCTCAGGTCCACAGACCTCTGATTGCATCAGAAAATTGAAATGGTTGGCTTAAGCTTCCATTATCTGCTTGAAGAGAGGTCATGCTTTAAATTATTCTTTGGATTGTAGCCATACTTTTCACAGTAAGAAAACAATTCAGAATAGGTTTCTCACATCCACCGTGAGAGGAAAGCCCGACCGTGGTAAATCGCTTTGACGCGTGATGTGGAACTTCGGTAGGAATGTGGCTGAATCTGAACGTCGGGGAATTTACTTCAGCCGGAATGAAGCAGCCCGATAAGGAAAATTATGGAACCAAACCGCCTTGGACCAGCCTGCAGCCTCAACTCCAAGTGAACCAATCATCGTCTCCTCGGGTGCAGTAATGAAGTTGCCAGCTTTGTGGTTTCAGAAAGCAAATAAAAGATGGTAAATGGAATTAATGCAAAGTTTCACCACGACTATACTTAAGTACAGTAGTGGATTCCGTCAGTTCCCCAAAAAAAAAAGGATAGAAACAAAACTTCTTTATGGTTTTCTCGTCTAAAATACATTATATGTATACTGTTCTCATTCCTGGCATTTTTTTAGGCAGGTTTAAAAATACTCAGCACAGGATCCAGCAAAGGTGGCTGAGCTTAAGTGCTTCACCGAGTTCTAGAAATTTTAAAAATCATTTTAGTAGAATTCAGTGCTGTTGTCACTGCAATAAGTGGGTTTTAGAAAATAAGTGTGAAAAAATCGGGTGTTAATACAATACTAAGGATAAAGCTTTAGAAGCTATTTTACTACATAGGTAAAAGAGAAGAGCAACTAACTTGTAACAAAGACCACAACTGCATGTTGGATTAGACTGTCTCCTAGTCCAGAATAAAATGTACTGTAAACTTTTCCCCACTTTGTTGTGCATTGTAATGCAATGTGGAAAAATGTTTTCTTTAGCTGTACGTGAATGAGAATTTGCTTGTATTTAGTAAAATGGTTGATTATGTGACTGTGAGATTTCAAGTGTGTGTTGTAGCTGTTTCCATTACAAAGGGTATCGATTAGGTAGGACGCATACTATGCAAACAGTGTTCACCAGCGTCTCAAAGCGAGAACAAGAATATGATTCTTAAAAGATAGAATCTTCACGTTGAAAGTCACAAAGGCCTCACTACTGCCTGAGAATCCCTTACCACTTTTGGAAAAGTTGGTTCTATCAAGCCTAAAGCTGAATGACCGCAATTTTTAGTCACGGGTCTTAATTATGCCACCAGGGAGCGGAGCACAACTGTCGTGGTCCCTGGAAGTTTCTCTTCCCCCAGGCTGAATTGCCTCGGCTTTTTCTGGTCCTACTATAGGGGGTGTTTTGGGGTCAAGATCCCTTGGAGGGTGGGGCCCAGATTAGAACACAATGGTTCAGAACAGTGCCTGGGGTTTACAGTAAATATTGAGGGGAGAGGGGAAAAGGGAGAGAGATGTTTCGTACTGAGTCTGGGCACAGAAAGGCTGAATTCGGCCCAGCTTTACCATTTGTATAGTCACGAGTGAAGGAGGGAGGAAGGAAAGCCCCCCATGTGACAGTTTACCATTCCATCCTCCTTAAAACCGTCCCTAAAATCCCCAGGGCCTGATCATCTTTTCTTCCGTGAGTTTCTTTGGTGACTTTATAGAGTCCCACGGCTGTAAATGCCACATATAAGTCAACGAGTCCTGAATTCCCATCTCCAGCTTGTCTCTTTCCCATGGACTGCAGACCTTTACAACCAACTGCCTACCCAATATCTCACTTGCAAGTCTGTTAGGCATCAGGAATTTAACGCGTTCCAAACCAAGCTCCTAATTTGCCTCCCCAAATTTCTTCCCATAACCTCAGTAAATGGCAACCTTGTCCTGTGTGCTTTTGCCGAAAACCTTGGAGTGATCCTTGACTCTTCTCTTTGATAGCCCACGTTTGATGTATCTGCTTATGCTGGCTCTGCCTTAAAAGTGACCAGAATTTGGGGGCGCCTGGGTAGCTCAGTGGGTTAAGCCTCTGCCTTCGGCCCAGGTCATGATCTCAGGATCCTGGGATCGAGCCCCGCATCGGGCTCTCTGCTCAGCAGGGAGCCTGCTTCCCCCTCCCTCTCTGCCTGCCTCTCTGCCTACTTGTGATCTCTCTCTGTCAAATAAATAAATAAATCTTTAAAAAAAGAAAAAAAAGTGACCGGAATCTGGCTCTGGGGAGACGTTGGAATGTTCGTCAAATGCACCAAGCACACTCACACGTCAGGGCCTCTGTACTTGCTCTTTACTGTATCTGGAATTCTCTTTCCTGAGATAACTGTGTGGATTTCTCCCTCACCTCTATCAAGTTCTGAAACCAACAGCCTCCAAAATCTGCAAGCAGCTTCCCAATTCTAGAGAAGATGTGGCTCCAGAAGTTGTCCTTGACGGTTCAGCACAGAGTGTAACTCTTTAGTCTCCCTGGGGAAGAACAAAGTTCCATGTGTCCAGTAAAGGGCAACGCAACTTACTTAGAAGGAGAGAATGGAAAACCCGGGGAATCTAGTTTCACGGGAAGGAGTGGACAGTAGTATCACAATGTAGCAGTGGATTCAGAAAGATCATGACTAAAATATATCCACAGGGTTCAAGGGAGCAGCATCTGTGGAACGATTTCTACACCGAGCCCCTCAGGAAGCTGTTGTTCTCCGTTCTTATCTTTTCTTTTTTCCATTCTTTCCTTGCTCTCCATTCGCTCCTCTGCCTAGACAATCTTACCTTCGCTCGTGGCTCCGGTTACTGTCTTTGGATTGAGGACTCCCCAAGTGCAGGGCCCCAGCCCCTTCTTCTGAGCATTATAAGAATACAGCCAACTTGCCTACTAAACACATACACAAATTCCTTCTACTCAACATATCCAATATGAAATCAACCTCTATCAGACTGTGTTCCATAAGTGAGACCACCATCCATCCCTTTGTTCAACACAGAAACTTAGCGGTTACCCTTAATCCCTCACTTGCCCCCGTCTCCCATATCGGATCCCTGATCAAGCACTATCAGCTCTATCTCCAAAATATATCGTCGATCTCCATTGCTAGAACCTTTGTCCGGGCTCTACCAACTCTTTTCTGAACTACTTCAATATCTTCCTAAGTGCTCACCTTATTTTCTGTTCTTATTCCCAAGATACAACCTCAACATAACAGCCAGAATGGTCCTTTCCAAACAGAAAACAGAACACGTCACTCCCCTGCTTGCAACCCACCGATGGTTTCTCAGCACATTTAGAAAATCCAAATAAACCTTATATTTCTTAACATGGCTACAAGGCCTGGCATGATGTGGCCTCTGCCTACTTCTCCAATTGTAAGTTCCACAAACCTAAGAATCTTATTCATCTCGTTCACCACTGTTTCTGCAACCTGTAACATATATATATCTATATATCCACACACACACACACATGCTTGGATAACCCGTAAGTACTAGAATGAAGGGTTGTTTTATTGCCCTACTTTGGTCTAACGACCCCGACTACTGCTTCGCTTCACCAGATACACACACAGCCCTATCCTGAAGCATGACCCAAGTTCATGCAGCCTCTGAAACCTCATTACCAGTTCTGGGGGTCCGCTCTATCCCACGAGCCCTGTCTTACACCTTCGTTAGGAACCTGCAGGCCATCAACCACGGCCCACTGCCGGCCCATCAGTGCACCTTTGACTTTGTTTCCCTCCCTCTTTCTCCTGGCTCTTGTGGTGTCTGTCAGCTGCAGTCAAGTCATTAGCTCCTAAAGAAAATGATTATTAAAAGTGTGGTCTATTTCCTTCTAGACTTTTTACTTATTTAATTTTTACTTTTCAAAACGTCATTTACATAGTAGTTAAGAGCACGGATTTTGAGTAAGATAACATGGGTTCAAATTCTGACTCTACCAGTTAATATACATGCGATTCAATTTCTCAGAGTCTCACTTTACACATATATTAATTTGGACAATAATAATATTCACCTCATAGAATTGAGGATAAAATGAGATAATCCATATAAAGTACTCAGCACTTGGTAAATGTCACAGAGTAAACATATTTACAAAATGCTTGGGATTTGTTAGGTATTTGCACCTAAATGAATCTTTTTCATAAATTGTAACACATACTATGCTGTTACCTTTTGCAGACATACGGTATATTTTTTGTAAAGGCCTATGAGGGCAGGAACTGTCCCTTATCGTCCATATTGTATCGCTACAGTCCGTTAGGGCCTGGAACGTGTTTGCTGAATGTGACCAGGAAAAGAGCTGACATATACTGAAGATGACAGACATAGAAGAAATCTGGGTCTTTGATGATGCCATTGATTTAACTACCCTTGGAGCCACTCTATCTTAAGACTCCTTATTCCATGAGACAATAAATCACTTTTTAGTTTATGCCACTTTTCTCCACTTGTAGCTGAAAATCTCCAAACTGATATAATAGCATTATACTGCGTGGACATACAATAAGCTATTTAATTCTCATTGGTGGACACTAGGTTATGTACAATTATTTGCTGCTACAAAGTAATTCTACAATGTATACATATCTTTGTGTATTTGGTCAATTATGTCAAGTCAAAATCATAAAAGTAGAATCTATGAATCAAAGAATATACACATTTAAAATTTTGATAAAATCAATCAGATTGCTCTCTAGAGCGGTTTTGCTGAATGCCCATGAACAGTGTGTGATAATGTCTATAGTGTTATTTTTTAAGATTTTTATTTATTTATGTGAGAGAGAGAGCATGAGCAGGGACGAGGTGCAGAGGCAGAGGGAGAAGCAGGCTCCCCGCCGAGCAGAGAGCCCAATGCGGGGCTCGATCCCAGGACTGTGGGATCATGACCTGAGCTGAAGGCAGAGGCTTAACGACTGAGCTACTCAGGTGCCCTTATAATGAGTATTATTGCCAATCTTTTAACTCTGCAGATCTGAGAGAATATATACTTTAAATTTGCATATATTTGGTGATTGCTTTTCTGTTGCTTGCAGCCGAATATAGTACTGATAAAAAGGTGCTGGTTTTTTTCTTATTAATTAATTAGTAAGATTTCCTTACATATAGAAATCAATTCTTTATCGATTACATATGTTACAACTTTTTTTCATGTTGTGGCGCGTGGGTGGCTCAGTGGGTTAAAGCCTCTGCCTTTGGCCCAGGTCATGATCTCAGGGTCCTGGGATCGAGCCCCACGTCGGGCTCCCTGCTCATCTCTCTCTGCCTCTTCCCCTCCCTTCTTCCCCTTCTGCTCCTCTCCCTTGCTGATGCTCTCTGTCTCAAATAAATAAATCTTTCTAAAAGAACAATTATTTTTTTATGTTTTTCTGACTTTTACCTCTATGGTTAAATAATTGTGTATTTGGTAATACACAAGTCTTTAATATCTAATAGATAACATCATTATTAAATAATCATATTTTACTTATTATTTCATCATCATTTCACATGTTGTATACAAGAAACTGGAAACAGTTGTCTCAAAGTTGGGGGGAACCAGGTGGCTGGGGGACAAGGTGCAAAGAAAACTTAATGTCTGTTGGAAAACATTTTATTACTTTTCACTTTGGTACCATGTACCTTATTTTATATATACATATATATATATGGCCTGGTCTCTCGACGTTTTATGTCCAAAGTGTTAGTTTAAGATAGCCTTCCACACGCAAATACTAGAAAATCACTTTCCTACAATTTGCTATAATCCATTTAAGGTTCCTATAGGAATTGATTTATGTATAGGATATGGAGATAGGGTTAACAACTATTTTTCCCAAATGGCTGGCTACTTAGCCCACACTATCCATAGAATACTTCATTCTTTCTTCAATGGTTGGAAATTTTACTTTTTTCAAATATTAAATTATCACATATATATGAGTTTGTTTTTGCCTCCCGTTTTATAGTTCATTAAATTATTCCTGATTCTGGTCCTACTACTACGTTGTTATAGTTGGGTAATTCCACAGTATAGATATTTTTAAAGATTTTATTTATTTATTTGACAGAGAGAGAGAGAGATCACAAGTAGGCAGAGGCAGGCAGTGAGAGGGGGAAGCAGGCTCCCCGCTGAGCAGAGAGCCCGATGCGGGGCTCGATCCCAGGACCCTGGGATCATGACCTGAGCCGAAGGCAGAGGCTTCACCGACTGAGCCACTCACGCTTCCCATCCACAGTATATTTTTATTATCCTTTTTCCCTTCAAAATTTTCTTCGATATTCTCATGGAGTACAGTAATACTTATGAATAAATGTGCCAATGTGTTTACCCATTCATCTGATGAAAAAGCCAAACACAGAAAGAAAACAACTGCATGATCTCATTTATACGTGGAATATAAACAACTCAAATACACAGAAGCAGAGAGTGGAAAGCAGTTATATGGAATGAATAGGTTGTGGAGATACACTGTGACTATAGTTACTAATAGTGTACTGAACACTGGAAATTTGCTGAGACTAGATTTTGGTTGCTCACCATGCACACTTAAAGGCTTTAGCTATTGTCTGTTTATTCCTAGATATTTTATATTTACATATCACAAATGATATTTATATTTTACTTGAATGGGTTTTCTCATCACATGTTGTAATTGGTCACTGCTGGTGTGTAGGAAATCTGTGGATACAGGTATGTTTACCTCTTGTATCCAGACACCAGACTAAACTTTACTACTTCAGCTTTTCAACTGATCTCTTCTGTTTTCTAGGTAGACACTGTAACCTACAAATAATGATAATTTTCTCTCTTCCTCTCAAATATTTATTCTTCATTCCTTCTTTTCACATTGGCTAGAATATGGATTAAATGCTTCTAGCATTTTAACTTTAAATCACCTTCAGTAGGTTACAGAACTTTTCACTACATTACTATTTTACTAAGACCTTTTACAAAGAATGTATGTTGAGTTTTTCAAATGTCTTTCTTATACCCATCGAGATAATCAAATGGGTTTTTCCTTAACTTACTATTGTAATTAATTGTATGGGTAAATATGTTTATGTTTAACCATATTTCTTTACATTCTTAGAATACACTGTACTTATTCATGGTACATTTTTAAAGTAGCTTGATTTAATTTACTAATATTTTATTAGTAAGTAATAGAGATCTTTGTGTCTATATTCCTGTTTGAGATTGGTTCATAACAGTATTTCCAAAAATTCCACAGAGATTAAGAGGAATGCAGGGGGATCTACAGCCACATAAATTTGGAAAATTGTGGATTAAACAAAGCAAAATAGTATTCTGTAAAATTATTCTATATTGGGGCTTTCCAGTGGGAGGCAGTTTTACACAGCATCTCCATATAATACTTATATGAAAAAATAACTTATTTAAAGAACTAACCGTTCATTGGAAATGTCGATATTTTGTGCTGTCAGGCTGTGGCACCATGGTTATTCCGGCCTCATGAAATCATGAAATAGATGAAAATCTCTTTTTTTTCTATTCTCTAGAATCATTAAATAACAGGGTGATCTGCTGCTTGAAAGTTTGATAGGACTCACCCATAAAAGCCTTCGGGTCCAGCATCTATCTATCTCCCTTCCTTTTTTCTCTTTCTTCCTTCCTTCTTCCTTTCCTTTCTTTTTTCTTTCCTTTCCTTCTTTTTTTGCAGAAGAGGGTGTAGATGTTTAATAATCCTATAATCCTTTCCATTTATTTCAGGGTTTTGGTTAGATTCAGTTTTAAGCCATTAGAGACAGTTTTATTGTTCACATATATGCACCGTCCTTCCCTGGAGTAGGATTATACTTCCCTCCTATGATATAGACTTGACCATGTGACCATCAGTGTCCTAGCTAGAGGCTTATCCATTAGCCTGGATTCCAGAGTGACGGGAACGTGGAGGAGCAGAGCCTCCCGACCTGTTAGCAGACATGTGCAGCACAGCGACTGGGAATGACTACCACGGCAGCACAGGGCCTACATCCTGGTGAGTACATTTTGTTAATTTGTATTTTTCTGGAAAGTTATCCATTCCGTCTAAATTTTCATATACATTGGCATACAGTTGTACTTAGTATAACTTTATTTTTGTTTTATTTTTTCATTGTTCCACGATTCATTGTTCATGCACCACACCCAGTGTTCCATGCAATCCGTGCCCCCCTCAATACCCACCACCAGGCTCGCCCAACCCCCCCCCACTCCCCTCCAAAACCGTTTGTTTCTCAGAGTCCACAGTCTCTCATGGATCATCTCCCCCTCTGAGTTCCCCCAATTCACTTTTTCCTTCCTTCTCTTAGTAGAACTTAAAAAATCTCTGTATTGGTACATAGAAACCTCTCATTTGTAATGCTGTACGTTTATGGTTTGTTTTGTTTTGTTTTTATAATTCAGAGTTGTTAGAGGCTTGTCTATTTTTGTTGGTACTTTCAAAGAACGAGTTCTTGGTTTTATCAATTTTGCTTATTCTGCATTCTAATTTTTTAACTTCTCTTTTTTTAAGATTTTATTCATTTATTTGACAGAGAGACAAACAGCGAGAGAGGGAACACAAGCAGGGGGAGCAGGAGAGGGAGAAGCAGGCTTCCCATGGAGCAGGGAGCCCGATATGGGGCTCGATCCCAGGATTCCGGGATCATGACCCGAGCCGAAGGCAGACACGCAACGACTGAGCCCCCCAAGCATCCTAATTTTTTAACGTTTCATGTTATCTACATAAACGTATACTTTGTCTCTTTTCATGTATTTCTCTGGTATTCCACATGCCAAGTAAGTTTCAAATGGACTCTAAACATTTTGAATATTATGAAATTCTGGGTCTTAACTTCTATGGAGAATGTTGATATTTTTGTTTTAGCTGAGAATTTCTCTGGATAAGTTCAGGTCACATGTTCCATCCTGTCCTCTGTGTGTTGTCCCTCCAATGACAGTTCAATTTGCAAAGCTTTTGCTGGGCCACTTGGATCTTTCCTGCGCTCGTGCACCACACAGTAGCCAGTCCAGAAACTGGGCAGTGGTCTATCCTTTTGTTCAGTTCTTTGGTAGGCTGATTAGGAACACATATGAACCTAGAAGTCTGCAATGAGCACTGGGGTCACTTTCCCAAGCTCCTCTCTCTTTCCAGTTCCCAGGGGCTTCCGTTTCCTGGCTTCAACCAGAAATCCCAACCACGCTGGGACAGAATGGTTTGAGATTGAGATTAGGAAGGGGTGGCAGTGACTGGTAATGACAAGGTCTCAGGTGTGCCTGTGGGTATAAGTGGCTAAGAAATGCTCTGGGAGAAGGATAAGATCACCGGAGGGGAGAAGATGAGGCAGGAGAGAGTTTACCCTAAGAAACAGATCATCCTTGACCTTAATTGATGGAGGCAGCAAAGTTAGTGTGTTGGACATTTGGTTTTTTATTCGAGTTTAGCTCATATTTTCATCTGAATTCCCTGTTTTAAGCTTACTAGTGTTCTCATTGCATTAAATCCTAAATAACCTATAATTCTAGTTTTTATTTTTTTATCTCAAAGTTATTTCAGTGTTTAATTTTAAAATGTTTCAGACTTATTTGCAACTATTAATTCCTAACTTATCTGAGTTATGACTAGAAAATGTGGCCCAGAGGATCTGCCTATAAGTGACTGAGAATAGTGTATCAAGACTCCTACTAATATTTTGATCCATTTTTTCTTAGAATCTCTAACACTTTATATATTTTGACACATTAGATACATGTTCACAAAGGTTTCATCCTTGTCATAAATGGTACCCTTTATCGGTGCAACATGATGTTACTTTAAATATATGAAAGTAGAAAAAAACTGATTTAAGAAAACAGTGATTGGAACTCCTACTGCAAACTCCCTGGTGATGTGATTCTTTGGAACCCAAAATACAGAAATATTAAGCACCAAAATGAAAGATGTTAACGACCGAGAGTTTTTATACTCTACTAGAAGGCCCAAAATTTGATTTCCTAAAATGTCCCTTGCCATCTCATTTAAAGTGTTCAAAACACTTTAAAAAGTATGCTACTCTGAAATACTTTACTTACATTAATTATAATTTCATAGAAATATTTTCTGGGGCAGAAATAAGGGGGAATAGGGAGGCAGGTTAACAAAAAAATGTTTATAATATGGATATGGTTAGAGACATAACCAGTGTTCAGTATTTCAGTGTATTGCTCTACTTTTAAGTATTAAATATTAGTATGTTTTCATTATTCAGTAATAGTTTTTATAATTTTGTACCATGACACATGCAGAGTTACACATGAAAACTTGGAACTGAATAAGGGCCCTCTGACCATATTTCTTCCCTTTTAAAAAACCCTTCCAAGCTGTATTCTTATATACTTTCAAAATACTCCTTTCCTTACTTACTTCTATGGTTGAGCCATTTTCCCTACAGTTACTATATCTTGATTTCTCCCAGAACCAGTGTGGACCATGTCTACTTTCATAAGTTCCTGGGATAGCCAACTTTTACCTGTGGGATAGATACAGGATCAAAACAGGGGGTATGGGGGCACCTGGGTGGCTCAGTCATTAAGTGTCTGCCTTCAGCTCAGGTCATGATCCCAGGGTTCTGGGATCGAGCCCCACGTCCAGCTCCCTGATCTGCAGGGAGCCTGCTTCTCCCGCTACCACTCCCTCTGCTACCACTCCCTCTGCTTGTGTTCCCTCCCTCGCTGTGTTTCTCTGTCAAATAAATAAAATCTTAAAAAAAAAAAACAAAAACCATAATGCCATAAATATAGCAAAAATTTTTTTGCTATATGATACAGGGGGGTATGATACAGAACAGTGAAGAAAGGAAGGGGTTCCAGGCTTAGCTCCCAGCTTGCCTGCCTCTGTCTATCCCCAAGGCCAATTTCTTTGCTCCTCCTGCCTTCTGTCAGGGTCATCCTTATTGTCTTGGAACTTGACCACTCCTTCCCTAAAATAAAACGTATCCCCATGCACCCACCCAGGCTTCTTTCCCCATCATGAGTCCACTTTTTTTTTTTTTTTTTGGACAGAGAGAGACCGCAAGTAGGCAGAGAGGCAGGTGGGGGTAGGAGAGGGAGCAGCCTCTCCCGAGCAGAGAGCCCGATGCGGGGCTCTGTCCCAGGACATGACCCGAGCCGAAGGCAGAGGCTTTAACCCACTGAGCCACCCAGGCGTCCCATGAGTCCACTTTTTAACCAAACACTGATGTCAGTGTTTCAGTGTGAGAGCAAATCGATACTGAAAAGCTAGAATTGTTACTTTACTCTGGTACTGCAACTAATAGCTATAGTAGAGTTGAAAATTAAATATCCAGGGTGAGTTAAAATTGAATTCCTAAGCTCCCTCTGGACTGACTGCCCAATCCAGTTCAGATATGGCCTGAAGTAGCCAAAGATGTATTTTGTTGTTGTTGTCTGGGTGTGCTAATGAAAGGGAAGGGATCGTTATCTGCTGACCATTTGCTTCTTAACTTTTGTATTTTGTACTCTCTAGAAAGCACAGGTTTGATCTGTGGAAAATAGGCCAATTCAGAGTAAGATGGGTTTCCTCAAGCAGCTAAAAGATCTAGGAGAAATTTCGTATCTGGTCATGGCCTAACCTCCAAAGTATCCCCAAAAGGCAAATAGTTGTCACACAACGGACTAAACATAAAGTTATTTGAAAACCATGACCAAGAGGCATGATCCTTTATAAACAAACTGCTCAGATATAGTGTGGCTGTAACTAAACCTGACATCAGACAAGAGAGAAGGAACAAACAAAACTAAAATCTTCAGTTGGACTCTGAGGCACAACCCACACCTAAGTTTTCACGTGCACACAGAATCCTGGGCCATCTGCCACTAACTCCACCAGAACAGCATTCTGTGCGTGTTACCCAAGTTCAAACACTTCAAGTCTCAAACTTCCCTCTTACAACTGGTCATGCAAGCAGTACTCTCTCTGGATATAGAAGAGTATTAATTAATTAATTAAGAAAATACGGTTAATAAACAGGCCCATCAATTCTATGATGCTGACTGTAGTTATAAAACTTCAAAACAAAAAGTGTAAAAAAGAAAAATTTTGGCCTGGCCTACCGCGGGAGCGCGAGGGACGCCACGAATTCCGTCTGGAGGCATCTTTGAGCTCGCCGAGTAGACACCATGAGCAAAGCTCACCCTCCCAAGTTGAAAAAAATTTATGGACAAGAAATTATCATTGAAATTAAATGGTGGCAGACATGTCCAAGGAATATTGTGGGGGTTTGATCCATTTATGAATCTTGTGATACATGAATGTGTGGAGATGGCAACTAGTGGGCAACAGAACAATATTGGAATGGTGGTAATACGAGGAAATAGTATCATCATGTAAGAAGCCTTGGAACGAGTATAAACAGTGGGTGTGTTCATCAGAAGAATCAACTGCTTCCACATGTCCCCTCTCCATAGTACCTGTTTTGCTACAATATAAAAATCAGGTCGTGTGCATTTTCATATTGAACTTTTTTGTTAAATAAACTTTTATAATAGTCAAAAAAAAGAAAAGAAAAATTTTATCAACTAGTTTTGGGCACAAGACTAAAAAAGTTACTCTAATGAGTTCATAGTTTTGCTATATTTATGGCATCACTTGGGTTTGGGTCAAGGAGAAAAAAAGCTCTCCAATCCATCACATAACTGTAAAACTTTGGAGCTACGTGGTGGTCTTACTCTCACCTAATCCAGATAGAAATGCCTCCATCCGGTCCTTTAAAAGGCAGTCGTTATTTCACTCCGCATAATCTCTTCCAGGCCCATCCATGTTGATACAAAAGTTGGATATTCGTCCTTTCTAATGGAGGCATAATATTCCATCGTATATATGGACCATATCTTCTTTATCCATTCATCTGTTGAAGGGCATCTTGGTTCTTTCCACAGTTTGGAGATTGTGGCCATTGCTGCTATGAACATTGGGGTCCATGTGGCCCTTCTTTGTAATGCATCTGCTTCTTTGGGGTAAATACCCAGTAGTGCAATGGCAGAGATTATGCGGAGTGAAATAAGTCAAACAGAGAGAGTCAATTACCTTATGGTCTCACTTATGTGCTGAGCATAAAGAAAAACATGGAGGGCATTGTGAGAAGGAAGGGAAAGGTGAATGGGGGGAAATCAGAGGGGGAGATGAACCATGAGAGACTGTGGACTCTGAGCAACAGACTGAGGGTTTAGGAGGGGTGGGGGTGGGGGCTGGGCGAGCCTGGTGGTGGGTATTGAGGAGGGCACGTACTGCATGGAGCACTGGGTGTGGTGCACGAACAATAAATCTTGTAACACTGAAAAAATAAAATAAACATTTTTGGGGGGAAAAAAAAAGGCAGTCGTTAGGGGCCTTATAAAAGGAAGTCAGTCAAAAACTGGGCCCATAACTATGCAAGAACCAAGGGGCTGTGAGCAAGAGGTATTCAAAACCCCTTTCTCCTTCGAGTTTGGGGAACTGACCTTGGATTAGCCACGTGACCAGGTGAGCTTGCTTCTGGTAAACCGCCCTGGGTGGCACCTCATGTCCGATGTGAGAGCCGAGAGGGCTGCAAGTGGACACAAAGTCCCCAAGGACAGTACAAGCCACGTCCTGCTGCTGGGCCCCGCCCCTGGCCAGGATGGGGATGCTACGCACAGGGGACTGTTCTAAGAGAGAGTGGTTGGTCCCCTGTGGCTCCTTGGTCAGGGCTCCCGCACCTGTGTAGTCTGTGGGGGCTGCTGTAAGAATCCCCACAGAAGACTCGGGCCTAAAGCCACCCCTGGCTTGGTGTCTTACTGTCCCCTGTCCTCCAGAGTAAACTGCAGTCAGACATGGCCTATCCAGGGCTTGGGAGTGTACACGTCGAGTCGGCCCCAACGCCAGCTGCGACAGGTGTCGCACGCTCAGCCAACGTCTTCAGCGACAACCCAATCCCGTATTAGCACTGAACAGGCACAGGTAAGGCTCTCAAAGGTGTAGGGTTAGAACCAATCAAGACAAACTGTGAAGAATTGGTGCAGGACCTTAAAGGTATCACTGAGGTTTAGAGCAAAGAGCAGAGGAAGGAGAGCATGATTCATCAAGGAACTGAACTTCAGTTTAACATTTCTACCAAACTTAGCTATTAGTTATCGCTAAATAGAGGAGCGAGGCATCATGGTACAGAGGGAAGGAAATTCACCCAGAACTGGGTCTGGGTCTCAGTCTGGCTATGTGGCCCCGCATAAGGTCCTTCCTACCGCACTCATCAATATCTATATGGCAGAGAAAGGCAGGGGTGGGTGCCGAATTGTGCTCGCCGTCATCCCCTGTTGTCACTACAGACAAAACTATTCTCAGCTGACCCCAGGAGTAAAAACCTTATAATCTTGCTCCTTAATTCCATGTTTGGTAAGTCTCAGGAAAATCCTAAATACACAAGAAAGACTCCCGTAAAAATGTAAATTATGGAATTACTTGTTACTTATAATGGAGAAAAAGGTTGAAAACAACCCGAATGTCTCCATGTGTCACAGTTTACTACAATGCACCCATTAGAACACTGCTATGAAACTAGTAAAATGTTAATATAGTAGCACTACATAATATGCAAATTACATGTTAAGTGAAAAAAGTTAGATAAAAATTATAGAGAAAAATTTTTAAATTATATTTTTAAAAACCTACGCATAAAAAAGAAATGGAAGACACAGAAATGTTAAGGGGACTATAAATGGAACTTACGTCTTTTTTTTCCCATTTTCTACATTTTTTCAAATGAGCATCTGAGTGGAAAAATAAATATTAGTTTCATTTCCAACACATTATTATTCAGTATCAAGTTTCACATTTAATTTTTACCCATATACTGTCTGAGTACACTATACTAATATTAACCTTGAGAATATCATGTCAAAGTAGTATGGTTATGTTATTCTGAAACTGTAAACCCTTATAAGAGAAATGATCTGGCAGAGGCAAGATTTAAGTATCTTTCTTTTATTAACAAAGCCTAAAACCATTCCTGACACATACTCAGTATTTATATGCATTTATAGAATTAATTTATGCTCTTTAATTCTTTCCTCTAAAGAGCTGTGTTTTTTCTCATCAGTTCAATTTTCATGTACATAAACTGAGAAAATCATTTATGTCCTAATGTTGACAAGGATATTTTGTGCCAATATACTTACCGTAATATGGTTTGGGAAAATTAGCACTTACAATATATCCAGATGTATACAAACCTTAAATACTATGGGAATTTAATAATATGGGAATTTAAAATAATGAAAGAAAAAGTGACTCATGGAACTGTGGTGTCTTTCAGATTTAACTCCTCAACTGTTTGCTGATCTGTATTCCTTCCAAAGAGATTCTGTGTTGTTCCTACAAATGTAAGTTCTTGGGACAAGCTGGTTATATGTAGAAGTAAATGAACTTTACACATACGTGAAAAGACACGTTAACTTTAGAAAGAATGGTAAAAAAACAGGTGCCATGCCACAACTTTAACTTCAATGTTTTAATATCATGAAATACAAGTACAAAACAATGTACGAGTATATGTTGTACTACACAGAGATAGAATAATACATTTGTTTTTATCAGATCTGTATCACCCAGTGCAAGCCACTGGGCCAACGGCTTTCCATAGGGATTTTTCTACTCTTCCTATGACATTTTATCACGAACAAAAAAGCTCACAAATCTTTTCAACCACCACAGATTTATATTTATCTTAATATTCCTGTTCAGCTGCTTTGGAGAACAGTTAGGAAATACAAAATTGCCTTAGCCAAGAGTTTTGAGTGGCTAAAGAATGTTGTTATTTCATGTTGGTCAAGATCTCCCCCACACTGGCATCGCAAAAAGACACTGTGCACTTCTACGGCCTAAGAAAAAGCGTTGTCTCAATAGCCCTCTTACTGTTTAGGAAGGCAAATGACCATTTCTTGAAAAGCACAGAATATTATAACAGCTATTGGCTAAGCAGTAATTCATGAAAACCCACTTATATAAGACAAATAACAGCAACAGAGAGCCATAAAGCCTCGTATGTACTAAAGAAAACAAGTTTGGAAATATTTAAACTGTTTTTCCTACCTCTACACTGGTTTAACCACATCAAGTGAGAGTAACATCAGCCAGTAAAGAAAAGCGCCCAGAAGTCGGCTTCCACAGCACACCTCAGCCGTTTCAGCTAGGGTTTGTTTTTTTTTTTATGACCAAAAAAACCAAAAAACAATGAAGATAGCATTTACTTTGTTGGTAATAAAAAAAATTAAAATACTGCTAATTTCATAAAATATCTGAAACCAACTTTGTTTTTATAATAAAATGATGTTTATCTTTTTCAAGTTTTAATTATCATTCTTGCTGTTAAAAAAAAATCTGTCAAACTCATGTCAACCTTTAGGGATAAGCTTTGGGGTACTTAAAATAACATGTTTGGAAAACTGAACCACATTTTTAATTGCCAGCATTATGCTTTGTTCTTGGTAGAATCATCTTTGTTTCTTCTTTTTACATCCCAGTTATAAACCCTGGCCATATCTGCAAGAATTGTCAAAGAAAATGCAAATGCAAACCTAAAGATAACACGCGCAATGACTAAGTTAAGTATTCACGCACATACTGAATCAAAGAGAGAAACTGCGCACGCAAAATACTGGTAACAATACCGGCATTGTGAGCCATCTTGCTATAATATCATTTAAGAAAATACTTGACAGCCCCTCATCCATGAAATTCAAAGACTGTTCAAACCATATCCTTTCAGGCAATATTTAAATCAGTATAATTATCACTAATTTCATCTCTTACCCTCCCTTTGGATTAACAGGACACTCACCCAATCTCTTTCCCTTTCCACAAGCACCATCCTGTGTAGGCCCTCACACATCAACTATCTCTTTCACGGACTGTGCCTCTGGTGTTGTGTCCAAAAGTCATCAGCCTACTCGGGTCATCTAGATTTTCTCCAATGTTACCTCCTAGAGGGTTTTTTTTCTTCTCCTAGAAGTTTAAGAGCTTTCCCCCTCTGGATGAAGTCTCCACATCACGAGTCCCGTGCCAGCCTCTGCTCTAGGCCCGTCTTCCCTCACCCGAGCACTCAATGCCTGCTGCCTGCCACATGCTGTGGAGAAAAGAGAAAGTACGGCTCCTCCACTTGAAGTGCCCCCGATTTGGCATAGAAAACAAAGCACTACATGCAGAGTGCTAAGTAAGCACAAGGAAACAACAAAACACCCTAAGGATCTGAAAATGTTGAGAAACGATCTGATGCTTGAGCTGAAATACGACGGAGAAAAGGGGGTAACCCGCATAAATAGAGGGGAATCATTCCAGGTAGAAAGAACAAAGCAGAAATATGAAGGGGTGAGGAGAACTGATCGGGGCTGTCTGGAAGCCAGGGTATGCCGGCGCAAGGCCAGGGCAGGAAGAGGTCAGCGGCACGAAGTACGACTGCCCGGGGAACACCGCACAGAGCGCCTAGGGCGACTGTGTGGGCCCAGTGATGGCGACAGGCACCAGGAGACAGAGGTCAGAGAGGAAGGGCGAAGAGCTGGGTTTTAACATGCCTGCCTCCTCCTTGACCAGAATACTACCCTCACCTCTTCTCTCTGCTGACCCAAATGCTGTATTACCTTTAAACAGAGCCCAAGTCCTAACCTCTGAAAGCCTTCTTTGAGCTAATTCCAGCTCGTCTCTCTCGTTCCCTGACTCTGAATTGCCTTGACACTGCAAACCCAAAACGAACTCCCTTGTACTTTGCTATGAAATTAGCATTTAGCGGTTTTACATGTGCACAGCACAACTCTGGCGCTCTCTTTTTATCCTTACCATCTTGTGCCCCAACAGTTGCAGCAACATAGGAGACCCTTAATAAATGTTTGTGGATTAAGCTATTTAACTGGCTTTGAAGGTGTCTTGAGAAAATATTTCAGAGAAAAATGCTGTTTCCAGACCTTCACACTTCAAATTCAGATTAATCTATCCACAAACTTAGTTGAGTATTAGTTCCAAATGTTATTTATTACTCTCACAGAATCTCCAAATTCCAATCAGCCTAAGAATAAGGATATTCTTCTCATTAAAATAATGCAAATAAGAGTGTCAAAACATCTTTCTCCTTTCCTCCCTTTGATTTTAGTTAAAGAAAGGATACTGACTTCTGTGGTAGTAAATTGATCTCGAAGAAAGTCAAGGTCTTCCTCAAGAGAATCAAGATTCTTCGTGGCAGTGGATAAATTCTTTTCCAATAATGCCTGAGCTTCATCAATATCGTATTCAAGCATTACATTGGCCTGAAGAAAGAAAGTCAGGAAAGTACTCAACATTTATATAGTGCTTCACGGGTTAGAGCAAGGGCTGGCAAACTATAGCCTTTAGGCCGAATCTAGCCAGCTGCCTTTTCTTGTAAGTTTTATTGGAACCCCAACATTCTCCATTTGCTTATGCTTTCACACCACGGAGGCAGAGCTGAGTAGTTGTGACAGAGACCGTGTGCTGACCTTTTACACAAACTTTATTGATCCCTGGGTTAAAGAATACATTTATATACACTGTATCATTTACTCCTCATAACAATCCTAGTCAGTCCAGTCACCTTCTTTAGAGCTAAGAAAATGGGGCTCGAAGAGGTCAGGTTGCCTACACTAACAAAGATATTAAGTAAACAGGAGAATTAAAGAGAAGAAGCAGTGTTTGGACACCAAATCTTGTCTTTCTACAATCTCCACGATGACACTAAATAGTATTAATTACGTTTGAATCGATTTAAATAGTTATTTCTAAGCTTAAGGTACAGTAATTTAGAGTTTTCGAACACATATATATGACCTGATTTGATCCAGTAAGGGCTAGTTTTGACTGTCCTCTCCCTACCTTCAGATGCTAGGGGAAAAAGGCAAGGTGACTGTTGAATTCTGAAGATTTTGTGTTCCTACCAACGCTTAGAGATGCACGCCCTCTGGAAGTGGGGAATCAAACCTTTCCCAGCTCTGAACTCCTCCTATCACCTGCCTCACCACTGGGCATTTCCTGAACCACTTCCCTCATCTGACAAATGGAATTTAAAAATTACTCAAAGGGTTGTTGTAAGGGTTAGGTGAGACGGACAACGTGAAAGTGTCTGGCACAAAGCAGGGGCTACATAAATACTGACTGAATAACCCAATCCATGATAGTTAGAAAACTGTGTAAAAGTTGAGGCAGGACAAAAAATACTCAACGGAAAGTACATGTCTCTTCAATACCAGACCCCAATCTCATTCCTGAGTCAACTGCCAGTTTTTGTTGTTGTTGGGGTTTGTTTGTTTGTTGTGGTTTGGTTTGGTTTTTGGTCAGAGAGAGAGAGCACGAGTCAGCGCACAAGCAGGGGCAGAGGGAGAGGGAGAAGAAGGCTCCCCGCCGAGCAGAGAGCCCGATGCGGGGCTCGATCCCAGGACCCTGAGATCATGACCTGAGCAGACAGCAGAGGCTTAACCCACTGAGCCTCCCAGGTGTCTGCTATTGTTTCTTATTACGACTTTTTTTTTTCAGAAAATTTCTATACTTTGGTTACTTTTAACAAAAAAAATTAGACTACATTTAAAAAGACTTCATTTATGTCAGAAAAACATCGATGAAAACAAAACAAAACAAAACATCGATGATTCATTCAGGAAGGACCCTGTGCCGAGTATTTCTCTTTTGTTGATTCATTCCTCAGTCTTATCGGCCTCTCCATCTGATGGTCCACCAGGCACCTCAAGACTGACACGCCCAAAACACAAGTAACCCTGCGAAGGACCCTGTTAGTTCTCTGCCTGCAATAAGAGTTACAAATACTTTTGTAACTTTGTCTTTCAAAGTTATTTGTCTTTCAACTTTGCCTATAATTTCTGAGTTTATGGCCTAAAATCCTTATTCCAGGGTTATAAAACGAGTTATCTACTACTTGGCCTAAAAGTTTGATGGTGTCAGTATTTCAGGCAAGTATGTAATACATTTAGAATTCATTCTCTTGTGAGCTATGAAGTGGATTCCAGGAGTAACTCTTATCAGAGAGCTCCCCGTGGTCCCAGTCTAGTTTATGGAATCATCTTATTCCCCACCCGCTGGTGGAGCGTGGGCTGGGGAAAGAGAAATTGAGGAAGATTACCCCGAGGGCTAGAGCCACTGGGTAGACAGCTGTTCCATTTACAGACCTAAAGCTCAGTAAGGGTGGGAATTAGGGTTACAGAATAAGAATTAGGGTTACAGAATGAGAATTAGGGTTACAGAATGAAACGTACAAACCCTGGAAATATCACAACTAACAAAAATCAGGAGGAGGAACTAAGGAATAGAGAGTGAGTTTTGGGGTATTAATCTGCCCATTTTTCATAGCATTAGAGTTCCTCTCAGGAGTGACTCTACAAGATAACAGCAAGGGGGAAATCCTTCCAGTGAGGAGAAATGGGAGCTGTACACCACTTAGCTTGCTACTTTGTACGGGAACTTGTCTGGGGTAATGAGATCAATGGACAACTAGCCGGACTTTCGGGAATGGGTTGGATGATTGGTCAGGGGACTGAGAAGAGTAAGGAAAAAAATCACCGACGAGGTCGCTGACATCATCTAAAACTGAAATATATGGTTTTAAAAATGGACTCTAATCTCAAGGTTTTTGTAATAATCTCTTCCCCCTTAAGTTTTGAGAGATTTTTCCAGAAATAATAAACCCTTATGAGGAAGAAACATTTATCTGAGGTTCAGCAGTCCTTTCTGTTTTATTTCTATTCCTCTTCCTTCTGTTACACTCAAGAGGTAAAAGCTGAAGGGGCAGAGAGAGGGCTTTGGTTAGTTTTGTCTTGCCTGGAAGGGACAAGCCTCGTTTGCAGCTCGTCACACTCGTAGGTCCAGTCAGTTTCCAATGCAGACCCCTTGGGCTCCAACCCTGTGTTCCTTCCACAGTCAAAGGGAGGTGAGCACTTTACTGGCTTAAACGGTACTGTGGTGATGGGAAACCGCACCGGTTTACAAACGGCAGCCAAGGAAGCTGGGGCCATTTCTTACTTACCCCCAACCAGAGACACACTTTATCAGTAGGAGGGACTGAAGCTTTGCAGTACAGGTTATCTGCCAGTAAGAACCTGGTCTCCAGTGACCTGGTGGACTCCTTCAAAAAAAAGTACGCCAGTTTAATAACAAAGTTATAAAGGAGAGACCACAGAGCTGAACCTGAGTTATTTAAAACAGTACCATCGCGCCAACTAAGTGTAGTGGTAAAAGAAATGAATGCTGGAGCCAGATGGCCAGGCATGGGGGGCACGGGTTCTGGCTTAGCTACATACTACTTGTGTAAATGGCATCTCACTTGACCTCTCCGTGTCTCAGGTTCCCGATTTATAAAATTAGGATAACAATAGCCCTGATACCTCTGAAGGCTGTGGAAAACAGACTTTACATGAACACACACACACACACACACACACACACACACACACACACACACACACAACAGTGCCAGGCACAGAGTAAGTGCCATGCAAGACTTAGCAATTATCGGGGCGCCTGGGTGGCTCAGTCAGTGGATCATCCAACTCTTGATTTCAGCTCAGGTCATGATCTCAGGGTTGTGAGATTGAGCCCCATGTCAGCTCTGCGCTCAGAGTGGAGTATGCTTGAGAGTCTCCCTCTCTCTCCGCCCTTCCCTGCCCTTCCCCACCCCTGCTCACACTCTCTCCCTCTCCCACTCTCAAAAAAAAAAAGTTACCAATTATTATTTCATTAGTGCTTCACGCTCAACCAACCGGTTTCCTAAAGTCTCTTAAAATTTCACCACCTAAAATAATGTACTGGAAATAGTTATTCTAGTAGTCAAGTAATAAATTATATACACATGTTTTTAAAGATTTTATTTATTTATCTGAGAGAAAGAAAGAGAGCATGCACAAGCCGGGAGTGGGGAGGAGAGGGAGAGAGAGAAGCAGACTCCCTCCGACTGAGCAGAGAGCCCGATGCAGGGCTCGATCTCACAACCCAGGGGATCATGACCTGAGCTGAAGGCAGAAGCTTAACTGACTGAGCCACCCAGGCGCCCCCACATAATCTTTTTTAGTACAATATGCTTATAAAATTTAATCTTTACAGCCTGCTTTTATTGAATGAGTATTGGATTAAGACTCACAAGATTCTTAAGTCCACTTCTGCCAGTAACTAGCTATGTGACACCAGTCAACTGTAACCTCTTTGTAAGAGCTTCCTCAACTGTGAAATGAGAACCCAAAACACAATTTCTAAGATTCTCTGCAGATCTATAAGTCTTAGACTCAGTCCTTATTCTCAGGGAGAACAATAACAACAATAAAAACCCTCGGATGCTGCTACCTCAAAAAAGACATTTTCTTTTTGTACCTAAAAAAATTTTCAATTGCATTTAAGTTTTACAAATACTTCATGGAAGTAAAATAATCTAAGAAGTGTAGGCCCTGAAATTGAAGCTGACTTGGGAAAAAAAGCCAAAAAGCTACATTTACCACAGAAGCACACTGCGACATCAGTACAGGTACACAAGAATCCAGAAGGCAGACTGGATGTTCTAACACATTGAAATACCAGTGACCAAAGAGTCGAGGAAGATGAGTCTCTGCTGAGGTATTCCGGTTCACTAATATTTAGAAATAAAAATACACTTACTTTTTTCTTCTGCATGTATTTTAGAATTTCTAAAGTCTGCTTAATTTCAGGAATCTGACCTTTTAGCCTGTGGATAAGAAAAAGGTTGACTTAGTATTTTGCAGGCAAGAAAAACATGGACACAGTCTTACTAGCTTTGCATTATCTATTGGTTATCTTTTTGAGAAGTACTAAAATCATACATGTGTCAAAACCCACAGAACACACAACACTATAGTGAACCCTGAGGTAAACTAAGGACTTCAGGTAATAGTAATATATTGATATTGACTTGCTATTTATTTATTTTTTAAGTAGGCTCTACACCCAATGTGGGGGTCAAACTCACAACCTTGAGAAGAAGAGTCACATGCTCCAAAGACAGAGCCCGCCACATGCCTGCTGACTCATCAGTTGTAATCAATGTCCTGCTCTGCTGGAGACCGTTGCTAATGGAGGAGGCTCTGCACGTGGGGGGGGCAAGGAATCTATGGGACATCTCCGTACCTTCTGCTTAACTGTGCCAAAAGTGTTCTAACAACCACAGTCTATTAAAAATTATTCTCAAAAAGCTACCAACAACTGATTCCAAAGAGACATCAACCTCACTGACAAGAAAATAAGAGATAAAAATATGCTGACAACACTGAAAGTTCCTTTGAAGAAAGAATGAAACATTTATTTTGTTGACACTGTGGTTTAGCTCCTTCTTACGGTGACTAGAAGTTGCCCACCGCTATAATCTGTTGTACACGGAAAAACATGCAAACTAGGGGCGCCTGGGTGGCTCAGTCCATTAAGCGTCCACCTTTGGCTCAGGTCACGATCTCAGGGTCCTGGGATCGAGCCCCACAACTGGCTCCCTGCTCAGCAGGGAGCCTGCTTCTCTGTCTTCCTCTGCTGCTCGCCCCGCTGTGCTTTCTCTCACTCTCTGTCAAATAAATAAACTCTTAAAAAAAAAAAAAAAAGAAAGAAAAACATGTAAACTAGTTGTGGGGTCCCTGTCAAATTACAGTGGAATTTGTAACAAGACAAACTAAGGATACAAAACAAAGCTATGGTTCTTTCAGAAGACATTTAACTAAATGTGACTAGAAATTGGTATGTAAACAAAATTTAGATGTGATAATGAAAATGTACTTATTAGAGAAGCGTTGAATCACTATACTGTATGCCTGAAACGAAGATAACACTGTATATGTTAATCTTATGTTAATATATTATGTGACTATAACAGAACATATGTTAATATAAATATATATTGGAATTTACATAAAAACTTGATAAACAAAAAACAAAGAAAATAAACTTATTTCATCATATGAAGGAAGTCACAGCCTGTGTGAAGGAGAGGAGCAGGCAAACTAACCCTGTGCTACTGACCTTGCAAGAAGTATGTGAGATGAGCCTGCTGCTTAAAACCGGAAATAAAGTCCAGTGAATAATCTAGAAACGCATTTACTGTTCATTCTTTTTGCTTAGTTTGAAGGTAATCCTTTGTGAGCTCTTTAAAAATTCAATATGGATGCTGTAGATCTTCCAACTCTGCCTACTTTTGTATTACGTGCTGAGATAGGTAAATGCTAAAAAGATATATTTACTGGTAAAATATCTGATACACATACAACATAAGAAGAATTTTCAAGTAAAGGTTTTTGGTCATGTCAATGATTTCTATGATATGTTTTGTTTATATAAGTATCACATGCAATACATAAATTATTAAGCTGATTAATAAATCAAGCAGCTGCAACCCCAGTCACCTTAGGAACCATATCACCAAGGTCACCGAGCGTGTCCAAGCAATAACCCCACCCCACTCTGCTCCATCCCAAGAGACAGCAGCTCTCCTGTGTGCTTACAGCCCCCTTTTCTTCTTTTTCCAATAATTTCATCACATTTATGTATATTCCCAAACAATATATTCTTTGCTGGTTTCTTGGCTTAATACAATCAAGGGCTGAATGCATTTTTCTCAGGTTTCCTTAACTCGATTAGGTTCCTAAGACTTGTTCATTCATTTTCACTGCTGTGTAATATTCAATTATGAATATAGCACAACTTCTTTATCTACTCTCCTGCCAACGGACACTTGGGTCACTTCTAGGTCTTTGTGATATAAGCAATGGACATGTCTAGGTTCTAGGAGTGGGTAGGAGAGTGAGACGGGAGATAGCAGCTTAGAAGGGAAGCAGATCAATTCTTCAAAAGGAGAGTACAATTAAAGGAAAACTTTCTAGATGTTTTTTTCTCCCTCTAAATCGCCCTGAGTGAATCACCTTGCCTACTCCCTCACTGCTACAGGGTGGAAAAATGGTAGAAATGACCAGAGGTAGAGAGGTCAGGCTGAGGAGTCGAGAAGACAAATACTGGCCCCCAGCAGTCCCCCTCCACCCCCACTCCTACTCCCAGGAGTGATGACAGTGAAGACAGCGAAGGGCAGAGGAACAAAAAGAATCCTCAGAGGCCAAGTCACCTGGTTGGGCAGAAGGAACATTTGTCCAATGGTGGTGCCCTAGACTGCAAAACCAGCAGCACCCTTCCTACCCATACTCACCAGGAGGGGCTTAAATTACCCCCAACCCCACCACATTACTGGCCAAAGAAAATGATATCCTTGAGGGAATGTGAGCTGATAGGGAAAAGAAATGATAATCTGATGAACACAACTACAATAAAATAAAGGCAATAAACTCAGTAACACCCATCAGATGAAACAAAATGAAATACTAAAAGATGAGATTATAAGTAGGTATTTAAAAATACCTCAGAAAGAAAAGAAAAGATATTGATAATATAAAGAAACAAGTAGCTAGCTGTAAGAAGAACTAACCAAAACGACTAGGTACAAAAACTGTAATGGTTGAAATAAAGAACTCATGATGGACATCCAAAAGAAAATTACCAAAGTCAGTAGAAGAAACAATAAAGAGAACCGGAAGGACGAATTAGAAGCATTAACGTCTTTAACAGGAATCCCAGAAGGAGACAGGAGGGGAAAAAAATATCAGAAAAAAATGCAAAAAATGATCATCAAAATTTCCAGTTAAAGAACAATAAAAGACATACAACCCAGGTGTTGAGGAGATTACAAGACAATTACAAAATACTAAAGAACTTTTACACAGCTGAAGGTAAAGTTAAAGGCAAATGATAGGTTGCAAGGAAAAACTTAACAGGATATGTAAAAGAAAAAGGTTAGTATCCAAACTACACAGAGCCACCTGCTGCAAAACAACTCAGTCATGCACAAAAAGTTTTTGTTGCATAGTTGATATCACAGAGGTGAGGGAAGTTCCAGAAAAAATTAAAGGGTAAAAAACTGGAAAAGGCTTTGAGTTGAGCAGTGAGAACTAGAGCAAAGTAAGTATCATGAGTCAGGTGCTGCTGTCAGCTACAGACCCAAGCCTGGGTCCCTGCATCCCAGCTCAGTGGGGATATCAAGAGCCAGAACGGGAACAGGCTGGTCTGGAATCACCACCCCTGGCAAAAGCAAAATCCTCTATGGATAAATGCAAACCACACAGTTATCCATAGTTACAGGAAGCTGACATAGTTAGTGAAGAAAGAAGAAAAATATCCACATATTGACAAATTACAGTGAAAGGAAACAAAAGAGATTATCATCTTGAAAGTATCCAAAAAGAAAAATTAGTTGACCTAAAAAGATAGCCTAGATTTAAAACAATAACCTTATGTTATTTACATGGAAGACCCTTAAATATAAATAATAAACAGGCAGAAAGTAAAGGGATTGGAAAAGATAAACCAAGAAAATGTTACCCAAAAGAAAGCTGGGATAGCTGGAAGTATCCAACAAAACAGACCTTAAAACAATAAGCATTATCTTATATAGGGTTAAGTACACCAAGACATAATAATTCTCAAATTGCATGTGCCTCATAATATACACTAAAGTTTTTAAAAAGGAATAAAAATTGTTTCAGGTTAAGATGGCAGAGCAGCATCCCACCCCTGACCGAGCAGACGGCCAGAGAAAGAGAAAACAAACACACCTCCTTTGTTGGAAGGTAGCAGAGAGCTGCTGAAGGTGACAGGAACTGCAGGGCTGACTCCAGCAAGGGAAGAAACTGAAAGGTGAACTCATTTCCTGCAGCTACTCTTACCAAATGATGAGTAGGGATTGCTTCTCTTTATAGAAGTATACCAGACTTATTAATAAAAAAATAACTGAATTAGAACTCGTTTTGCAACTCACAATTAATGGATCTAGGCACTGAGTACCATAAAAACAGACAACCAGATACTATCTACCTCTTAATGGAAAAACGATACATAAACCTATGAGGCAGTGTTGTTGCGTAGACCCTGAATATGATCAAGACCTCAGATTCAACTACCAATTTACAGTATTGAGAAGACAAAGAAACATGATTGAAAATTTCACAATTGCTTCGTAATTTAGCAACACAGTTCTGAATAACCCATGGGATTAAAGATCTAAATGTGAAAGACAAAACAGTAAACCTTTGAGAATAAAATACTAAGAGGATATCTTCATCAACTTGGGATGGGAAAGCATTTCTTAAACAGTAGGAAACAGATTGCTATATTGGACCACATGAAAATTAAATGGTGTTGAGACAAATAGTACGTCAGAGTATATCCACTAAAAAAAAGGAAGAAATTCAAAGCTTACACATATTATACATAAAAATAAACTTTTGAATTAAGAAGTCAAATGTGAGGGATGCCTAGGTGGCTCAGTCAGTTAAGTCTCTGACTCTTGATTTTGGCTCAGGTCATGATCTCAGGGTCATGAGATTGAGCCCCATGTCAGGCTCCATGCTGAATGTGGAGCCTGCATAAGATTCTCTCTCTCCTTCTACCCCACCCTACAGAAAAAAATAAATTAAAAAAATAAGAAGTTAAATGTGAAAAGCAAAATTTTAAAACTTTTAGAAGAAAACAGAAGTTTGTGTTTTTGAACATGAAATATAGCATAGGATTCCCTTTGTTTTTTTTTTTTAAAGATTTTATTTATTTATTTGACAGATCACAGGTAGGCAGAGAGACAGGCAGAGAGAAAGGGAAGCAGGCTCCCCGCTGCGCAGACAGCCTCATGCAGGGCTTGATCCCAGGACCTGAGATCATGACCTGAGCTGAAGGCAGAGGCTTTAACCCACTGAGCCACCCAGGCGCCCCCTCCATAGGGGAGGATTTCTTTAATGAGACGCAACAAGCTATCAAGGGAAATTTTAACCAAAAATATTTAAATTAAGAACTATTAATCAAAAGAAACCATAAAGAAAGAAAAAAGATAAATTACAAGATAAAAATTTCTCATCCACGTAACTTAAAAGGATTAGCATCCGATAAACAGCTGACCTTTAACAATGTGGGGGCTGGTACACCGATGCCCCATGCAATTGTAAATCCATGTATAATCTGTGACTCCCCCAAAACTTAATTACTAATAGCTTATTGCTGACTGGAAGTCTTACAGATAACATAAACAGTCGATAAACATATATTTTGTTTTGATAAACATTTATATTTTGTTTTAACATATGATAAACATACGTTTTATGTATTATATACAATAATGCCTAACATCTTAATTTTTCCAGTATCTCAAGGCTATGCAGTTCATCTGCAAGTTTTTTTCAAATTGTCACAAATCTTCCAAAAATGTTTCCAAAATATATATTGAAAGAAATCCAGGTATAAGTGGATGTGTGTTTATTTATTTTTTTTTAAAGATTTTACTTATTTATTTGACAGAGAGAGAGACCACAAGCAGGCAGAGAGAGGGAGAAGCAGGCTCCCCGCTGAGCAGAGCCCGATGCGGGGCTCGATCCCAGGACCCTGATATCATGACCTGAGCCGGAGGCCGAGGCTTCAACCCACTGAGCCCCCCAGGCGCCCCAGTGGACCTGTGTTTAAACCCGTGTTTGAACAATCTGTGTTGTTCAAGGGTCAATGTACAAAGACCTACAAATCAAAAAAGACAACCAACCCACTACCGAAATGGGTAAAACTTCAGAAAGCTTTCCATATTCACCATCTCCAATTCGATCACTCCCTTTTAAACCACTGCAAACAATGTTCCCACCCAGAACACCAAGGACTTCCACTTTCAGTCCAAGTCAATTCTCAGTCCTTATCCTACTTGACACAGGTGATCACTCCCTTCTCTGTAACACATTTCCTTAGCTTCCAGAGCAAACTCTGGTTTTCCAGACCCCACTGGCAGCTTTTCAGTCTCTTTACTGGTTATCCCTCTTCTCCCTCACGTCTGACTGTTGAAGTACTCATGTCTTTGATCTTTTCTTCACCCGCACGCACTCTTTTGGTGATGGAGCCCATTTAGTCCCCTAGCTTTAAATTACTCCCAAGCTTTCATCTCCAGCCCACACTGCTCCCCAAATTCAGACTCACAAATTTAGTTGCCTGTTTTAGCATCTATCTGTACTTGGATATCCAAAAGGTATCTCCAATGTGTCCAGACTTGAATTGCTGATCTTCCTCCAAACCTGCTTCACCCGCTCTTCTCCATCTGAGAGGACGGTAACTCTTCCACGTTGCTTGGACCTGGGAGCCCCCCTCCATGTGTCCCTCTCACATCTCACCTCTAATCCACCAGATCACGCTCATTCCCGCTTCAAGGTAAATTCAGAATATCCTTCTTTCCCACCACCTCTATCACCTTACCTAGATTAACGAAAGAAACTACCAAGTGACCTCCTTGTTTCTGCCCTTCTCGGGAATATTACCAGCTAGCAACCTGATCTCGTATGAGAGTAGGGGAAAATCAGATCATACCCCTCCTTTGCTCAGAACCCTCGGCAGCTGTCACCTCCAATACTCCACACCCTCTTGTTTCATTTCTTATTTCCAGAGCATTTATCACCTTCTAACCTACTCTATAACCTAGTTCTGTTTTCTGGCTAGAATGTCAGCTCCACGAGGACTGATATATCCTAAGTACTTAAGATGATGCCAAACAAATATTAGGAGCACAATAAATATCATTTCTATTGAACTGTGTGTTTACTATCTAGACTCCACTAGACTGCAACCTTTCCAAGGGCAGGGACTATCTGTTTTGTTCACTGATAAACCCCAAGTGCACCTAATTAGGAAGGCTGCAGGCACGCAGCGCAATTTTTATCCCTCACATTCAGGCCTAGAGCCTATGTAAACCAGGAGTGAGTATCCTATTATCCCACAGTACTAGAATTAGCAATAGAACTCTGAAACACAAATTTCCTCCTCTCCCAGGGCTTGGTCCTGAGGCCCATTTCTTCTCTATCTACAATCTCCCTGTGGGTGATCTGAAATCTAATGACTTAATTCTTCTTTTTAAAATGAAAATAAACTTTTATTACAAAGGCAGTATGTGACTACTGGAGAAATTTAGCAATACAGATAACCAGATTTCTTAAAATATCACATTCCCACCACCCCTGTTACCACTGTTAATACACCACTAGTATAGCTTCTTCCAGAAATTTGTGTGTACATTTTTTTTCCAAAACGAGAGCAGATTGTTCATAGTGTTTTCTATCCTGCTTTTTTCGGTTAACACTCTCCATTTGTTTATGTCAGTGACTTTTCATCTAATACCCAGCCCTTATTCAAATGTCCCTGTCACCAAATCAAATGAGAAAATATATCTAAATACAAACTTTTGTACTTTTACATGAATGGCACGTTATGCCTTGCTTTAGTCTGCCTCCAAACTCATAACCAGGCTTCAAACTTCTACGCAGCCATATGCTCCTCTTGGAAGCTTCCCCTGAACCTCCTTGGCCCTTCCAGATCACACCTCTCCCTGTGCTAGCTCGCTACTTTGTATTCAAGTATCTCAACTGCTATACTTCATGTGCTTATCTTATTTACATACCTATCATGCCCCTAGACTGTGTCCCTGTTGAGAGCAGATACTGGACCTTATTTCACACAAAACAGTATCTGGCACCTAGTCGGAATTCCATAAATATTTAACTGAAATAAGAATGCTGGCATATGTGCATAGCAGACATCCCCAAGTGTTTACTGCAGTGAACGGACTTTATAACCTACTATAAAAATATAGGGAGGGGCGCCTGGGTGGCTCAGTGGGTTCAAGCCTCTGCCTTGGGCTCAGGTCATGATCTCAGGGTCCTAGGATCGAGCCCCGCATCGGGCTCTCTGCTCAGCGGGGAGCCTGCTTCCCCCTCTCTCTCTGCCTGCCTCTCTGCCAAATAAACAAATAAAATCTTTAAATATATATATATATATATATATATATGGAAATAAACAATTAAGGGCAAGGATGCATTTGCCCCATGCCTATTATTTGTGAACTCTAGGAAAAGTCATAACCTCTATGGGTCTCTCATCTCAATGGCAAAATAAGAAGGATGAACTAGAGATCTAAGATGTTATGACCCTAGATGCTTTGGAATAAGGCCTTCAATATTCATTCTATTATATTTTCAAAACCATCTTTAGACTAATAAAACCAAGTGTTAGTGAGGACATGAACCACTGGAACAACTGGAACTCCAAACACTGCTGGTGGGAGTGAAATATGGTACAGCCACTTTGGAGGGCTTTCGTCAGTTTTCTTGTAACAATGAACATTATACTTACATACAAGTCAGCAATTCTACCCCGTAATTACCCAGGAGAAATGAAAACATATACCCACACCAAGACTTCAAGCCAAATGGGGAAACACCCTAAACATCCATTGACAGGCAAACAGATAAAAATTGTGGTACATACACACACAATGGAGCAAGATTCAGCACTAAAAAGAAACTAATTTACTGATACACACAAAACCAAGGATGACTCTCAAAAGCATCGTACTAAGTGTAAGAAGCCTGACATAAAACAGTAGTTACTATATGCTTTCACTTATATGAAGTTCAAGAACAGACAAAACAAATTTATGGTGAAAACAATCAGAACAGTGGTTGTCTCTGCGCGTGGGCAGAGTTGGCCAGAAAGGGGTGATAGGGAACTTCCTACAGTAATAGGAATATTCCACATATTGCTCTGGGCGATGGTTATAGAAGTGAATATATCTGTGAAAATTCATTAAACTGAATATTCAACATCTAGACATTTTACGATATGTAAATTATGTCTTGATTTTTAAAGTTTAAGGCATACAAGATTTAACAACAAAAAAGCAACTTGTAAATTTTTACACTTACCTCCTTTTCTTTTGAGCAAGGTTGAGTTCCATAAATTTATACTTCTGGTACTGCTCATCCAGCTTCTTTAGCACCGTATCTGCAGTCTCATTCCCAGGCTGTTTCATGAAGGAATCTACATCTTCCTTTAATATCAAAAATAACACATGACAAGTTTTAGACTTTTTTTTAGAAGACTTTAAACCCTGAGATCATGACCTGAGTCAAAACAAGAGTTGGTCATTTAACCGACTGAGCCACCCAGGTGCCCCCAAATTTTAGAATTCATACCTCTAATCTGATTTTTGACTGCTTTGAATTTATCTTTAAAACATAAAAGAAAAAAAAGTTTGTTTCTTTTTTCCAAAGGCTTGTTTTTAACTAAAATGTAGTTATAAAAAGCTCTAGACCATTTCAGACAGTGCACATACACTGAATAGCTATTTATTCTTCCTCCACCTTCCTCTTTTTATTTTTATTTATATATAGGGAAAGTAAGATGACCTTAGCTGCTTTATGCACCCCGGGCAGCCCTAGTAGTAAATATGAAAATTACCAACAATCAAACGCATAGCCTAGTCACAAAACGATTCAACAGACTGTATGCCAAAAGTATCGACTAAAATTTTTAATGCAAGTTCTACCACGGAAATCATGCTAAATACAGTCATTAGGTTCCCAAGGCAAGCCACAAATACCTCCTTAAGTATCAACTGGTGGAAATAAAGTAAAACAAAGGCAAACAGAACAATCTTTTGTGAAAGGAATAATTAAGCAAAAGAAAAGCAGTAAAACTGAACAGCATTTTTTTAAATGTATACCACATGCTGGTCCTTGAAGAAAAACTAGTTAATTAGATCAGGAACTAGATGAAAATATACGGAAACTTTAAGACAATCCTATTGGACCTTTCCAGTACTTTAAAGAACTTTATTCCTTCATTTTAAGTTAAATTCAATTACCTTATGGTTTCTGAGATTTCTGTGTCATTATTCTTATCCATACTTACTAGCTATAAGGGAGTATTTTAGCCAAAACAAGATAAGAAACCAAAGAAAAACAGCAAGGGAATGTGAACTATGAAGCCATCAAGCTAGAGACACAGTAAAAGAAATTGAAAAGGTGAGGCTGGGGGCAATGGCTGAACTCTCCATGTATAATGGAGACACCATCTTCCTAGAAGGGTCATTGCAGGAAAGACATGTCAGTCAAAGTTTCTAGCACCTGTAAATGTTGCTAGGAGCCTAGAGTCTAGCAAGCAGAATTAACTACAGCAGAACAGGACTATGGCTAAGAGACAGGGCCTGCCTGGTTTGAATCCTGGCTTCACCACATACTAGATGTGTTCACTTTGGAGAAGTTACTGAACCTCTCGCTTTGCCTCAAGTTTCTCATCTGTAAAATCAAAATACCGTTGGGGCGCCTGGGTGGCTCAGTGGGTTAAAGCCTCTGCCTTCGGCTCAGGTCATGATCTCAGGGGCCTGGGATCGAGCCCCACATCGGGCTCTCTGCTCAGCGGGGAGCCTGCTTCCCCCTCTCCCTCTGCCTGCCTACTTGTGATCTCTCTCTATCAAACAAATAAATAAATAAAATCTTTGGGGGAAAAAAAAAGAAAGAAAGAAAATCCCGTTGAGACTTAAGTCAGAACTGAGCGAGGAAAGACAGATGATACTGACCCGAAGGCCAGTCGTGTTTTCTGTGATATAGGAGGACCTATACTGTACTGGTTAAACGTCAGACTCGATCCTTTGTTTTCTCTCATTATTCAGTTTTGAAATACTATTTCGAGAATGGCGTAATGCAAGAACAGCGTTGAAGTCATCGAGTTGCTTCTCTCTGTTGGACTTGGGTCGGATCCCCCTCTTCTGTGAAGCCTCCAACACCTCCTCTCTCAACTCCACACGATGCATTCTCTACTAAGTTGTTAGAATGATGCACCTAAAACCAAATACGGTTATATCGTGCCTTCATTTAGACACCTTCTAATGACAGTGCCTTGCCTCCTGGATAAAGCGTCAGTCCCTTAGCAGGACACACAGAGGCTGCACACCCTGGCCTCTACCCTACCTTCCCATCAGTCTCTTCGTCCATTCCTGCAAAGCATCAGGCCACTGCACTCCTTCGACACAGCAGGTGTAATCTCCTATTTTCACACCTAACACCGCTGTTCTGCCTACTCACTGTACCTTAAGTCACCATGCAACTGCCGGTGGCCGCAGCGTCGAGGCTGAGCGTCCTTCCCGGCTTCTCAGCGCCTCCCCCTCCCTTTCCGAGCGGCAGAAGGTGAAACCCTGCACCCGGGGGAGGCCCCTCAGACCGCCCCGCCCCGCCCCACCGTCCTCGGGCCCGGCGCCCCCTTCTCTTCGCCGACCGCGCGGCCCCCGCCGCGGGGGTGCAGCAGTCCGGCTCGTCCAGGCGTCCGGGGGGAGAGCGGGCAAGCGCGCTCTCCCGGGCCCCTTAGCTCAACTCCTCCCCCAACCGTGGAGGCCGGGGTGAAGGCCGGGAAGGAAGGGGTAGCCCGCGGCCCAGCGCCAAGATGCCGAGGGTCGGCGCGCCTCTTACCACAAACACGGCCTCAGGAATCCCTAGGTGGAGCCGCCGCCCGTTCCCTGCGGCCACTTCCAAGGCACAACCATCCTTCGCGGCCGCCATCTTGGGGAAGCGTGCGCGCGACTCACGGCCTCTCGAGCCGCCAACCGCTGGTGGTCCCTGATTGGCTCGCCCACAGCTGCAGGCCCGCCCCCTCCTCCTGGGAGTCCGCGCGTTCATTGGTGCGCAGGAAGTAGCCCCCCCTTTTCTCTCGGGCCAGCCGCCCAATCCGTGGGTGCTGACTGGCTGTGCCCAGGTGAGTGACAAGCCAGGAAACGCCGCGGGGGAGATGCTGGCCCCGCAGGAAGAACCCTCGCGGGATTCAGGGAAGAGGTGTCTTGGGGCTTTTCTGGGTGGGAGGGCTCGAGGACCCTGGCAATCAGAGACCGAACTAGACCCCAGTAGCGTCCCACGACGGGCGGCACCTTCCCGAACGGCCCTCGAAGCGACCTGATCCCTTCTTGGCTACAAGTGAATCTGGGGCCCAGACGCCACGACGGGTCCTTGGTCTCCGTGCCTTTCTGGTCCCAGCGAGCTTCCTGGCCCTCGAAGGGGACTTACTTTGTGTCTCTTTCGGAGTGGAGCCATTGGCCCGATTTTAATAAATAGCCCGCCCACTGAACCAACCTTTCCGGAAAGCACCTTTGATCAGAATGTTGCCATCCCAAATCAACCATTTTCAAAACTTCATATTCTTCACGCAAAAATCCCAAGAACTTGTTCGAGGCTTCCAGCCCTCAGGACTTCCCCAACGTCGTCCACCACTAGGGTCCTTTGAAAGTAAGTGCGTTATACAGACCTAAGTACTTATTCTTTGGTCTCTTTTCTAACAACTAACAACCCTGCTCCTCCCGCCTTCGCTTGAACCATTTGTGGGGCGCCTGGATGGCTCAGTCGATCAAGCCTCAGACTTGATTTGGGCTCAGGTCATGATCTCAGGGTGGTGAGATCAAGCCCCTCCTCACACTCCACAGTGGGCTTCACGGGCAGGCATGGAGCCTGCTTAAGATTCTCGCACTCCCTCTGCCCCGCCCCTCTCTAAAAAAATGGACCATTTGTAAGATAATAGGGTAAATGTTGTAAGAGTCACATTGGGTAGCAAGGGAGCACAGGTACTACACTACCTCAGTAGTATTTTAAAATAATAACAAAGTATATCAACAAGGCTGTTGTAAAGACTAAATGACATTGTACATGTAAAATATCTAATATGTACCTGCTACCCAGGAGGGTAACCAAATGATTTTACTTTCATGATCCTGTTCCACCCAACATTCTTCCAGTCTGGTCCTTATGATCACATATATGACGTGATCTTGTCATGATAGGTACCAGCAGAATCAGAAAAGGGTCAAAGAAAAGCCTTTCGAAGCCAAAGAAATGAACCTATATGGAGTAAGACCCTGGACTAGGTAATGAAGAACCCAAAATTTCCCCACACTAAGTCAAGGAAGAAGTCAGGCCTGGGAATCTAGAACTCCATGACTCGGGGCGCCTGGCTGGCTCAGTGGGTTAAGCCTCTGCCTTCGGCTCAGGTCATGATCTCAGGGTCCTGGGATAGAGTCCCGCATCGGGCTCTCCGCTCGGCGGGGAGCCTGCTTCCCCCTCTCTCTCTCTGCCTGCCTCTCTGCCTACTTGTGATCTCTCTCTCTCTCTGTCAAATAAATAAAATCTTTAAAAAAAAAAAAAAAAAGAACTCCATGACTCAAGTTCCAGCTCCTAACAGTATAAGGCAATCTTGGATAGTACTAATAAGTACAGACTCCTAGAAATACCAGTAATCTGGATGGAACCTCTAATGTTACAGATGATGAAACTAAGGCCTACGAAGAGAACACAATGTGCCAAATATCCCACAGCAAATCTTGGGATAGAGCAGAAAGAACCCAAATAATTCAGTTCTAAGTCCAGTGTTCTTTATTTCATGAAGACAGACCTGTGGGATAAAGTAGAATATCCAGAAATAGACAGGTACACAGAGGTGGCATCTCAAACCCCTGAAACAAAGATGGACGTTTTAACAAATAGTGTTGTGACAGCTGGGTAGCTATTTGGGAAAAGCTAAAATTAGGTTAGTATCACAAACCATATACAAGAGTAAATTCCAAATGGATTACCAAAATAAACATTAAAAAACCCAAATCAGATACATACCAGAAGAAAATATGGGGTATTTCCACCTTTAACTTTGGTGTAAGATATTCTATGAGTCATCCAGGGACAAAGAGAGAAAAGGCCAATATACTTGCCCATTTATGAAAAAACAACACAACTGCAAAAATGATACCAGAGCAATTCAAACTGTAAATTCAGCTTGAAAAATTCAGCAAAATTATGTCATAGAGATAGACAAAGTCATACTGAAAAACGGGCACAAGACAATTAACAAAAAGAGTAACAGTCTCCTTTAAACATGAAACATGTTCAACCTCACAAATACTAATAAAATTCAAAATATAACTCCTGTGAGGAGAAAGCAGTAAGAAGAATGAAGACTTACCTGAGAGCTGGAGATGGGGGTGGGAAAGGGAAAGGACATTGGAGAGACTGTAGAGCACAGTAGGATAATGACGGAGCAAGGGGCAGGCAAAATGATTAAGGACCAGAGAAGGGAAGAAGAGCAACAAAATTAAAAAAGAGGGCGAGGCCAAAGGACATGGAGCAGGGCTGGAACTCTGGGACATGGGGTTTATACAGGCAGCAAGAAGAAAGAGAGACAGGAAAATTGGAGGAGAGGCACACCCACCACTCGACACACACTGGAACCTGCTCAGGGAGGGGAACATGCCTAGAGATATAGGAATTGCGGCGGGACTAGAGGAGTAAAGACAAATGGGCAGGGATGGAGAACTGAGGAGCGGGAGGCCGGTGGATTGGAGAGGGAAAGAACCGCAGACCTGGGGAGACCAGGGTGGGGAGGACATTGGAAGAGTGAAGAAAGTGGCCAGAGCTAGAAGACTGGGGAGAGACGAGGAGTTCCAAGACCGGGGAATGAGAGAGGATGCAGGAGTAGAGACAGGGGAGGAGGAAGAGGACTGGGGAGAGGACTGGAATGGTGTGATGGTACTGGGGGAGTAAGGAAAGTGGATGGGACTTGAGACTAGACAGAAGGGTGTTTGCAGAGGGCCTGATAGAAGGGAGGGTTTGGAGGACTGGAAGGGGCAGGACTAGAGGACCTGAGATCAGAAGAAGCTGGAGGACTGGACATGGGGTGGGGCTACAGGACTGGGGAAAGAGTAGGTGGTGCAGGGCTCGGAAGATGATTGGTGTAGGAGGAGAGAAGAAATTGAGCAGGGAAGTAGGACCTAGGAGGAAGGGCCAAAGACTGGAGTAAGGCAGTGGGAGAGGGCCATGGGAGCTTCTATACAGTAGTAACAAAACCTAAGAATGTGAAATTAAATAGCACCATTATATTAGAATTAAAAACCATAAAGGGCTTGGTAATTAGATAAAGAAATATGGTAGTTACCATTAAAAACTCCCAATCAATGGAGAGAATTTAAATAAATGGAGACTTATACCATGTTCATGATTTGGAAGTGCCGATATTGCTAAAGTTTCTGTATGTCTATTTCTCCAAATTTAACTATGAAAAAAGAAATTGATCTGCTGATTGTAATATTCTCATGGGATTCTCATAGAGAACCCAAATGCCTGACACAACCTTGGAAAACATGAATGAACATGGCAGACTAATTACTACCTGATTTTGTGACCTACAGAAAACTATCGTAATCAAGACAGTGTGTTGTTGGTCTAAGGATAGAGCTATGACTCAATGGAACAAAGCAAAGTAAAAAATAGAGTCATAAATTTGTTGTCTATTGCTTTTTGAGAAATCTACCAAGGCAACCCAAGGGGAAAAGAATTGCTTTTCACAAATGTTGCCGGAACAACTGCGTAACTATAAGAAAAAGTAAATCTCTACCCTTAGTTGTCACCAAACATAAAAAAGTATTTTAGATGGATCATAGATCTAAACATAAAAACTACAACTCTAGACCAAAGGAAACGGGAGGATATCTTCATGACATTGGGAGAATCAAATATTTCTGATGACACAAAAGGCACTAATCATAAAAGAAAAACTTCATAAATTAGATTTCAAAAGTAGTAAACACCTGCTCACCAAACGATACCATTAAGAATGTGAACAGGCAAGCGACAGACTGGGACAGATTTTTTGTAGAAAAACATCTAACAGAGAATTTGTATTCAGAATATATAAATAACTACAAACATATGACCAAAAGCAAAGAAAACTTTCAAATGAACAAAATAGTTGACATTTAAACAGATTGGAATGACCAATAAGTGTGTAAAAAGTTGCTTAGTCATCAGAGAGATGTAAATCAAGCCACAATATCATGTTACTACAAACCCCAAAGCACAGGCAAGATTAAAATGTTGATAGCAGTAATCGTGGGCCAGGATTTGGAGTGCCTGGAATTCTCATACATTGCCAGCAGGGTAAAGCAGAACAGTTGTTTTTGGAAAACTTCTGACAGTTTTAATTTTACACCAGTACCTGCTCTATGACCAGCAATTCTACTCCTAGGTAGTTACCTAAGAGATATATCCACATTTGTCCACAAAAAGATTTGCACAAGCAAGCTTATAGAACTTGTATGTACACATCAACTTAAAATCTGGTTGAAAAATAATGAGTAACAAGAAATATGTTTTCATGTAAACAAAAACTGAGTTTATCACAAGCATAACTATACTAAATGAACTTCTAAAAGTTGTACTTCGGGAAGAGGGAAATGATTACAGTGCAAGAAGGGATAGTGAACAAAGAATTTGTAAACATGTGGCTCAATCTAAGCAAAAACTGTTTCCATAAATACTAATCCTTTTTTTAAGATTTTATTTATTTATTTGACAGAGAGATCACAAGTAGGCAGAGAGGCAGGCGATGGGGGGGGGGGGGAAGCAGGCTCCCCGATGAGCAGAGAGCCCGACGTGGGGCTCGATCCCAGGACCCTGAGATCATGACCTGAGCTGAAGGCAGAGGCTTTAACCCGCTGAGCCCCCCAGGCGCCCCACTAATCCTTTTTTTTTAGGTAAGCTCTATGCCCAGCGTGGGGCTCGAACTCACGACCCCGAGATCAAGAATTGCATGCTCTATCGACTCAGCCAGTCAGTCTAATACTTTTAATTCGGGGGGGGAGGTGCTAACAAAACGGGGCAGGGCTAAAATATGGGACCACCAAAAAGTATGTAAGTTGAGAGGGGATGTCCTCGTAGCTCCAAAGTGTTCTAAGGTCCTTGTGTTATTTGGGAGGGGAGATTAAGGTAGTTTTTTGATAATTTTGCAGGGTAACATTTCAAGGATAACTATTAAAACAAGAGAATTAAAATGTATCGCCTCCAAAATATTGAATTGAAGAATCTCAAAAGTACTGAATGTTCAAATGAATGTTTATTTTACTTGGAAGCTGTGGATGATTCAGTTCAGGCTGTAGAGAGATCGTCACCTTTGTTCACCTCTGAATCTGAACCTTCTTGCTTTGGTACTTCTACATGGGTTGTGTCTGCGTGAGAGAAAGATAGGCATGTCAACCTTTTATCACTTCTACGTATGTTTCCTTGTGGTTATAAAATAAATTACAAATGTTTTTACATAAAACTCTGGTCAGTCTTATTATCTAATACCCAAAGCTTTGTCAGGCCTTCGAAAACAAGCATTCAGGAACCTGGGGGCCCAACATCACCTAAAGACTGAAGGAAGAACCCTTGTAAAGACATCTAGAAAACAGAATTCCGAAGCCATGACACGGTCTCCCATATGCTTCAGCTACATTCATCCACATTTTCGCTTCCTGCATCTACTCCTCTGCCCACACTGTTTCTCTTCTATTATCTGTACATCTACTGGCTGACATCCTCCCTATAAGGTGATACTCATTGCCCTGGAGCCTTCCTTCCATTCCTGATCTAAGCACGCCTTCCTTTGATCTCTCATGGTGCTTTGTGCTCTCCTACCTCTTTATCTGTTGATCTGGCTACCTGTCACTTCTCTGGGAAGTTGTTCCTGAAGTCTCCAGGCTGAGTTATCCGCCTTTCCAGCACTGGTGACACCTGGGTTTGTTGAATGAATGAATAAAACCGAGTAGGTATCCGAACCCAGTCGAGGTTTAGCAACACAAGTTTGTAGGGACGAGGTCTGCACAGTTCTGTGTTTTTATAATGCTGAAAATGTTAGAATGGGCTTCTCTTCTATGAGAGACCAACGGTACACAAAAGATGTATAGGTTGTAAGACTGCCAAGGCCCCAAGCAACAGAAGTTCAAACATACGTCATTTCTTGTGGATGGAGCAGAATTGCTGGTCCTCAAGCCTGGTTGCGTAGGAATCACGGGTTGAGGGGCCACCAGGGACGGTGCTCCCTCTGGAGTGTGAACCTATGAATTCAAATGGAAAAGAAAACAAAAAGTGAAAACTTAATTACTATTTAATTGTTCTCCTAATACAATGGTACCAAGAGGACAAGCAGCCCCTGCACAGAAACTATTACATTTAAGGAATGCCAACTGAAAGGAATGCTAAATGCTAGCGAGAAAAATAGACCGAAAGGATAGTTCTCGAAAAGCAGGGACGAATTAACTGCCCATAAGGCCTACAAACGACTCTTTATGAGAAAAAGAAATCCTACCTCTCCAGGCCAATAATCCTCATGGGAAAGAGAAGGGACGTCTGTAGGTAGACATGGAACGTGCTAAATATGCAACGGGATGTATGCATCTTTGATGAAATACTTCAGTACAAGTCTGTGATTTGATATGATGATTTAAAGGTTACGTGTGAAGGGTATATACGGATTTTCCTAGTGCTTTGACACCTCTCTAGTTTGTATTATCTTTCCAGTGACCTGATAAGCTCAGATTTTCTTCCAGCTTTGTTGAGGTATGATGGACAAATAAAGCTGTATATATTTAAGGTGTACAACATTATGATTTGGCATTTGCATACAGATTTTTAAATATATTCAAAAGATGAAAGAAAGACATTTAAAGGTCGCACAGACCTATTAAGATAAGACTCTGACCATCTCCTTCCCTGTTTAAACCTCTTAAGTGGATCCTCACTAAACGTAGACAGCGTGAAACTCCTCACCATGACTTGCCAAGCCTACTGCTTCTCGATCTGTATCTATTGCACTTTTTCCTCACGAGTCGAGGCAGTATGTGCTATAGGTAAGGACAACTGGGTAAGTTAGAAACTGTTGAAATGACTCATATCTAAAGACTAATGATTAATGTGTTGACCTGCTAAGAAACCTCTAATTTATTAATGAAAATGTAGGACACATTTGCATTGAATGTGTGAACAACATATATAATAAATACATATATAATAAATATATTAATTATATATATTATTTCTATATATTCTGTATAATCTTCCAATTATATAATATTATTAAATATAATAAATATATTAAATAGGCTCGGAAACATTAATGTGCTTGCCAGGCTAGAGATAAGATCCCAAATGAATAGATGAAGTTCAACAGAGAAAATTGTTAAGTTTTGCTCCCGGATCTTAAAAATCCCCCTTAGGGTATTGGTAGAAGTGAACAGGGGAGAAGTGAAAAAGACTAATAGAATTTTAGTTGATAAAAAGGTTAAGTTTTAAAGTTAAGTTTTCCTGTCCTTTCTTTTTTAACAATTTATTTATTTGAGAGAGAGAGAGGGAGCGTACACTGCGCACACAAGCGGAGGGAGGGGCAGAGAGAGGGGGAGAGAGAGAATCTCCAGCAGAGCCCCCACTGGGTGAAGAGCCTGATGTGAAGCTCAATCCCACAACCCCAAGATCACAACCTAAGCCCAAACTAAGAGTCAGATACCCAACCGACTGAGTCACCCAGGAGCCCCTCCTGTCTTTCTTGTTGTCTTAGCCCTATGCCAGCCCTTTAGAAGCAGCTCCCAGCTGTCTTCAGTGTACAGGGCTGCCACTTCCACAGGACTAAACAAAGGGCTTGATAAGACTTCTGCCTTACAGGGGTGCCTGGGCAGCTCAGCCAGTGAAGTGTCTGTCTTCGGCTCTTGATCTCGGGGTCCTGTAATCAAGCCCCATGTGGGACATCCTGCTCAGTGGGGAGCCTGCTTCTCCCTCTGCCTCTGCCCCTCCCTACCACTTGTGCTCGCTCACTCTCTCTCAGATAAAAATATCTTTGAAAAAAAAAAAAAGACTTCCTGCATTACAAACAGTGCTGCTTAGAAATGATCAAAATTGCTCTTGCCCAAGGATTGAGATCTTGGTCCAATTACACGATGCTATCAGATATTGTGCCCTGGAATGGCCCCAGGCGGTGACTAGATGGAACACCTGGTCCTTTTAGGGAACCTAGATGTATATGCTCCCTTCAGTCCACCTGGGTCTGTAGTTACTCATGCCTGAGGAGTCGGACCCCCCTTCTACAGTCCAGCCAGTGCTAGGGATGACTTTGTATCTGGTTCCTGTAAACTCTCTAGGAAATTGAGAAATTCTGTTCACTTTTGTTTGGAAAGAATCTGTGATGTAACCTGGTTCTTTCAGTTTTTACTCTGAGAGCCACAGATTTTGTGTCAGTCCCTGTTATATACTAACAATAGGTGCCATCTGATTCCTGATTCCTGATTCCTAACCTGGAATTACCTTTTGGGACTTGGACCCTGACTGTCTATCCCGTCCCTTTATGCTCCTATTAAGTCTACTTTATTATCCACGCCTGGGGTCATACTTAGTTCGAGTATATAGACACACCTAGGATCATATAATACTTCTCTAAGCCTCTTTTGGGGGTTAACTAGCCAATATAGTTAATTATTATAGAAGTTGCTCAGAGAAGTCTAAATGAAGACTGAAAAGAGTTGTGAGGTCAGCAAAGGAAACCATCAGCAAAGCCAAAAGACAACCCACTGAATGGGAGAAGATATTTGCAAATGACTTCTATGATAAGAGGTTAATATCCACAATATACAAAGAACTTATAAAATTCAACAGAAAAAAAAAAAAAACCCAAACAATCCAATTAAAAAATGAGAAGACCTGGAAAAAAAAAAAAAGGAGAGAAGACCTGAATAAACATCACTTATCTATCATAAGGGAAATACAAGTCAAAACTACAATGAGGTATCACCTCACAACAGTCAGAATGGCCAAAATTAACAACACAGGAAACAAAAGGTGTTGGTGAAGATGCGGAGAAAAGGGAACTTTTCTATGTTCCCTATGACTCAGCCACTGCACTACTGGGTATTTACACCAAGAAAATGAAAATACTAATTCAAACAGATATATGCACCCCTATGTTTATGGCAGCATTATTTACAATAGCCAAGATATGGAAGCAGCCTAAGTGTCCATTGATAGACAAGTAGATGAGGAAGACAGATTATTATGCAGCCGTAAAAAGGGATGAGACTGTGCCCTTTGCAACAACATGGATGGACCTAAAGGGTATTGTGCTAAGGGAAATAAGTCAGAGAAAGACAGATACCAAATGATTTCACTCATGTGTAGAATCTAAAAAAAAATAAAAATAAACAAAAAGCAGAATCAGACCTGCAAACACAGAGAACAAACTGTTGCCAGAAGAGAAGTGAGTGGAGAAAGGGGCAGAATGAGTGAAGGGGAGTGGGAAGTCCAGGCTCCAGGCTTGGGAATGAATATAAGTCACATGATGGAAGGCACAGCACAGGGAAGATGGTCAATGGTATCGTAATAGCGCTGCACTATGGTGACAGATGGCAGCATAACGTAAAGACTTTTCAATCACTATGCTGTACACCTGAAAGTAATGTAATACTGTGTTTCAACTATACTCAAAGAAAAAAACTTTTAAGAAGGTTAAAATTCAAAGAAAAGAGGTAAGAGGAAGAGAGGAAAACCAACAAAGTATGGTATTTCAAAATCTCAGAGTGTTTCAAGAAACCTCCCTCCTTCCTCACTGGCCACTCCTTTGTAAACTCTGCATCTCCCTGCCCCATGAATGGCAAGTCACCCCGGAGCTCACTCCTTGGACCTGTGTTACTTTCTACACTCACCCCTAAGTGATCTCATCTACTCTCTCCTGACACTCTTCAAGACTTTTGCATTGACCACTCCGTCTCCCTGGAACTGATCTTCCACATGGCCTATTCCCTCTCTACTTTTAGTTTTCTACTTAAGACTGAGTCAGATTCTCCATAAAATGTTCACTGGAAACCTACCCCAATTCTCTAAATTCTTCTTCCCTGCTTTAAATGTCTTCCTAGCATGTCACTTTATTTATTTTTTTGATTATTGCTACATTCTCAGCTTCTAAAACAGTATGTAGAACATAGTAGATGCTTACAAATATGTGCCAGCTGAGTGATAGAAGTGTTGAGCAAGATTAGGACATTAGGTAATAGTGGGGTGCCGTTTATATGGGGTAGTCAAGAACAGACTCATTTGGTCAGATCCCTGAAGGAAGTAAGGGAGTGAGCAAAATGGGTATCTAGGAAAATAGTGCTGCAAGGCCAGGGCACAGAAAATTGCAAATGCCCTGAGCTGGGCGGTTGCCTGGTGTGCTCAAAGAACAGCCTAGAATGAACTAAGCCAGGCCAGAGAGCGAGCGTGGAGAACCTTGGCATTTACTCTGAGGGAAATGGGAGGGGGGCAGTTGCGCCTGAGTGGCTTGATCTGACTTATGCTGTGTAGACTGAATGACTTCAGAGTTTCCATTAACTGTATTATGTCACATGAAATGTATGTAATGCATTGAAGCCAACAAGAGGAGAACTGCTGATTGCGAACAGTTCTTAACTAAGTAAAGAAAAATTTTAAATCATGAAAACATGGCCAGATAGGCAGAATAGAAATAACAGACTAAAATGAGTTAGGAAAAGGTTGGATAAAAAGCCTGAAATCAGAAAAATTCCAAATATTCTCCTCGTAATATTTCTCCCATTGCAAATCTTGAACAATAAGAACAAACTCACTTTATTAGATTTCACCTTTTTTTTTTTTACCTGTTTAATAAAGAGGGGAAATGATTCCAAACAGCAAAATGGCAAAGAAGACCAAAGAAAATGAGATAACAACAAAATCTCTGCGGAAAGGGAGGAAAACCAGCAGCAAACCAGACCTAAACTTAAGAGGTGAAACTATAAGAGTCTTAGAAGAAAATATAGGGGCTCCTTCCTGCTGTGGACTGTGGGCCACTGGGCTCGGTGAAGGATCTCAAGATGGCTGGGCAAAAACTTGCTCTAAAGACCATTGACTGGGTAGCATTTGGGGAGATCACACCCCAAAACCAGAAGGCCATTGCTGACTCCCTGCAATCCTGGAACGAGACACTTACCTCCAGGTTGGCTACTCTCCCTGAGAAACCACCTACAAGGCCAATGTGAGAAGGCTGGCGTGGTAGATGACTTTGAGAAGTTTAATGCCCTGAAGATTCCTGAGGGTAAATACACTGCTCAGGTGGATGCTGAAGAAAAAGCAGATGTGAAAAGCTGTGCTGAGTTTTGTCTCTCTCAAAGGCCAGGATTGAGGAATATGAAAAGATCTGGAGAAGACGAAAAACATAATTCCATGTATCAGATGACCACTAAGGACCTGAATGAAGTCTTCCCAGAAACCAGATCAGACAAGAAGTATCCCTAATGGCCTCACAAGCCAATCGAAAATTTAGAAACTTGAGTTGGGGAGAAAGCTCTGGCCCTCAAAAACGCTGGACATTTAAAATAAGAAGAGGAAGAAGAAGGAGGAGGAGGAGGAGGAGGAGGAGAAAACAGATGGGGTAACTTTTATACCATTGGATTTGGCAATGGATTCTTCAATATGACACACCAAAAGTCTAGGCAACAAAACAAAACAAAAAAATAGATAAATTGGACTTCATAAATGTAAACTAAGGTTTAGCTGAATCTCTCTTGTGTGCATATTGATTATTCCTATATTGGATTACCTATTAATTCTGGAACAGCTTTCTCTAAACTATTCCACTGCCACACACCCTTCTCCTCCCCATTTCTAGGGTTCCTTTCTCTATTCACCTTAGCCGTCTCACAAAGCCTTTGCTATATCATTTGTCAAAGGGCTGTGATTTCTTTTTCTAATGTGAGGCAAGGATGTGCATGGATTACCTTCCACTTTAAATTATCCATACCACACTTTTTTCTGTTAGCACAGATCATGGGGAATTTTAACTATATCTCCCACTCTTGGGATCTTAGAAGGGTTTTTTCTTACCATTCTATATATAGGCACTTTCTGAGAAGTCACGGGACAGCCCACTGGAGGCAATACCTTAAAGAAAAATGTCAGTTACTATATGGTACGTTTTCTACTAGTATTTAATAAGAAATGTTATAAGATACAGAAAAAAATTCTGCTACATATTAATTTTGAGAACAAATATATGGAACCATTTCTAGCCAGGACAATGATCTTTCCTTGAACATGACAAATTTAGGACTAGACAAACATATAAACCAGTGAACTAGTAAAAAGACCACAGAAAAAGCCCTTACATATCTAATCAACTGATTTCTGACAAGGGTGCCAAGACCATTCAGTGAGGAAAGGACAGTCTTTGACATATGATGCAGGGACAACTGGGTATTCACATGCAAAACAATAAAGTTGCATATACCTCACAGTATATGCAAAAACTAACTCAAAATTGATCGAAGACCTAAATTTAAGAGAGAAAATTATAAAAATCTTAGAAGAAAATATAGGAGGTAACTTTCATACCATTGGATTTGGCAACGAATTCTTCAATATGGTACCAAAAGTCCCGGCAACAAAAGAAAAAAGTAGATAAATTAGATTTCATGAAATCTCTAAAAATTTTGTGTATTTAAGGACACTATCAAGGGAGTAAAAAGACAACCCACAGAATGGGACAAGATATTTCCTAATCATATATCTGTTAGGAGATTAACAGCCAACATGTATAAGAACTACAATTTAAGGGGCACCTGGGTGGCTCAGTGGGTTAAAGCCTCTGCTTTCGGCTCAGGTCATGATCTCAGGGTCCTGGGATCAAGCCCCGCATCGGGCTCTTTCCTCC
>CM053612.1:449956-462584 GCA_028646535.1 Procyon lotor
CAGTGATTTAAGAAAAAATGTGGAATTCACATTCACATCAGGCTGAATCCACAGCTTGTCAAATACTGTATTTACCCTTCTTGTCATATCTGTTGTAAGCACTAATAATTCCCAAGCCACAGGCACTCAGAAAAGCAGTCATTCTTTTGGAAACAAAGTAAATGTGCCACTTTTGCCATAATACGGTTTTACTCAAAGGACTTATGTTCCTCAAAGTTTTGGTCAAACTCACCCATTGAAAATGCAGAAGGTGTGTCCATTGAGCATATATGTACAAAAGAAAAGAGAAAACATTTAAAACAGGTACAGTTTAAGTCTTCAAGTTAAATTAAGAATAAACTTTAATTCAAACACATATAAACCCTATGATCATATAGCATTATTACAGGAATTTGCGTCTAGAGGATCAGTTGACATCACTGAAACACCAACACCCATTAAAAAACACCATATGACTGATTATGAGTGTGCCAGGAAGTGCAGAACAAGCAGCTCTCCAAGAAAAACAGTGTTTGTCCATTTCTTTTTTTTTTTTAAGATCTTATTTATTTATTTATTTATTTATTTATTTATTTAAAGATTTTATTTATCTGACAGAAAGAGAGATCATAAGCAGGCAGAGAGGCAGGCAGAGAGAGGGGGGAAGCAGGCTCCCCGCCGAGCAGAGAGCCCGATGAGGGGCTCGAACCCAGGACCCCGAGATCATGACCTGAGCCGAAGGTGGAGGCTCTAACCCACTGAGCCCCCCAGGCGCCCTGCTTGTCCATTTCTGTGCTGTAAATACTGTCATCATGGTAAATTGCAAGTTACCAATGTGACATCAACCAGCTTGCAAAATTCCTGACAATTCAGCACACTATGAAGCGTGAGGCAAACTAACCTTAAGAGGTTACAAAGGGCTTCCGTGTTAAACGTAACAAAGTATCACATCGTACGTGGGTATGTGTTTCTTTGTTAAATTTATCTTTTAATTAGTAATTATTTGCAAGTACAAAATTCAGAAGTTACAGACAGTGAGGACTCTCCCACCCAACCCTTTCCATGAATCACCAATTCTTCTTGGAGGCAGGACATTTTATTCATTTTTTGTGTATCTTTCCAGAAGTATTATTTAAGAAATTATACAAACATATATATTCTTTTTTCTGTTTTTAAAAACAAAGATGGGAGCGTACTATACTTTGTTTCACACCTCGCTTATTTTCCATTTAACAATATATCTTGGAGATCATTCCATTTCAGGGCATAAAAACCAGGATGGTAATTGTGCTATCACAACATTGTCACGAATATCCATGTTCACATATCATTTCACAACCCTGAACATATACATTAGATAAATTCCTATAAATGAAATCACTAGGTCAAAGACTGCTTCAGGAAGAGGCAGCAGACACGGTAGGTGGTTGGGCAGTGGAAAAATGAAAGACTCTAATCCTGCTTTCAGTGATTACGGATATAATCCTATAATCGAGTTATGTTACCTGCAAACCAAGCTCTGCTTGCTGAAGCCTTCACCACTGGATTATTTGGGATAGAGGGAATCGGTGTATGCTGGAAACTTAAAAGATTACAAGAAAAATGAGATAGGCTGGAGAATAAGTAGAATCACATATATCCTACCCAGCTGAGCCTGTGTTTCCTCGTCAACCATTTATCCATCATTAATCCACCCACCCAACCGTATCCTCACTATATAGCTATCTGTGATATAGAGAAGAAACAGTCAAAAGACTTGTCTAATAGAATATGATGATATAAGTCAATTATAATCAATATAACTTAAACAGTGCAGTGAATGAATAATACATGAGCCTTATAGAAATTTGGAACAATACTGAAAAGTAAAAAAAAAGAAAGAAAATTGAAATCAGCCATAATTTTTCCACTCAGATGTAGTTCACATGAACATTTTGAAGATTTTTTTTTAACTTGACAGAGAAGAGAGAGATCACAAGTAGGCAGAGAGGCAGGCAGAGAGAGAGGGGGAAGTAGGCTCCCCACTGAGCGGAGAGCCCGATGCGGGGCTCGATCCCAGGACCCTGAGATCATGACCCGAGCCGAAGGCAGAGGCCTTAACCACTGAGCCACCCAGGCGCCCCTCACATGAACATTTTGAAGTGATATACTTCAAAATTTGTATTATTTAATTTGAATGTATATATACTTACATAGACTGTATGTATGTGTGTATGTACATATATCTGTGTATACACACAGACCTTGAATGGTACTATGCACACTGTTTTGTGAATAAATATTAAATAATCATCTACAACAGTTATTCTCACTAGGGGAGCCTCTAAGAGAAGAAATCAAATTCTTCAGAGGAAGGTTTATTCCAGTCCCAACTTCTGACTTTGAGAATCATTCAACATAATAAAAGATGTTCCCTTGGGAAGCATATCACCCCTGTGGAGAGTATGGGATCCCAGAAAAGATGGAAAACCTCTCTTCCATATTATCATTGAAAATGTGTTCCAGCATGTTCAAAGCCTATTATTTACTTAGTCACTTTCAGATTGTTAAAATCAGGGAAATTATTTAGAGAGAAACAAAATTAATCTAAATTAAAACATTTATTAACTTACCTGTAAGGAGGCAGAGTGTCATTTTTCTCTTCCAAAGAAGCCAAATGCTGTTTTAGTGCTTCAAGTAAACTGTGGGGTGCCTGAAGATAGTTATCGTGAAAGACATATTTTCTGATAGTTCTTAGCATATCCATACCCTCTTAGAAAATTTCTGAACAAAAATGAAGACACCTATATATCAAAGGCATTAAAAGTACATGCCGTTGACCTTCAAACAATGTGGGGGTTAGGGGCACACACCCTTGTGCAGTGGAAAATCCATGTGCAACTTTTGACTCCCCGAAAACTTAGCCACTCATAGCCCACTATTGACTGGGAAGCTTTACCAATAATATAAAGTCTATTAACACCGATTTTCTATGCTATGTGTATTATGCGCTGTGTTCTTACAATACCTAACTTTCTCTTTATTTTTTCAGTATTTGTATTTGTAGGCTACACAGTTCATCTGTGGGATTTTTCAAATCGTTGCAAATCTCCAAAACATTTTCCAATATATTCATCGAAAACTCCACATATAAATGGACCTACATAGTTCAAACCCACGTCGTTCAAAGGTCAGCTGCAATTGGTACAGATAAATTCGTTACGAAAGGCAGCATCTTGTGATCAAATCAGACTTTCAAACTATGCTTTCATGTACATTTTTTTTTAATGGCCAAAGAACTGCTAAAGCATCCATCTCTTTTGGACTTGAAATCATTCATTATTTTTCACTCCTTCATGAATCACCAGGTTTTCATTCTTTCTCTCGACTGTTTCCATGAGCAAAAACAACCTGGGGTGAGGAGTAATGTCAAAAAATCACATGAAGAAACGCAAAATCAAAGTTCCGGAGAGTACCGTGAAAGAGGGGTACATGATATTCATAGTGTAAAGCTAGGCCGTCTGATCATGTCAAGGAGGTCCGAGAAGCAAGTCCTCTCGAAGAAAGAAACGGGTGAGTCGACATCTGAGGGACACCCGGAGCCTAAGTAGGGTAGTAGGAGAATGAGAATTGCAGGTAGGAGAACGACATGTGCAAAGGCCCCGGGAAGGGCACACGGCACAGGCCAAGAGGAAAGGTGCACCTTGTCGCTAGAGCAGAGAGCAAAGGGAAATGTGTGGGACGTGAAGCTGGAGGTAGGTTAGGATTCAACAATGCAGAACCTTTTTTAGAAGCTATGTGGGTGACTGTGGGCTTCATTTTAAGAGATAAAATATGGGTGGCTGAGCAGTGGGCTCCTGGATGGCTCGGTCGATCAAGGATCTGCTTTTGTCTCCCATCCCGACCCTAGGGGTCTGGGATCCAGCCGGGCATCCGGCTCCCTGCTCAGCGAGGAGCCCGCTTCTCCCTCTCCCTCTGCCTGCTGCTTCCCCTGCTTGTGCGCTGTCAAATACACAAAGAAAATCTTAAAAAAAAAGACTCAGCCAAACAGAAATCTGCTCAGAGGGATTTTCCCATTGGACCAACTGTGGGGAGCAGGAGACCCGTCCGGGAATGGGTCTTACGATGTGAGCCCCCGAGTTCGGCAGACGGGCGAGAAGGGCCAACGGGACACCCGAAATGACCGGGGGACAAACACAGGGAGGCCAAAGGGATCGACTATTTCTGGTTCATTCATTCAGTCAATAAAAATATAACACAATAACCAGCAAAGAATAACGAAAATAACTCAAATGACAACAGTTAGCGGTAAGCTTGAACCATGTTCGCTGGCAAGAGCGCTTTTTATCTGAGCCGTCCAGGTCACCCACAGCTGCCGATCTGTGGCGAAGGGGCTGACTTACGGAGGAAGGACCGAGGCTCTACAAGAAAGTTCGGCAACGAGAGGCCTCGCCTGTCTCCCAGGGCCTCCCCCACAGCCGTCTACTTTGGTTTGATTCCCGGATCCTGGGAAGCCGCACTGAGACGAGCGGAAAGGGGGGCGCAGTGGGAAACGCGGCCCCCCGGCCCGGGACCCCTTCGGTCCGATGTTCCCCCTGAGGCTCTGACCGCAGGCGCTGACCGAGAGGCCGGGTCACCAACCGCCCCGGACCAAACTGCCGGCCTCGGCGGAGGAGCCCTTCCCACCTCTCCCACCTCCCTGAAGGAACGGAGGTCGGCGCGGAGCAAAATCAGAGGGAGGCCGACACTCCGAGAGCTATCTGGGCGCGCGGGCTGTTTCGGGGACTCGGGAGTGGGAAGTGCGTGCCCTTCCTCGGCCGGGGGCCAAGCCCGGGGGGATGCCCGCTGCCGGACACCCGCCAGTGTCGGTGCCCTGGGGCAGGGAAACCCCTTCTCCCCCCTGCTCACGTTTTCTGTATTCTGCTTATCGGACTTGCCACTCGGGAAGCCGCGGATTCCTTCCTCCAACAGCGGGGTTCAATGTCGGGGCACAAGTCCCCTTTGTACTTATCTGCACATGAAGGAACGCTTAGCCGTGTGTATGTTAGAGGACACATCTCTTTAGCGGCTTAGGAGAAGACACCAGACGGAACCTCCCTCCTTCTCTGCCACCCAACCTAACACTTATTTGCATCTGCGACCGCCCTATCCTCGCTTCCCCCTCCTCCTCCCGGAGGCCGCTGCTCCGCGCACAGGGTTTTGGATCCAATGTCCTACAATTCCTCGGGGGACCCCATCTACACCTTCACCCTCTCTCTCTTCATATGACCAGCGCCTGGGCCAGGTACTGCCTGAGCACTTCACCTGCTTCCAGGCCCAACCAAGGCAGGCCTGCCACACCGAGGTCAGGCCTGGGCTTTTAAGCCCTAACTTCCGGGATGGGGAGAGCTGGGGGGGCGGCCGTGAAAGTCCCGAGGCTCCGGGCGACCCTGTGACTCGACTGCAGCTACAGGCCTCGAGGCCACGAGGGGGCGGGGCAACTCCCGGTGGGGCCAGGACCTCGTGGGTTGAGATCTCTGGACCTGAAGCAGCCTCCGCCTGCCCTCCAGGCAAAATAGTAAATAACGACACGATCGCCTTCCAAGAGGATGGCAGGAATCGGTGCCAACTTAAAGATAAAAAGGATGCAGGGATGAGGGTCCCCATCACATCTCCGTGTAATTCACCATTCTGGCCCCGCAACCGGGCAGGCCCTGGAGAATGACAAACTAAAGTCTAATCAATCAGGTAGGAATCCAAGTGCAGCCACCCGCCGGGTGCTGGTAGAGGCAGACTGCTGCACTCTCAGATGCACGGTCCGCGCGACTCTTGGCCTTCCCGTTGCGAGCAAAAATGTAAATCACAAGGAGCTTGTCGGCATGGAATGGACAACAGTACACATTTACAGTTCTGACCCAGGGTGTGTTATCTCCCCCGACATGCTGTCATCCGACGGTCAGAAGAAGTCCTAGACCACCTGGTCATCCGTCAGAAAATCACAGTGGTCCACGTACACCCGTGATGTCACACTAACTGGGTCAAATGAGCAGCAAGTGGCCAGTTTGATGGAGACCCGGAAGGTAGGAGATAAACCGACAAAGATTCAGGGGCCTTCTGGTTTGGTAGCATGTTTAGGGTTCCAGAGGCCAGGGGATTACCGGGAAATTGCATCCAAACTAGAAGATAGTGTAGTACGCCTTGCCCCTCCCACCATCAGAAAGGACACACAGCAGCTGGTGGGCCTCTTTGAGCTCAGGGGACAGCGCGTTCCCACACCAAGGAAAGAATGCTTGGACCCACACCCCAGATGACCTAGAAGCCTATAGGGGGTCCAGGCCAAGCCACACAACTCTGCTGTAAGGAAGACAACCGAATTGTACCCATTTTACAGTTGCATAAGTGGGCCACGGAGAATGGAAGTGAGTTGCTCTAGATTCCAAACATTCTGCTGTTTGCACTGACTAGTTCTGTCCATTTAAAAAGCACGGTCTAGGGGCGCCTGGGGGGCTCAGTCGTTAAGCGTCTGCCTTCAGCTCAGGATATGATCCCAGGGGCCTGGGATCGAGCCCCGCATCGGGCTCCCTGCTCGGCGGGAAGCCTGCTTCTCCCACTACCATTCCCTCTGCTTGTGTTCCCTCTCTCGCTGTGTTTCTCTCTGTCAAGTAAATAAAATCTTTAAAAAATAAAAAAATAAAAAGCACGGTCTACTTGTCAGACTGTGAGTCATCACTTAGCACTCAGCACTCAGCACTCAGCAGGGAACGGCCTCTTGTACAGAAGCAGCAGCTCAAAGACCTGTCCAGAAAACACGTCTATGTCTATACACACGTCTGTGTGTGTGTGTGTATTTGTATGTGCGTCAGCCATGAGGAAATGAAAATACATACATAGGTTTACGGCAAAGGATGGAGTCTCAGATGATGATTAATATAATAAACAACAAAAAGTAACGACAAAAAATAGTCATTTAAACACATAGGAAAGATACACTGACCTGTGTAAGATATGGAATGTCGTTCTGGTCAATTCCAACTTGCTGAATTCACAAACGAGGGGGGGAAGTACACATTACAACAGGGAGTGGCAACAAAGAAAAGTAACTGTGAGACCAGTGTGCACACGAAAGAGAAAATACCCCCGGAGCATGAATGCCTTGCCGGGCTAGTACCTAGTTGATCAAGAAAAACATGTCAAGCGAAGGGATGCCTTGAACACTTAACCACAAACTTATAGTCATCCTAAGGACAACCCTATAAAAGAAAAGACTCGCCAGATGGTGAATCTTTGCTGTTCTGGAAAGAGCTGCGCTGCGCTTTGGGTATTAGAGAAATGTGCTCTAATTTGTCAAGTACTCAGGAGTCAGCGGTTGTTCACATCGTTGGGTTCTGTTGGGTTGGGTTGGGTTTTGTTTTCAGAAAGTCAACATATTTTTCCCGCTTGGGTCCTTCTGAGTGTCATGGGGAGTGTGGGGGTCACCTCACGTATCCCCTCCTTCGGCCGGTCACAGACCTGGAAGGACATATGTCATATGGATGTGGCCCAGTTGTAGAGTTGTTTCTGGCGGGAGGAGAAGCTTGCCGACAGTTACCTTCACGGCTACAAGCGAAACTCCTTGAACTACTTAGTTTTAGTGCGTTTTACTGTTTACAAAATAGTTAAAAATACTAACGATTTCTGTGTGTTTGTCTGTGCGGCGGTGGCGGGGTTACACCAGCTACTAACTAACCTAACACAGAAAACAGCAGGAAAGCCTTGGGTAGAAACCGATTTCCATACCTCTGCAACTTTCAGGAACTGTGCTAATCTGGCTGTTCTCTCGAGGTACTTGATGTAAATATCCAAACTCTCCTTGCAGTGGTTTTTCCTCATGTCAAAATATTTGTCTACAAATTAAAAAAAAAATCACCACAAGGGAGCCAATATCTCGGCAATTTTCCAGTTTCACGCCATTCTGATAATTCCGTATATGATTTCAACTTGTCCAAAAACGATTATAGCTCTAATCCGGTTATTTTCAGAACGGAGTATCACGTGCCAACACTGATGCTGGGAAGCGATCCAGAACTTAACAGATAGTTTGCTTTAGTTCAATTGCTACAACTTTCAGTCTGTACTCCTACTGACTAGCCTCAAGATCTGAAGATTTTGAGGGAAGGGGCTGTGCATCCTCCTCTTTTATGACTCTACAGATGCACTAGATACTCCTTCAGTGTAAGAAATCTCTCAAATTCTCATCAGTGAAGCTTGGAGAACACTCCCTAGGAAATGAATCATTCATGAGGGCCAAATGAGGACAAAAATTTCCCAGAAATATCAATTAGCATTTGTACAAAAAAACTACACAGTTCTGTGGCGGGCCAAGGAATCGTTATCCAAAAAAGCAATTTAATGTCTCATTATTTTTAAATATATCTGACCCTAAAAGGATCTTCTATTCTGAATGTATAACGAATGTAGTCTACGTTAGTCTGAGTGTAGGGGTGAAAGGTTTCTAGTTTTCAAGCAATGTTTACGCCTCAGCTTACCCAGCAGATTGAGGATCCCCTCGTTATAGGCTGCAAAGAGGCGAAGAGAATCCTTAAAGAGGAGCATGAAAGCAGCATGTATGATACCATTCGTCAGTTCATCAGGATTTGCCTGGAAATTAAATAAAAGAGTTTAAAACGAGTCCTTCTCCCACCAACCCCTAAACAGTGTCACTGACCGGTATGTTTAAAGAGGACCCATAAAGCTCTTACATTAAAATTAAGAAGAGCATCAAACTGCGTTTGAATAACTGGCAGAGTGTTGAGCAGCTGTTTTGTACCCATGGTTCTCATCATACCATCCATCCTGTGAAAGAGAGAGATTCGTGCTGTCAGTGATTAAGAGGCACCGTGGCATCAGCATCTGAAAATAAGGCTGTGTTTTCGCCACTTCCTTAGCGGAGCGCCTGTGTATCTCAGTATCTCTTCCCTACAAAGCAATGGTATTCACTGACCCCCTCTTGGTTTTGGTGATGTCAGATGCGATCAGCCTATACGCCAGTGACTTCTCATTCAAGTACCTGCTGTATCGTCTGATGAAGGTTGACATGGTGCAGCCTAAAAACGGAATACTTCATTAGTTCCAATTTAATCACTGTTAACCATTTACAGCACATGTCGGTAAATGCGAAGACTGATCATTTCACATTCGCCCATATACCTCAACAAATCTTTGAAGCACAAAAGCTAATTATCTAGTCCAATGTTCCACACACTTTCTGCTAAAGATTATTGCTTATTTCCTCAAGGCCTCGAAATCACCTTGCGATACAGTGCCGACATTTCCGAACAGAGGAAATCATTGAACTTTACCAGTTTCTTTCCCATTTCCACAGAAGCTATCATAAGTTCTTACCATCTTCCTGAAACTCCCCACCCCACTGTCACCATCCCTCCGAAACCTCCCATGTTTTGACCAGGCCTGGTTTTCAAAACAGAGCTGTCCCCCCCTTGCCACATGGAGTATTTCCATCAAAGAAGCATCTTACCTTCTATGACACTTTGATCCAGGAAGTTGTGCAAAGTGAACAAAGAGTTTCTAGATGCAAGATGTTGGATAAAACGCTGTCAAATGTGCCAAATCATAAAATTAGCTTCTGTCCACAAATAGAGCTCTTTAATGAGCTTATCACTGTGAATGCGTATTTAACGTAATTCGATCACATAGCTTCTATCTACTTCCGGAGCACTGATTAAGGTGAGCGTGATCATACCCGGGGCTCCCCGACATAAGAAGATGCAGCGTCGTCGGCTCTCTGTCTACATATCTCCCAGAGAAAACTGAGGTTAAACATTAAAGCTCATGTGAATATCCACTCTGACCCCAGGGCTTTCCATCTAGCCACTCCCCGCCTTTTTCATTTTGAGAAGTTTGAATCAATTACAGAACTATTTCAATGGCGAATGTTAAAGTTTTAATAATTGAATTTGCTGAACGTTAAACTGATCTGACACAACTGGTTAGGGCACCCAAGACTCTGCTTCTTTCTTACGGATCACATATCCGGAATATTCATCTTTTGCCTGTAATATATCTGTTGGAAATATCTTATTCCAACTTTATGGTGTCTTCCCTACTCAAATGGCATAATCACATTCTCCTACATTTTCTTCAATTTTAAAACTTAGCTTTTTGTTGGGGCGCCTGGGTGGCTCAGAGGGTGAAAGCCTCTGCCTTGGGCTCAGGTCATGATCTCAGGGTCCTGGGATCGAGCCCCGCATCGGGCTCTCTGCCTCTCTGCTCAGCGGGGAGCCTGCTTCCCCCTCTCCCTCTGCCTGCCTGTCTGACTACTTGTGATCTCTCTCCTCTGTCAAAAAAAAAAAAAAACAAACACCTTAGCTTTTTGCATTTATAGATGTTTCACTCATGTGGAATTTATTTTTGTCTGTTAGGGTAAGATTAAGATGTCATTCTATTTTTTCCAAAGGATGTTATTTCTACCAAAAAAGTTAATTTTATTGTATTGTATTTTCAAATTTTAGTTAGTTACCATACCGTGCAATATTGGTTTCTGGAGTAGAAGTCAGTGATGCATCAGTTACATACAACACCCAGTGCTCATCACAAGTGCCCTCCTTAACCCGACCACCCATCTAGCCCATCCCCCCATCCATCTCCCTACGTCAACCCTCAGTTTGTTCTCTACCAATCATTAAGAGTCTTTTGGGGCGCCTGGGTGGCTCAGTGGGTTAGAGCCTCGGCCTTCGGCTCAGGTCATGATCTCGGGGTCCTGGGATCCAGCCCCGCGTCGGGCTCTCTGCTCAGCGGGGAGCCTGCTTCCCCCTCTCTCTCTGCCCCTCTCTGCCTACTTGTGATCTCTCTCTCTGTCAAACAAATAAATAAATCAGTAAATAAAATCTTTTAAAAAAATGTCTTTTATGGTTTGTTTCTCTCTCTTTTTTCCCTTCTTCTATGTTCATCTGTTTTGTTTCTTAAATTTCACATATGAATGAAATAATATGGTATTTGTCTTTCTCTGACTTATTGCACTTAGTATAATACACTCCAGATCCATCCATGTCATTGCAAATGGCACGGATTCATTCTCCAAAAGGCTTTACTTTAAATTCCGTACTTCCCCCCCACATGTTTTTGTGCCACCAAGTTTCCATATTAGTACACAGTTCTACTTCCAAGCTCTCTATTATGTTCCATTTATATATGTTCAATTTTGATCAATACCATGCTATATAATTAGTTGCTTTATAGTAAGTTTCAAAATGCAGTCAATTTCTAAATCCTCGTTTGTAATGCAAAGCTTACTGAGACAAAATGTTAGTATAGAATAAGTAATTTGATGTTAAAGAACATTTCGGTTCTGTAAAAACTGTACAAAACTGTACAAAGAGTGCACGTGCGGAAAGGTAGGCAAGTGATGACGTGACCCCCTCGGGCACCTGGTTTCTCCTGGTAAAGTAAAGCAACACACCTTTGAGGGGTTTCTCTGTTTGGTCTAAACAATCTAAGGAACTGAGAGAGACACCCACCCTGTTGCCACTTTATTATCTAGTGGCTAAAACAGTATACCTCCCGTAATGTCTGCAAAGATATACTCTTAAGTAAAAATGCAAAAATCCACCTTTTAGTACCTACTGCTCTTCAGTTCCCCCACTTGCCACGAAGTAACAGATAATAAGCCTTGACACACCAAGAATATTTTGCAACCGTACTGACGGCCCTCCGGATCAAAGGGAAGGAAACGACGACCACTGGAACGGCCCCGCGCTCACCTCGTTCCCATGCACCATAAGGTGATGGACGGTAACCAGGGCTTTGAACACCACCACCCAGCTGCGGCTCCCGGTTTTCTCAGAAAGAACGTCCGCCAAATGTTCCACGCTCATGTTTGTTCCATTGATGTATTGTATGAGGTCTGAAGGGGAGACAGTGACAAGTATTAGAACCCAGACTGAGAGATGATTTCTCAAACCAAAATTGGTGACTTTAACTTAAGTACAGAGCAATCAAAGGCCAGAAATGACAAAGGGAATAATCCAAAACATTTTCATTACAAGCGTTACAATTTGTACTTATCCGTGTGAGCTGATAGTGAATGGCCCGCTGCGCTATTGTCCTGTGTACTTGGTCATTTTGGTCACCGGGTGTCCCGAGACCCAGCCCAGTAGCCGAGTTATGGTGAATGGTTGTTAGATCAACGACTGGGCCTCAAGAAGGTAACATACACAATGTCATACAGGTCGTTAAGTGGCAGGGCTGGTATTTGAAATCAGAGTCTTTTGACCAAGATGTGGACCATCACGTCATCGCGCCTCCCTCTAGAAAAGTGTCATTACGTGAAGGTTCAGTCAGGCGCTTTCCTGTAGCCCCCCCCATGCCTGACCCTTTTGCTTGCGTCTTTTAACCTTTCGTTGCTTCTTCTTCTTTTTTTAAAAAAATTAAGTAGACTCCACCCCCAACGTGGGACTCAAACTCCCCACCCCAAGATCGAGAGTCACATGCTGTCCTGGCTTGTTCTTCTTCCACACAGCCTCCTACCTGGTTTACTGAAACAGCTTCCCAGCTTCTCCCTCTCCCTCCGCTGCTCCCCCTGCTTGTGTGCTCTCTGTCTCTCAAATAATCAAATCTTAAAAAACCCCAACTGTCCGTAAACTATCATCATGAAACACCTTCATCGCCAGCACTTGTTAATCAGCATGTTCACGTC
>CM053612.1:471137-518146 GCA_028646535.1 Procyon lotor
GTGTATATGTAATTTTTTTCCTTTGAGAAGACTCCATACTAATATTTCTATTCTAATTTCATCCAATCTCTCGAGGTTCATTTTACCCTCTTTTCATGCTTGTAAGTTATTTTTCTGATACCGAGAAATCTAGCTCCCACTTTCCTCATTATTTGCACAGTCAAGTTACTTGTTTGTTTGATGGACTGAAGGCTTCTTCAGCCGCCAGGGACTTTGACCCCTCCGTGGTTTACCTTTCCCCCCTACCTGGCTGGTTTAGATTACGACTCAGATTATCAGGTTAGAAAAATAATTTCTGCCATAACTCTCTCAGTGTAAATAGTTCAGAAGGTGATGGAGGAGACGTTAAAGAGGTCTATTTGATTTCTGATTTGTGCAAATGGTCGTTCAATTCATTGAGGTAAGAAACACTAATATTCCCTAATATGGTTTAGATTGAAAACCAGGAGTTCAGATTTAGATGTATTAACAGAGCCAGTGGAAATGTGCAGAAGGCAGGTGGAAACGTAGATCTAGAGTTCACACGGAGGGCCGGATGGAGACAGACTTGTCTGTCAGCTCCATTGATAGGTAAGCAACAACAGAGAAGCCCATGAATGCCTTTCAGAAGAAACAGCTGGAGAAGAGAAAAACCAGGAAACAGCAGAAGCCAAGAGAGTCAGATTTCAAAGAAGAGTGGTGAATTTTGTGAAGACCGAGAGCTTCACTAGGGCACGAAGAGCATCTGTTGACATTCACCATGTCCTGGAGGTCATCGGTGACATTGGCAGGAGTGGTTTGAATGGAGTGATAGGGAAAGAGGTCAGAACACAACGACTTGAATGAATAGGAAGTGATAAAATGGAGAGAGAAGGAAAGTGTATATATCGTTCCCATCTGAGTCTTGGCTGTGATTGAAAATAGAGAATCGACTGACCGGAAGGGGATACAGGGTTGCATATTTTGTGTAAAGTGAGCCCGATGGGTGCAGGTGGGAAAGTAATGATACATCTTCTCATCAATGTTCCTCGTGATGCTGAACACTTTTAAAGACTGAACACTGAGCTAGAAGGAACCTTGCTGGTGATCCACTCTAGCCTCATAAATGAAAAAAAAAAAATGAAGCCCAGATAAGGAAAGGGACATGTGCTCAACGTTGGCCCATGAAAACATTCACATTATTTTACTCCCCTTGGATTTTCTTTTCATCACTCTTGTTTCATAAATTAAGTGCAATTAACCATTGCACCTAGTTCCTGATTAAATGTCTTTTTATTTTGCAATAATTATAGATTTATAGGAAGTTGCAAAAATAGTACAGTGAGTCCCATGTACCCTTTACCCAGCTTCCCCCCAGTGGCAAGATCTTACATTACCATAGTACAACTTCAAAACCGACATATTGACAAAGGCAAAATACTGCTAACTCGACTACAGACCTTACTCAGTTTCACTAGATTTCGCATGCATTTATTTGTGGGTGTGTGCAGGTCTGTGTGGTGTTAGCACAGATAATGTAACCAACACATAACGAAGATACAGAACTGTGCCATCAGCACAAAGGAACATCCTGTGTTATCCCTTTCGAGTCACACATAACCCAAACCCCCTCCAGTCCCTATCCCTGGCAATCATTAATCTAGTCTTCATTTCTACAATTTTGTCATTTCAAGAATGCAATCGTATAGTATGTGACCTTTTGAGACCGGCCTTTTCATTCATCATAATACCCTTGAGGTCTACCCAAGTTGTGTATATCAATAGTCATCTGTTGATTGAATGAATACTCTTCTTGCAGATGGTACGGATGTTTGGTTTAATCACTCGATTGCAGGACATTCGGGTTATTTCCAGTTTTAGCTCTTACAAATAAGCTGCTAAGAACATTTGTGTACAAATTTTTGTGCCATCATAGCTTCTCATTTTTCTGGGATAAACGTCCAGGAGTGCACACGCTGGGTTGTACGATACGTGGGTGTTTAACTTTATTAGAAGTTCCCACGATCTTTATAGAGTAGCTGTACCATTTGCCGTTCCTGTTAAGATTCGGTTTGTATGCTCTACAGCATCTGGTATTTTCACTATTTGTTTTCCTTAGTCGTTCTGTTAAGTATGTAATCATAATTCATTGTGGTTTTAATTTGCATTCCCTGATGACTACTGAAGTTCAACATCTTTTCATGTGCTCACTTGCCATTCATAGATCCTCTTTAGTGAAATGTCTATTCATGTCTTTTGCTCATTTTCAATTGGATGGTTTTTTTACTGTTGACTTTACATGGTCTAGATTGATCAGGCATATGGTTTGCAAATAATTTCCCTCGATGATTTCCTCCTCTTCAATTTTTTACAGAGCAAAAGTTTTTCACTTTGATCAAGTCTGGTATATTGTTTTCCTTTCAGGACTGTGCATTTTAGTGAAGCCCAAGAGCTTGTTGCCTAGCCCAAGATCCTGATGATTTTTCCATTATTTTTTTCCTAAAAGTTTTATAGTTTTACATCTTACATCTAAGGCCATGATATATTTTGAGTTAATTTCTGTCTAAGCTGTACAGTTTAAGTCGAAGTTCATTTTTTTTTTTTTTTTGCCTATGGGTATCAATTACTGCAGCATGATTTGTTGAAAAGACTGTCTATCTTTACTCCACTGAAATGCTTTTACACCTTTGTCAAAATCCGTTGAGCATAAACCACACTGTCTTGATTGCCGTGGCTTTATAGTAAGTCTTGAAGTCAGGTGATGTGAGTCCTCCAACTTCTTCAAAATCAATTTAGCTCAATTAATTTTATACCTGGATATTTTCATTTTTCCTATAGGGAAAGAAAGGAACAGAGATAACTGTGGCTGTGGGAAATTAAGGAAAATACAGCATTTACACTTCATATGCCCCGCGGTGGTGGTTTTTAACCTTCAGTATGCCTTAGCATCAGCTGGAGAGGTCATGAAGATTTCCACCCCCAGAGACAAAGTTTTACCTCCAAGTGATTCTCACGCAGGTGGACTACACATTGAAATGTGAAAAACAATAATCTAGGGAGAAACAAGAAGAAAAAACAAAACCAAAACCCAACCTTTCTCACTATTGTTGGGATTGTTTTCTTTCTTCCCGCCTCCTCCAACACCCTCTTTAATTTCCAGTATGCAATAGGCTTGACTCTTTTCTAAAGACGTACTTACCTTCTGCAGTTAGTTATACATGGAAAGAATAATGCAACAGAACTTGTTAAAACATGATTTTTATTACATCCTAGGTCCTCACCGTTTCTGGAAAAACACGTTTACATTATAACGGAAGTTCCCAGGAACATAGGATCTGCTCAATAGAAATTTGCTACAGAGTCAAATATGCTAGAACTCAGCTATTTGGTCAGAAAGGGTACTCACACAGATTCAACCTCTGATAGGTGTCTTCGAATAGCTAGTAATTCCGCGATCAAGGCGGAAGACACGTGCCTCTCACTGAGGGCTCAGAGCAGGGGCAGGGTGCTAATGAACCACCTTCCGCCAACACCAGCCTACTCATTTACTGGTCCAACGTAAGCCTCATAACTACAAAACCGAAACGCGCAATACTCTTCTTCCTTTAGCTCATTCTAGGGAATGTCTAAAATTGAAAATAAAGACTTGAAAGTTAAACAAGGGAAAAGTAAATATTTAAAATATGGTCCTAGGACATTTTATTACAAGATGTCCTTGCCAATGTACCCCCCATAGCCTCTAAAAGAAACCTTTAATATTCTACCTAAAGCATCTTCATATGCACTTTGTAGGCCAGTTACAGGTAAGAGGGTTCACGGAGTCCCAATGAAACGTTCAGAAAGACAGCTGCTCCATGACTACACACGAGGTGGGGGAATGTTCAGACCACGCTTACTACACAAAGTGAAGAAACAAAGCTTGTTTACCCCATTGTTCTCCGACTCTATTCTAGAGAAGAAAGTTCTTGCATAAGCTCTTCCTTTTCTTGTTGCAACTCCTGCAAATGCTGCTGGTTTTGCTCCAGCCTGTCCTCCAACCATTGTAGGAGAGGCCCGCTGACTGCTGACATCTGACTGCACAGATTCTTGGTAAACACTTCAACGGGAAAAAGACGGGTGAGATGACACCCCCACCAACGGCCCCCCAACTGTGAGCACACAAAGGAGTGGGAGCAGGAGGCAGGACTGGCAGGAGAAAGACAGAAGAGCTGAGCAAAGAAGACACCGATTTTGAGCCCGTGCCAAATACCCCTAGAACCAAAAGTCAGAGAGAAGCAGAAAGATAACCAGCTCCTTACTCGCTTACGCAAAAGGGCTAAGAACTATAGGCTTCTTTCCCCGGCCCTTAGGCCTTCGCACAGTGTAGTTTTCCTCAAGTCCACTAGAAAAACTGCTCAAATGTTGCGTATATTTAAGAAATAAATACATTAATTCAACTCGCCTGAAAGCTACTCTTTTAAAATGGGGAAAAAACAGAGAGATGAAGAGCAAGGCAGTTACCGTCTTTCATGTTCGGCTTTACGGTGAGACAAAGATTCTATAGTACTCATTTGTTTTAAAAGATTTTATTTATTGATTTGACGGGGGGGGGAGCACAAGCAGGGGTAGGCTTCCCAGTGAGCAGGGAGCCCGATGCGGGGCTCGATCCCAGGACTCTGGGATCACGACCTGAGCCGAAGGCAGCCGCTTAACGACCGAGCCCCCCAGGCGCCCCTATAGCACTCACTCTAAAACAAACTCTGCCTAATGGAAATACCTTTGTCTCCTTCATCATACCTGACTTACTGAGGGACACCTGGGGGACTCGGTTGGTTAAGCACCTGCCTTTCTTTCAGGTCATGATTGCTGGGATGGAGGCCTGTGTCAGGCTCCCAGCTCAGCGAACAATCTGCTTCTCCCTCTCCCTCTGCCCTCCACCCTGCTCGTGCTCTCCCTCAAATAAATACAATCTTTAAAAAAAAATGACTTGTTGAAAATGACCGATGAAAACTCTAATACTGTGGGGTGTTCATCTGGGCATTTGTATATATACTTTTGAAGAAAAGCTGTGTGATCTTGGATGTTACTTTCTTACCACATAACAATGACATCTTTCTGCCTCAGTAAAGATCTGGCTTTCCTTCTTAAGGGCTGCACAATATTCATCAGAATGGATGTACCAATTTCAAGATTTATTTCTCTTAGAGAGACAGACAGACAGAGAAAGAGTGCACGTGAGCAGGGCAGGGACAGATGGGGAGGGAGAGGGAGAGAGAGCCCCAAGCAGACTCCACACTGAGCCTGGAGCCCTATGAGGGGCTCCATCTCATGACCCTGAGATCGCGACCTGAGCTGAAACCAAGAGTCAGACACTTAAGCAACTGCAGCCCCGGGCGCCCCACGGACGGACCAACTTAATGAGTCTTCTACCGATGGACACCTCGGTGGCATCCATTTTCTTTGCTACTCTAAAGACTGTGATTAATATTCCTTTCAATTTATTTTTGCACACTCGTCCTACAGATTTTTGAAGGGTACATTTCTAGAGGTGGAACTGCTAGATCCAAGTACATGCGTATCTTAAAACTGATTAGCCAGTACGTTCCAGATTTGCACCAAATTATACACAGCAACAGTGTGCGGGAGCATTCACTTCCCCCGCGTCCTCATCTAATTTTACCTCTCGATCTAATCTTTGCCCAAAGGTGAAAAACTGCCATCTTAATGCATACTTCTTCTAAAGACATTTATGAAGAATTTGAGTTTTCTGTAAAAGTCTTTCATTCTTTTTACAAAAGATTTTACTTATTTGAGAGAGAGTGCTCCTGAGAGGGGGGAGGGGCAGAGGGAGAAGCAGACTCCCCAGCCCCAAACTGGGGCTCGATCCCGGGACCCCGGGATCATGACCTGAGCCGAAGGCAGACGCTTAACTGACTGAGCCGCGCAGACGCCCCGAATCTTTCGTTCTTACTTTTCCTGAGTTGAGATTATACTTAGGTCAAGTCTTCCCAGAGTTTGAAAAATATCCTCTTGTATTTTTTTTAACTTTTAAAATGAGCTCTAAGGGGTGGGGCGCCCGGGTGGCTCAGTCAGTTAAGCGTCTGTCTGCAGCTCAGGTCACGATCCCAGGGTCCCGGGATCGAGCCCCAGTTCGGGCTCCGCGTTCAGCGGGGAGTCTGCCTCTCCCTCTCCCTCTGCCCCTCACGGTCTCTCTCTGTCTCTCTTTCTCTCTCTCAAATAAAGAAAATCTTTAAAAAATAAAATAAAGTGAGCTATAAAGGGTACAATTTGTAGGTAATAAAATGACCCCATTTAAAGCTGCTGATCTTCTTGCTGTCACCAGAGATGAATGTCTTTCGCCTATCCCTGAATTTCACAGACATGGGACAACAAAGTATGTAGCTTTTCGTAACCCTGCTTTCCCTCGGCTCCTGAGATTCATCCAGGAGGTTCGCGGATCAGCAGTTCGTTTTGTCGCTGACGCTATGAACATTCCTGCGCAAGTGTTCATTTGGACACCTGTTCTCAACTCTTTGGGGTACGTGCACAACTGGTGGCATATCTGGTAAATGTAACTCCTTCCCCAGGCGGCTCTACCACATGTAATAGTAAGTTCAAATACAGGGGCACCTGGCCGGCTCCGCTGGAAGAGCATCTGACTCTTGATCTCAGGGTCGTGAGTTTGAGCCCCACGCTGGGGGAAGAAATTACATAAACAAACAAATAAACAAAGTTAAACCTTTTTTGAAAAGCTTGACTATATCTGGAATTAATTTTTTGTGCATGACGTTAGTTAGGAATCTATTTGCCCCCAAATGGAAATAAAATTAAGAATGTCTCTTTTGTTCAACACTGCATCCCAGTGCCTGGAATAGTGCCTAGCCGAGCGCTGGCACTCAGCTACTTCCTGAATGAATAAACTATCAAAGAAAGGAACTGTGCCAACACTATTTAGTGACAGCCCATCCTTTTTATTGCTTGGAAGCAATACCGTTCTTAAATATAAACTCTTACATACAAATGGGCCCATTTGTGGGCTCTACTCAGTTCTACTGATTGATTTGTCCATTTTTTACTTATTACCATCCTATTCAAATTACTGTGGCTTTAGACTACGGCTCCGTGTCATATTCTACCGACTTTTAATTCTTTGTCAAATTGTACCCCAGACATACCACACCATCTCTTCCTTTCGTCTCAAAGTAATGGCCTATAAGTGGAAAGCCTCCCTTTCTTCCTCACTGGTGACTCTGCCAGCCACTGGGAAAGACTACACAAAATGGCCTGGGAATCAGGGTTATTCAAAGAGAAGGTATGGTATGCTAGGTGTGTACGCTGGGGAAAAGTGACTTCGTATGCACATTGTATTGAGTTTTCTGCTCCTTGGCCTTGTATAGGAATTCCCTCTGTGTTGATTGACATGAAAAGATTCCCTTTTATCTATCTGTCTATCCATGTCTTTCAACTCTCACCATAATAGGCTGGAACCAATTTAGATCAGCTCATGAAAGCCAACTATTGAAATTTCAGAAGTCTGTGAACTGGTTGACACCGTATTAGTTGTTTGAAATCAGCCACGGTAGGAGTAAACTGGCAAACACAAAAAATCAGGGCCCTTCCTCCTGCCTGAGAACGGGGTATCGAACATGTACCAGCATATCCCTGAGAAAGTCGATCATAAAGTTCATTCCAGTCTTTCTTCCAGCCTTACTCTAGGTAGCATATACAGTAAAGGGTCTGCAGGGTTCAAAAGAAAAGTTAGAAGCAGGATTAATAAATGGCAAAGCTCTCAGAAAGGGAAATTCAAGGAGAACTTGAACCCATTCCTTCAAGCACTTAAACTACATTTGCTTCTGTCAGCTGAGTATTTCAGAGATCACTGCCTATATTCTAGAAAAAAAATCTTACCTGAGCCATTATGGATCTTGGTTACTGAGTCCAGATGTGTCAGGCTAAAGGGATAAAATAGTTTAGGTTAGTAGCAAAGCAGCAGTGAGGGGAAATCAAAATGGTCACGGACTACGTGACAAAAGGATAAACTGCGGATTAGATTAGAGAGTATGTATAATTTAAATTCCATTAGAGTGAAATGTTTCATGATTTGGAGGATGTAATTTTATTCCGAACTTCAAGATAATTCAAAGAGATCAATTGAAATTGCTGTCTCTCGCTTCATAGAGTCCGCATTTCTTGGGCAAGACCCAGTGCCTGCCAAGAGGGCTACTAAGATGTAGTCGTTCGTTTGTTTTTGAACAACCAAAGAGTATCACCGCCCTTGAAGGATCCAAAGTGAAGCGGGAGAGAAACGAATATTAAATAGACTCTTAACACACTTTCCCACAGAGAGGTGAGAGGAAAGGGGCCTCCAGAAGAGGCAGAGAGGGACCAGGCCCCGAGAAGCAGAGATGAGAGCGGGGAGGGCTTTGCCTGTGGACCCTCCTGTACGCGTCCTGCTCCTCCTGGCACAGGATCTTGGGCAGCTCGACTGCAGACTCCAGACACACCTTCCCGATGCTTACGTGAGGTACAATATGGATGGGGATTTCAATCCTCTCATACCTGCAAGACAATCAACTCAGGTCACTTTTATGTTTGTTTGTTTCTAGCTTTATTGTGGTATAATTGATGAAAAGGAATCTTATACATTTAAGGCGTACAAATTGATGTTTTGATAGTGATATTTTGAGTAAAATGAGCACCACACTCAACCCAATGAACATATCCATTACCTCACATGGTTACCATTCAGTGTGTGTGTGTGTGTGTGTGTGGTAAGAATACTTGAGATCTACCTTCTTAGAAAATTTCCAGTATACAACACAGTACGGTTAACTGTAGTCACCATGTTTATTTCAATTCATCCATTGACAGACCTTTGGTTGTTTTCGTATCTTGACTATTGTGAATAATGCTGCAAAGAACATTAGAGTACAGATACCGTTTTGAGATCCGTATTTCATTTTCTTTGGATATATACCAAGAATGGGTTAGTTTTTAATGCTAAGTTGTCATAATCAGAAGTTTTCTATAACCTTAACAGAAATTTTGGGATACAGTATACTCAAAGATCCGACATCCCTGTCATTCATTTAGTAGCTCAACTTGAAAGTTGAGTTCTTTACCTAGAACTCAAGAACCCTAGAGTTCTTTACCTATTGAAAATATTTTTTAAAGATGGAATTTAAGACTTTTTTTCAGACATACGAAACTTGAATGAATATTTCACCAGAAGACTTACACTACCAGAAGCATTAAAGGACATTCTTCAAGAAGAAAGAAAATGATAACAGATGGAAACAAAGAAATGAACGGCACTAGAAATGGTAACCTACCGATGGGGAGAAGATGTTTGCAAATGCCATACCTGATAAAAAGTTACTATCCAAAATATAGAAAGAACTTATAAAACTCAACACCCAACACATGAATCATCCAATTAAAAAATGGGCAGGAGGCATGCAGATGGCCAACAGACACACGAAAAGATGCTCCATTTCAGCGATCCTCAGGGAGATGCAAATCAAAATTACAAAAGCAGCTCACATCTGCCAGAATTGCTAAAATCGAAAATCCAACAACAGCTGCTGGTGAGGACATGGCGGAAAACCCTCTAGCGCTGTTGGCGGGAACGCAAACTGGTGTAGCCACTGTGGAAATCGGTACGGAGGCTCCTCGAAAAGTTAAACATAGAAGTTATCCTAGAATCCCACAACTGCACTCCTAAGTATTTACCTACAGAATACAAACATGCGGATTCAAAGGGAATCATGTACCCTGACGCTTCCAGCAGCATTATCAACAACGGCTAGAGTGTGGAAACAGCCTGAGGACCCACTGATAGACGAATGGATGAAGATGTGGCTTTGCGTCCACGACGGAATACTACTCGGCCAGCAAAAGAATGCGATCCTGCCATTTGCCGTGACATGAATGGAGCTAGAGGGCATCACGCTAAGTGGAATAAGTCAGAGAAAGACAAATACCATAGGATTTCCCTCGTGTGTGGAATTTAAGGAACAAAACAAATGAACAAAGGGGGAAAAAGAGAGGAGGCAAAGCAAGAAGCAGACCCTTAACTATGGAGAACATACCGATGGTCACCGCAGGGGAGACGGGTGGGGGAGGGCAGCTGGGGGTGGGGGGAGGGAGGGCACTTGTGCTGAACCACTACACGGTACACCAGAATCTAATGTTAACTAATTGCAGTGAAAATAAAACTTAAACTTCAAAAACTAAAATAAAATACGTAAAAAGTATCCCAGTGAAAATACACCCCCCCAAAAAAGAAACAAAGAAAAAAAGAAACAGTGGACTTCCCTGCCTTTGATCCTGATCTTGCTGTGATTGCAACACCTGCCTTCTTACTGTTATAGTTTCGCCCATCCCTTTATTTTTAGCCTTTTTGAAACTTTGTGTTTTGTTTGACTCTTGCATCGAGCCCAGATTGGGTTTGTCTTTGCTATCTAATTTTAAAATAATTTTCTTAAATAGATAAATTCATCTAATTAAAACAAATAAGTCCTGGAGATGTTATGTTAACAACACTGTATTAGATATTTGACAGTTACTAAGAGAATAAATCTTAAAAGTGCTCATCACACACAAACACACAAAAGCAATCTGTAACCCTGCAAGATGATGGATGTTGACTAAACTTGTGCCAACTACTTTACAATATATACATGTATCAAATCATTAATCAAATACATTATAAGCTTATACGATGTTTTATGTAATGATATCTCAGTAAAACTGAGTAATACATACATACATACACACATACATAACCTACGGATCAATGAGGAAGTCAAAAGGAAAATTACAAATTATTTTGAACTGAATAGAAATGAAAAACACAGCAAGATTTGTGAGATACAACTAGAGGGGTACTTGGAAATTTACATGAATTTATATAAAAACAGAAAACAGATCTCAAATGAATGAACTCAGCTTCCAAACACCCTAAAACAAATAGAAGAAAAAAACAGAAAAAGAACAAGTGAAGCTCAAGGTAAGCAAAGAGACGGAAATAACCTATCACAGATCAACAGAGAAAACCAATGAAACAAAAGTGATTTTTTGAAATATTCAATAAAATTGTTCCATTTCTAACCAGGCTTATCAGAAAAGAGAAACAAATTACCAATATAGTAACAAGAGAGATGACATTACAATGATTTTGCAGACAATAAACAATAAAAGATATTATTCTAACGACTTTATGCCAATGAATTCAACTACTCAGATGAAATGAATAGGTCCCTTGAAGGATACAAATTACCAAAGCTCACTCAAGAAGAAATATATAACCTGAATATTAATATTATTATTAAGGAAGAAAGACTATCAGTTCTACAAAAACTTCTCCCGCTAAATTGAAAAGGAGTCAAAACTGTCAAACTTGTTCTCTGAAGCCAGCATTTCTGACACCAAAGCTAGAGAAAGACTTTACAAGAAAACTACATACTAATATCCCTCAAGAAGATAGGTGTAAAAATTCTGAACAAAATTTTAGCAAATCAAATCCAGCAGTACCTAAAATGGATAATTCATCCTGCCTGATGGAGTTTATTCTAGGAGTGCAAAGTTGGTCTAGCAATGAAAATTCAATCAGTGCGATCCATCAGTACTTAATAGACTAAAACAGAAAAGCACTACAGGAGCATCTCAGTAGATACAAATAAGCATTTCATAAAATGCAACATTTATTATTGATGAGAAAAAAGCAAACTAGGGATAAGGAAATTTCCTCAAATCAATAAGGGAAAAAACCTTCAGGTAACTTCACACTTTACTAGGAAAAGACTGAATGATTTCCCCTAAGATCAGGAAGAAAGGTGTCACGACTGCTCTCAACAGTTGTATTCAGCAGTTTATTGGAGATTCCAATGAGTGCAGTAAGGTAAGAAAAATAAAGAGAAGGCATCCAGATTGGAAAGAAAGAAGTAAAACCGCTTTTATTCACAGACGACAACCTATGTCGGTAATCCAATGGACTCAAAAGGTACTAATGTTAACAAGTGAATTTAGAAAGGTAGGGTGTAAACTCGATACACAATGATTAATTGTATTTTTATGCAGTAGCAATGAACAATAGGAAATTGAGATTAAAATTATTATTATTATTGAAAGCATTTACAATACGATAAAGATACGAAATGTGTAGGGATGAATGTGACAAAAGATTTATACAAGACTTGTATGTAGAAAGGTACAAACTACTATTGAGAAAATAAAAGATCTAAATAAATGGAGAGATACAACACGCTCATAGATTGGAACACTCGATATTATTAAGATGTCAATTCTCCCCAAAATGATCCATATTCAGTGCAACCCCAATCAAAAATCTCAGCAGGCTGTTTTGGAAAAGAGTCTGGAGTTTCCTAGAAAGTTAAATATATACATGTGCCATATAAATCATCCAGTCTGCTCCTGGGTATCTCCCCAAGGGAAGACTTGTACATAGAGGTTCCAAGTGGCTTTATTTGTATTAAACCCAAACTGCAAGTAACTGCAATGTCTATCAACAGGCAAACGAATACACAAATTGTGGTAATATTTATACAATTCAATACTTTTCTGTAATAAAAGGTGTAGAGTATTGATCCATGCTATAACATACATGAATCTCAAAATAATTCTGGTGTATGAAATGAGACAGACAAAAAGTACACAGTCTGTGATTCTACATATGTGTCTATAGTGACTGGAGATCAGGGCTTCTGGGGTTGCAGGAGGGACAGGGAGTGGTGAGGGAGGAGTTCATTATCTCAACTGTGGTGATTATGTACAGGTATGTACGCGCCAGAACGTACCAAACTGTCTACTTTAAACACGTGCAGTTTATTGCATGCTGTACCTCAATAAAGCTGTTAAAAAATAAATGGAACCGGGGCCCCTTGGGGAAATCCAGGAAAGAACAAGATGAAAGTGGAGCATCTTCTCGTGCCAGAAAATCAAGTATTACTCGAAGAATGAGGAAAACATGTCAAAAGAACATGGGAGGGGCGCCTGGGGGGCTCAGTGGGTCAAAGCCTCTGCCTTCGGCTCAGGTCATGGTCTCAGGGTCCTGGGATTGAGCCCCGCATCGGGCTCTCTGCTCGGCGGGGGGCCTGCTTCCCCCTGTCTCTCTGCCTGCCTCTCTGCCTACTTGGGATCTCTCTCTGTCAAATAAATAAATAAATAAATAAATAAATAAATAAATAAATAAATAATCTAAAAAAAAAAAACAACAACATAGGAGGGGCTTCCACTGGTTGCTTCTGTAACAATGTGTGCCTCAAAATAGCTAATGAAAATAGTAATGAAAATAATGGACTAGAACCTACTGAATAAAGTAAGAATCCAGATATACACACATAGATATAAATAAATGAATGAATAAACAAATGGACAGGGAAAGCCTTTCCTGGGAGTAGAATGCTAACTGGCAAGTGTAGAAAGAATGCTAAAAGTGCGCACAATGTACTACCTTACGCATCCAGTCAAAGTTGAAACCACCAGTAACGGGACAAATTGATGCCATGGGCCTCCTGATCCAAGTCATTGATAAGAATACAGCATCACTTCTGTGGTGGCCAAAAGGGCGTAATCTGCATGCCATCATGAAAAATGGAAACAAATCCAAAATGAGGGACGTTTTCCAAAATAACTAGCCTACAGTCTTCAAAAATACTACGTTCACAGGAGATCAAAGGAGACTGTGGAGTCATGACAATGACATGCAATGTGTGAACCTGCATCCAGGGCCAAAATGAAGTGAAATCTAACACTATCTATGGACTAGGTGACAGAACTCTATGGATTTTAATGTCCCAAAATTGATTCTTTTATTGTTGTTACCAAGGGAATGGACCTGCTCTTAAAATGTCCACTGAAGGGGCATCGCGTGTGTAACTTACTCTCAAAGGGTTCAAGAAATACTATCCATAGGTGCAAGGAAAACATGATAATGGAAATATGGTAAAACGTTGACCTTTGAGGAATCTGGGTAAAGGGCACACAGGAATCCTTCGTACCAACCTTGCAACTTTTCTGTAAATTTGAAATCATTTTAAAACAATGTTAAAAAACACCAAGACTACTAACCGAAAGAATCGAAACAGTGCGCAGAACTTCTAAACCAGGGAAAAACAGACAGGAAATTCAGTGTACCAAGTGGCGGGAAAAGTAAAAAGAATCAAACAGAGAGCCAACAGGAGGCGAACAGACGGCGGCAGGAGTAGCGCTGCACGCATCAGCATCGATAATACCATGAACGCATTCCACTCACCCAGTAAGACAGATGTTCTGACTGTTTAAAACCGAATTACTCAAGATCTTGCTCGATTCTACTCACAAGAGAAATAACTCAGGAAGGCTGACGATGACGGAACGGAAGTTCTAAAACGAAAAGGCTACCGACAAAAACACAGTGTCCAGTCCCATGGGCCTCCTGGGTAACAGGACGCCGACCGTCAGCCAAGGCCAAGCTACCTGACAGGCCTCCCTGCTTAGGCGGGGCCACCTCACTGGGTTCTGGGATTTCTGACGTCATTTACCGGATAGTGGCTGAGCAGCCGAGCTAGGACAGGCCCCCTTTTGCCCTCCTACCTTTCCTCTTCCTTCTGGCCCTCGATGGAGATGTGCTGGTTGGAACTCCAGAAGTCTCGTGGGCCGTGAGGGGACCTTGGGGTGAAAACCATACACCAAGATGGCGAAGCAGAAGATAGGAGCCTGGGTCCCTGATGACATCACAGAGCCCCGGAAGACCTATCTCCAGACTTCCACCCAAGAAAGAAAATCTTTCTTGTTTAAAATGTTACTTATTATTTAATTCTTTCCCCTAATAGACGCAGTTCAACCTAAATCTGACAGGAACAACCATACGCTTTAGAAATACTTTAAGGCATACATAAATAAATGTGCAAATGGGCAAAGAAGGCAATTTCATATCTTATGAAGGAAAACACAACAGGACAATATAATAGTTATGAACCTTTATAAACTCTTGATGCAATAACAATGCAGATTCAAAATACATGACCCTAAAATATAGACGTGGATGGGAGGTGTATATACCTCTCTCTCAGATATGTGAGAGAAACCATGCACTACGAGGAAGGATATAAGGATCACTAAACACAACTTAACAAGCTTATTCGAATAAGGATATAAGGGACTTGTACCCAAGAGACAATATACATATTTTTTGATGCATATAAAAAAGTCACAGAAATTGACCATGTTTTAAGTCAGAGGTCAGTGAACTTTTTGTGAAAAGTCCAAACAGTAAACATTTTAAGCTGCGTGGGCCACGGGGTCTCTGTCAGAATCACTCAGTTGAGCAGTTGTAACTGGTAAACAAATAAAACTTGATTTCCAAAATAAGAACCGGGCCCTTGGGGCCTACAGGATGTGGTCTCTAGACCTCTTTTCTAGGTAACAAAGGAAATATCCAGACATTTTCATAAAGCTGATATCACCTAGGCACCTGGGGGGCTCCATCGGTTAAGCATCTGACCTTTGATTTCCGCTCAGGCCATGATCTCAGATCGTGAGCTCAAGCCGTGCAGTGCACTCTGTGCTGGGTGTGGAGCCTGCCTAAGATTCTGTCTCTCCCTCCGCCCCTCCCCACCCCACACACTCGCTCTCTCTAAAAAAAATCAGTGTAATAGAAAAATAAATAAATAAAATCCACCCCTCCCAGATCTATAAGTCTGGGAAGTTTTAAATGCACTTCTAAATAACTCTCGGGTTGAAGAGAAAATAAAAACTGAAAACATAAATCAGAAGTAAAAAAAAAAAAGAAAGCCACTGGAACCCATGGAATGAAGCAGAGGAGGAAAATTTATAGCATTAAAATATTTATCAGAAAACAAGGGAGACAGAAAATAAGCAGTTTTCATCTCAAGAATTTATCTTTCTAAAGATTTTATTCACTTACGAGAGAGAGAGAGAGAGAGAGAGAGAGAACGAGAGCGCGCAAGCAGGGGGAGCAGCAGAGGCGGAGGGAGAGGGAGAAGCAGGCTCCCTACTGAGCAAGAAGCCCAATGTGGGGCTCGATCCCAGGATCCCGGGATCCCAGCAGACGCTTAACCCACTGAGCAACCCAGCCATCCTGAGCCCTGACGTTCTTAAAAGGAGACACAGAGTAAGCACGGGCCCTGCACTTGCCCAGCCGCGTGGTCCTGGATGAGCCACTTTATTTCCACAGACTCAAATTTCTGAAAGATACTGCTCTACCTAGTAACTGTCTCTAGTGACTGAGAAGCCAATTCTTCTCTTCTTTTCCAGAGGGTCAGCACCATTTCTTGAGAACACAATGACAAACACGTTCTGAAACACTAGCATGGAGGATACATTTTCAGCTAAGAAGCTTTCCCTCCAACAGATCTTTTAGACCACTAATCTTCGCCATCCTACAAAAATAAATTTGTTCTTAATACTTAAAATGTTTCTATTAAATCATCCCAAAGTTCAGAGAAAATCAGTGCTTTGTACTTCAATCAATAGCTTTATTGAAGTTTCATTGTTGGTGGGCTGAGAACACTTAGGAGCCACCCTCTTATCCAATTTCAAGTCTACAATACGGTATTGTTAATTACAGTCACATTGCTGTATATTAGCTCTCCAGAATTTATTCGGATCTTGCATAACTGAAACTTTGTATCCCTTGACCAACATCTACCCATTTCACTCACTTCTCGGCCCCTGGCAACCACCATTCTATGCTGTTTCTGTGAGTTTGACTGTTTTAGGTTCTACCGGTAAGTGAGGTGATGCTCACTTCACGTAGCATAAGGGCCTCGAGGTTCATCCATGTTGTTGCAAATGGCAAGATTTCCTTCTACATCGAGGCTCAGTAATACTCATTGTGTATGTGTATGTGTGTCTTCTTGATAATTAGTGATGCTGAGCACCTTTTCAAGTATCTGTTGGCCCTTTGTAGGTCTTCTTTTTAGAAGTGTCTAGTTAGGTCCTTCATGTTTTCTTTAATTGGGTTATTTGTGTTTTTGTTATCGAGTTCCTTATATGTTTTAGATATTAACCCTTTATCAGATTTATGGTTTGCAAGCATTTCCTCCCATTTCACAGGCTCTATCTTTACACTCTGTTGAGTATTTCCTTTGCTCTGCAGAAACTTTCAGTTTCATGAAGTCCCACTTGCCTATTTTTGCCTTTGTTGCCATATCCAAAAAAATCATTGCCAAGTTCTTCAAAAAGCTTTTTTCCTACATTTTACCTAGTTTTATGGTTTCAGTCTTTAATCCATTTTGAGTTGATTTTTTAATATGGTGTCAGTAAAGGATCCAATTTCATTTTTGTACATGTGGATATCCAGCTTTTCCAAAATCACGTATTCCTTTTATTGTGGGTTCTCGGCACTCCTGTTGAAGATCAGTCAACCATAGATATGCGGATTTATTTCTGGGCCTTCAATTCTGTTCCATTAGTCTAGATCTCAGGTTTTTATGCCAGTATCATACTTTTTGATTACAGTAGCTTTATAATAATATTTAGAAACCAATCACTGTGATGGCGTCATCTTCGTTCTTGCTCAAGATTGCGATAGCTATTTGGGGTCTTTTGTGAATCCATATGGATTTTAGGATTGTTTTTTCTGTTTATGTAAAAAATGCCATTGGGAGGCAACTGGGTGGCTCAGTCAATAAGCATCCAGCTCTTGATTTTGGCTCAGGTCATGATCTCATGGTCCTGGGATCGAGACCCACATTGGACTCCCTGCTCAGTGAGGAATCTCCTTGTCTCCCTCTACCTCTGCCCTTCTCCTCTTCCTAATATGTTTTTTTAAATGCCCTTAGGATTTTAATAGAGAATGCATTGATTCTTTAGATCACTTTCAGCATGGACATTGATTCAAGACCGTTCTGTGTCTTCCTTAACTTCCTTCATCAATATTTTATAATTTTCAGGGTACAAGTCTTTGACTTTGGTTAAACTTAACCCTAAGAATTTTATACTTATCCCTAAGTATTGTGAATGGGATTTTATTCCTTATTTGGGTAGTTTGTTGTTTGTGTATAGAAACTCAACTGATTTTTATATATTTGCTTTGTATTCTGCAAGTTTACTGAATTTATTAATTTTAAGTTTTTTGTTGTTGTTTGTTGGGTCTTTAGGGTTTTCTACATTTGTGATGTCATCTGAGATCTGAGATCAATTTTACTTCTGATATAGAGGACTTTTATTTCTTTTTTTTTTTTTCTTTTTCGTGTATGATTGCTCTAAGATTTCCAGCACTATGTTGAATAGAAGTGGCAAGATTGGGTATCTTCACCTTGTACTGGAACTTAGAGGGAAAGCTTTCCGTTTTTCCCCTATTAATTACAATATTAGCCGTGGGTTTCTCATGTGTGGCCTTTATTGTACTGAGGTTAAGTTCCTTCTATAGCTATTTTGTTGAATTTTTATGCTTTTTCTGCATCAACTGAGGTGATCATGTGGTTTTTATCTTTCATTCTGTTAATATGGTATATCAAATTGACTTATTTGCATATGTTGAAACATCCTTATATCCCAGGGATAATCAAATTTGTATACTCGTTAATGGTGTATAATCCTTTTAATGTGCTGTTGAATTCAGTTTGCTGGTATTTTATTAAAGATTTTTGCATCCCTGTTCACTAAGGGATATTTGCCTGTAGTACTCTAGCTTTATGTGGCTTTGGTATCAGGGTAATGCTGGTCTGGATAAAATGAGTTTGAAAGCATTCCCTCTTCTTTTTTTCTTTTTTTTTAAGATTTTATTTATTTATTTCACAAAAAGCAGAGAGACCACAAGCAGGCAGAGAGGCAGACAGAGGGAGAGGGGAAGCAGGCTCCCCGCTGAGCAGAGAGCCCGATGTGGGGCTCGATCTCAGGACCCTGAGATCATGACCTGAGTCGAAGGCAGGGGCTTTAACCCGCTGAGCCACCCAGGGTCCCCCCCTCTTCTGTTTTAAAAGGATTTAAGGAGGACTGGTATTAATTCCTCTTTGAATGTCTGGTAGAATTTACCTGTGAAGCCATCTGGTCCTGGGGTTTTTCTCCTAGTCTGTCATCTTGTAGATGTCACTCTGCATGTAATTCATAGTTTATGACAGTAGTTATTTCCCTCACGGATATATCACAGAGATGAATGAGTATTCTTTTAAAAGTTATTTTTTCATTGTTTCTGCATGGTGGTGGTTGGCTTTATCTCTAGATAGATATGTAATACCTATAAGCTCTAGGAATGTTCCATTTAGGGACAGGAATATCTGGTGCAATTGGGACTTTTTTTTTAACTAATGCCTTACAACATCCCTAAGCTGAGGACATCCCACTGTTACTCCTTTTGAGAAAGATAGGAGTATAAACATAAAAAAGGATGTTTATTAATGTAAGGTATACAAGTGTGTATACACACACACACACACACACGATCTCTATATTTGCAACACACACACACACACACATACGTATTAGAGTAAGCCCCCAAAGTGAAACCCATCATTATAAGCAATTAAATGTTAAGGTTACCCCCTTGCATTACTGTATAACTTTAAGCTGTTCTCAATTGAAAAAAAAAAAAATAGAATGCTCATTTAGTCTTTCCATTAATTAATCATTCATCCATTCAATGTTTATTCTGTTCCTATCTTATATTTTCTCTGTTTCTGTCCAGGTTGCCCTTTTCCTTTATGGATTCTTAGGTCCTTAAATTTCCTATCACAATGATGAATGCTGCATTACAGTCTTTACTACTAATACATTTGAGAATCTATGTAGGAGTAGAGGAATTAGGGACTGCAGTTTTTACTTCTTGATTTCTCTCCAACACATCCTGTATAAAAGAAACTGCTCCAGATATCCCCTAAGTATCTTTCGTAGTAAACAAAAGCCCTAATTTTTAGCTGGGTGCATTGACTCTAAGCTAAAATATTTCTTAGCATCTCTTGCAGTTAGTTGTTACTGTATACTTGCGAGCTAATAAGAAACACATGAAAAAGTTATATGTACTACCTGGAAGATTCCTTAAAATGAGGAGGATCTTTTTAAAAACGTCCTTCCAGAGGTGGTATATATATACAATGGAATACTATGCAGCCATCAAGAGAAACGAAATCTGGCCATTTGCAACGACGTGGATGGAACTGGAGGGTATTATGCTAAGCGAAATAAGTCAGTCAGAGAAAGACAATGATCACATGATCTCTCTGATATGAAGAATCTGAGAGGGAGGGCGGGGGGATGTGTGGGGGTGGGGGAGAGAAATGAAACAGGAAGGGATGGGGAGGGAGACAAACCATAAGAGACTCCTAGACTCACGAAACGAACTAAGGATGGCTGGGAGGCCGGGGGTAGGGATAGGGTGGCTGGGTTGTGGACATTGGGGAGGGTATGTGCTATGGTAAGTGCTGTGAAATGTGTAAGCCTGACGATTCACAGACATGTACCCTGGGGCAAATAATACATTATATGTTAATAAAAATTAAAAAAAAAAAAACGTCCTTCCATTTGCTGTTTAGAATATCATGGTAAGTCTGAAAGTTTATCATCCACCTTGGGCTATTTGGAGACCTTGTAAAATGGAGTAACAAGATAGAAGACGCCTATTTCCTTACATAACAGCCATTTACTGTCTAGTTTATACTTCTTTTCTGTGATGGGGAATTTAACTTTGCTTAAGGCACTATTTTTGGAGTTTTTGCTTAGTTCTCAACCAAAGGTAATTGTAACTAATACAACCTGGCGAATTGTTATACACATATTATGAACCTAAATAAAAACATTCTGATTATTTGACTTTAATTTTGGGGCTACAAACATAGGGCTATATCCATGTATAAGACAGACGCTATTCATATAAGAGTAAAAGGCTAGGCCTAAAAAAAATGTATGGAAATGTTTTCAACTTTATTAGTGATCATCAAAATGCAAACTAAAGCCACAATGCAATACGATTACACACTCACCAGCATGGCAAAAATGAACAGGACAGATAGTACCAAGTATTGGCAAGGATGTGGAAGAAGCAACTCTCCAATATTGCTGTTGGGAGTGAAAACCGGTATAGACATTTTGGAAAACTGCTGGCATTATCTATTAAAGCTGAACATATATACACATATACTTATATCTCCCACTCCTAGGTAGGTACCCAACAGAAATACCCAACAAATGTACATATGTTCACAGCAACAAGAATATTCATAGCAGCACAACTTATAAGAGCCTTTTAAAAACTGTAGCACTCAATAGAATGAGTAAACTGTGGTATGCTTATACAATGGAATACTTACACAGCGACGAAAATTACCTAACTATTGCTTCATGTAACAACTTGGATGAATCTTACAAACAATACTGATTGAAAGAAACTAGACACAGAAGAGTACATATTGTATGATTCCATTTGTATATGGTTGAAAAATAGGAGAAAGCAACCGATGGTGTTAGAAGTCAAGATCATGGAAAATCAGGATTTGAACAAAAGCATCTGGGTACAGAGCTATGTTCTGACTGTCTTTCCAGAAAAGAGAAAAAAATCCAACCCATGGGGCGCCTGGGTGGCTCAGTGGGTTAAAGCCTCTGCCTTCGGCTCAGGTCGTGATCTCAAGGTCCTGGGATCGAGCCCTGCATCGGGCTCTCTGCTCAGCAGGGAGCCTGCTTCTCCCTCTCTCTCTGCCTGCCTCTCTGCCTACTTGTGATCTCTCTCTGTCAAATAAATAAATAAAATCTTTAAAAAAAAATCCAACTCATTTTATAACTTAATAAAATAATCCTAAAACCAAAACCAATAAAGAGAAGCCAAAGCTAAGAACACTTTAGGCTAATCTCGCTTATGGACATAGATGTAACATCTTGAGCCAAATATTAGCAAATAGAATTTACTGTGTATTAAAAGAACAATACATCATGGGAAAGGAGGGTTTATCTAAGGAACGCAATGATGTTCAGTTTAAAGAGTTTTCAATGTAAATCATCACCTAAACTAATGAAAAGGAGAAAACAGCCACATTATCAATTCAGGAAATGACAAGCAGGCATATGATAAAACAAGAGTCATTCATGATTAAAAATTCTCAGTAAACTAAGAAGGAAACTTCCTGAAGTTAATGAAGGAATAGACAACGTCTACCACAAAACCCTAACACCCATACTTGACAGAACATCCGAAGTATTCCCATCAGAGTCAGAAAGACAGTGATGTTTGCCACTCAACTCCAGTATTGAACTTTTCTATGTAGGTCCACACCAATAAGAATACTTCTGATTGCTGATTATGATCGTCTACCTAGAAAAATACACAGCATCTATGTGGCAAGAATAAACATCCAGAATTTAAAATAGAAAAAGGGGGGGAGGATCCTATTTAGATAAGCAACAGAGAGTATGAATGTAATGAGAAATCCTAGAGTGTGTGTTTGTTAGTTCTGCTGCCATATATTGTTGCCTCCTCCTTCTCCTGGAAATGGTAATATGAAAATAGGATTACCCAAACCCTTCCTCCTTCACGGTGAGGAAATGACGTGAGATCAGCTTCCCAGAAACCTGATACATGTGGACCATCGGCTGTGTGACCCAGTGGGCCCGGCTTCTGCTAAAATGCTCTGGGGGGTGTCCTGCCTCTGGGTTAGAAAGGCCTAGTAGGAGCCACAGCCTCGGCTCCGGCGCATACGCTTCTTGTTCTTGGGCCCTGCCCCTGCCTGGGATCCAGACTATGCATCCCATATGCTGTTGAGTGGGGGCCAGAGAAGAGCTCTAGCTGGTCGTGAGAACGCCGGCAGGCTGCCTACTCTCAGTAAACTCCTCTCACGAGAACATTACAAGGTGAGCAGTGAATTAATATCTCCGGTTAACATAGAAGGAAACTGAGGCAGAGAGACCCTGAGTTATTTTCCCCAAGTCACACACCCAGTTAAAGGTGCCTTCGGGACTCAGGCCAGGCTGGCTGGCTCAAGGCCCCATGCTCTCAGCCACTGCCTGTTTCACAAGCCAGTGGTATGTGAAGACAATGGGTGATGTGGCATCAAGTCTTAATCTCTGAGTTCATTTCCTCACCAATAAAGGGGGCGCACAGGATTTTTGGCAAAATTAAATGAGAAGAGGCACATCGAGTACCTGACAGCTTCCATTAGCAATGACTTTTGTCGATGTCTTTCCAATGTCTACGGTTTTTCTCCTATGATCTATGGATGTGATGAATTATAATACATTTAGATTTCCTGAAGCTGAAGAAACTTGTATTTCCGAATTAAACAGAACTTGCTCACTGTGTATTATTCCCTAAAAACACTGTTATATTTGATTTGATATTTTATTCTGAATTTTTACATCTATAAGTGATATCAGTCAACAGTTTTCTCTGTGATATCTCCAATCAGATTTTGGTGTTAAAGTTATTCTAGTTATTTAAAAAAAAACGGGGAGCTTTTAACCTTTCTGCATGGTCTGTAAAAACATCTAAATTGATTTAGAACCACCTAGCCTTCAAAGGTTACTTAGAATTCAGGTGTGAAGCCATGTAAACATGATGTCTTTTACAATCGTAGATCCTTAATCACCATTTTCAGTCTCAGCTTTGATAACTACACTAAATAAATTTTCTATTTTTTTGATCAACTTTGGTATATTTTCCTGTGAAATCACCCATTTCCTTTAGATTTTAAAATCATCTGTTACAAAAGTCATGTACTAATGACTTATGACATGCTTATTACTTTTTTTTTTCACTTTTGTCATACAGTCCGAAGTGTAGGAAGTGTAGTTCAAAGAATTCTAACATAGACTCCGGTAGCCACTTTAACAAGGGTACAGAATTTTCCATCAACAACTCTAAAAAACTCCCTCACAGTATCCCTTTACACTCATACCCTTCCCCCCATCCATAAGCCCTAGCAACCACTGACTTATTCTCTATCCCTCTAATTTCATTTTTCACAACATCACATAAATGCAATCATACAGCAGGCAGCCTTTAGGACTGGCTTCTTCCACTCAGCGTCTGAAATTCTTACAAGTTGCCTATATCACAAGTTCATTCCTTTTTATTGTTGAGTCGTTCTCCACTGTATAGATGTCTTACAGTTTGATAATCTACGCACCTATTGAAGGAATTTGGGTTGTTTCTACTTTGTGGCAGTTATGATAAAGCTGCTATAAATATACGCATACAGGGTCGTGTGAAATTATGTCCATTTCTCTACGGCAGATAACAAGAAGACTGCTAAGTCACATAGTTTTCTAAAGTGACTTTATCACTGTGCATTTCCACCAGGATTTTATGAGTTTCAGTTCTGCAACTTTGCCGGTACTTGGTTCTGTATATATTTTACTGACTCTCATCATGGCTTCCATGTTCATTTTCTTAATAGCTAGTGCTGTTCACCATCTTCACGTGCTTATTTGCTATCCTTACATACTTGAAGTACCTGTTCATGTCTTTTGCCTGTTTCTTAATTGGGTTGTTTGCTTTTTTGTTGAGTTTTAAGACTTCTTCATATATTCTTGATACAAGTCTATAGTCAGATATGTGATTTGCAAATATTTTCACTCGTTCTATAACTAGTCTTTTTTATTCTCTTAAGAGTTTCTTTCATGGGGCGCCAGGGTGGCTCAGTGGGTTAAGCGTCTGCCTTCGGCTCAGGTCATGATCTCAGGATCCTGGGATCGAGTCCCGTATCGGGCTCCTTGCTCAGTGGGGACCCTGCTTCTTTCTCTGCCTGCTGCTCCCCCTGCTTATGCGCACTCTCTATGTCTTGACAAAATCTTTAAAAAAATTAAAATTAAAAATAAAACAAGTTTCATTCAGCAAAGGTTTTAATTTTGGTGAAGTCTCATTTATCAAATCTTTCTTTTATGGAAAATACTTTTGGTTCTATGTCTAAGTTGTTGGCAAGCCCAACATATAGATTTTCTCCTCTCTTTATTCTAAAACTTTCATAGTTTTGTTTTCTATCTGAACCTATGATCTTTTCGTTATATGAAGTTTGATATAAAGCGTAGATTGACATTATTCTGTACATGGCAGTCTAATTGTCTAACATCATTTGTTGCAAATGCTATCCTTCCTTCACTGTACAGCGTTTCCAGTTTTGTCTAAAATCAATTGGCCATCTTTGTGTGGGTCTATTTCTGAACTCTATTCTGTTCCACTGATCTAGGTGCTTATCCCTTAACCAGTACCACGCTGTCTCAATTACTGAAACAGCACCCAAATGTACTCTCAATTTGCCTCTCTTCCCTACTTTTTGTCTCTACAGATTTGCCTAGTCTGGATATTTCATACCATATGTGGCTGTCTGTATCAGGCTTCTTTACCTTAGCATGTATTCAAGGGTCGGTCATGTTATAGCATTTATCGGTACTTAATTCCCTTTTATAACTGGATATTCCCATTGGATGGATACACTACATTTTGTTTATCCATTTATCAGTTGATGGATATATGGGCTGTTTCCATGTTTTGGCTATTATAAAAAAAATGCTGCAATCAGCATTCAAGTACAAGTTTTTCTTTGAACACTTAGTTTTCAATTGTCTTTGGTTTTACCTAAGGGTAGAATTGCTAGGTCATATGTTAATTCTGTATATAAATTATTGAGGCATCACCAAACTTTTCCACAGCAACTGAAGCAATTTATATTTCCACCTGCAATGAGTCTCCACAGCCTCAGAAACATGTTATTTTCCTTTAAAAATGTTTTTACCTATCCTAGAGAGTGGGAAGTAGTATGTAATCATTATTGTTTTTATTTGCATTTCCCTAAAGACTAATGATGCTGGGCAGCTTCTTATGTGTTTACTGGCCTTTTATATACATTCCTTGGAGAAATGTCTACTCAAGTCCTTTGCCCATTTTTAAAAATTGAAATGCAATTCATATAAAATTAACCATTTTAAAGTGAACAATTCAGTAGGGTTTAGTACATTCATGATGTTGGGGGACCATAACACCTAACTAGTTCTAAAAACAAAACAGCATAGTCCTTAAGCAGCTGCTCCCCCTTCTTCCGCCTCTTCAACCCATTGCCAATCACCAATTTGCTTTCTGTCTCTATGGATTTAGCTATTCTGAGTATTTTATATAATGAAATCATATAATATGTGACCTTTCACGTTTGGCATGTTTTCAAGATTCCTCCATGTCGTAGCAGGTTTCAACATTTCATTCCTTTTCTAGGAACGAGTAATATTCCATTCAATGGACAGAGCTGATCCTCAAACATGGCTTTGAACTGTATGAGTCCACTTACATAGATGTTTTTCTTATAAATACGGAATAGTATTATAAATCTATTTTCTCTTTCTTATTATTTTATCAGCATTTTCTTTTCCATATTAGAAGAATACAGTATATAACACATATACAAAATATGGGTTAATTGACTGTTTATGTTCTCAATAAGATTTCTGGGCAACAGTAGGCTATTAGTAGTTAAGTTTTGGGGAAGTCCAAAGTTATATGTGTATTTTGTACTGAGGCTTGGCACCCCTAGCCCCCCTGTTGTTCAAGGGTCAACTGTACTATATTCAGCTTATTCATCAGTTGATGGACATTTGGGTTGTTTCCATCTTTTGACTATTGTGACTACTGCCGCTATGAATATTTACATACAAGTATTTGAGTACATGTTTTTAATTCCTTTGGATATGTACCTAGAAATACATTTACTAGATCATAATTCTATTTTAACTTTTTGAAGAACCACCAAATTGTTTTCCACAGTGACACCGTTTTATATTCCCACCAGCAACATCTGAAGTTTCCACTTTCTCCACATCTTTGCCAACTTGCTATTTCCCATTTTAAAAATTATGTTCAGCTTATCAAATGTAAGGTGGTATCTCATTTTAGCTTTGATTAACATTTTCCAAATGGCCGATGGACATATTTCATGTACTTGTTGACCATTTGTGCATCTTCTTTAGAAAGATCTATTCAAATTCCCTACCCATTTTTAAACTGAGGTTTTTCTGTCATTTTGCTGTTGAATTTTAAGAGTACCTTATACATTCTGAATACTAGAGTTATAGTAGCTATAGGACTGGTAAATATTTTCTCCTATTCTGTAGCTTGTCCTTTCACTTTCTTGATAATGTCTTTTGAGGCACAAGAGTTTTTAACTTTTTAAAGTCTGCTTTATGTTCTTTTTTCATGCTTTTTGTGTCATATCTAAAATTTCATCTAAAATCCAATGTCAGGGGTGCCTGAGTGGCTCAGCTCTTGATCTCAGCTCAGGTCTTAATCTCAGGGTTGTGAGTTCAAGCCTCGTGTTGGGCTCCACACTGGCCGTGGAGCCTACTAAAAAATAAATAAATTTTAAAAAATCCAATGTCATGATTATCCCTATGTTTTCTTCTAAGTGTTTTCCGGGTTCAGCTCTTCTATTTAGGTCATTGATCTATTTTGAGTTCATCTGTGTCCCAGCACCACTTGTTGAACAGACTATTCCTTCCTCGTTGAATGACACGTGGGATGTCTTCTGACTTATTTAGTTGTTCTTTAATTTTTTTCAGCAGCATATTCTATATTTAACTTTATAAGTCTTTCCCATACTTGGTTAAATTTATTTCCTAAGTATTTCATTATTAAGAGTGCTACTGTAGGGGCGCCTGGGTGGCTCAGTGGGTTAAAGCTTCTGCCTTCGGCTCAGGTCGTGATCTCAGGGTCCTGGGATCGAGCCCCGCGTCGGGCTCTCTGCTCAGCGGGGAGCCTGCTTCCCCCTCTCTCCCTGCCTGCCTCTCTGTCAAATAAGTGAATAAAATCTTAAAAAAAAAAAAAAAATGAATGCTACTGTAAATGGAACTATTTTCTTTATTTCCTTTTTTTTTTTTTTTTTTAAAGATTTTTTTTATTTATTTGACAGAGAGAAACACAGCGAGAGAGGGAACACAAGCAGGGGGAGTGGTAGCGGGAGAAGCAGGCTTCCTGCCGAGCAAGGAGCCCGATGTGGGGCTCGATCCCAGGACGCCGGGATCATGACCTGGGCCGAAGGCAGACGCTTAACGACTAAGCCACCCAGGTGCCCCTCTTAATTTCCTTTTTGGATTGTTCCTTGCTGGTGTGTAGAAACACGACTGGTTTTTGTATATTGACTTTGAACACTACAGCTTTGCTGAATTTATTAGCTCTAATAGCTTTTGGGGACTTTTTTGGGATTTTTCTATATACACAGAATCATGTTATCTTCAAATACAGATAGTTTTACTTCTTACTTTCCAACTTGGATGCGTTTTATTTGTTTTCTTGCCTAATTGTCTTGGCTAGAACTTCCTATACACTGTTGAATAGCAGTGGTGAAAGTGGGCATCCTTGTCTTGTTCCTGATCTTAGAAAGTTTTCACTCTTTCACCACTAAGTAAAATGTTAGCTGGGGGGTCTTGTAAATGTCCATAAATGTTGAGGAATGTCTTCTAAATTCCTAGTTTTTTGAGTGTTTTTATCATGAGACTGTGTTGGAATTTGTCAAATGCTTTTTGTGCATCAATTAAGATAATCATGTGGGTTTTTTCCCCTCATATTATATTAAAGATTTTATCTTAAAACTTGCTTGTACGTCTGGGATAAATACTACTTGGTCATGGTATATAATCCTTTTAATATGCTATTGTATTCAGTTTGCTAGGGCTTTACTGAAAATTTTTGTATCTGTATTCATAAAGAATATTGCCTTGTAGTTTTCTTTTTTTATTTTACTTTTTTGTGATATTATTGTCTGGCTTTGGTATCAGGGTAATATTGGACTAAAAGAATGAGTTAGAAGTACTCCCTCCTCCTCTATTTTTTGGAAGAATTTGAGAAGGATTAGTGTTAATTCTTTTAGTGTGTGTCAGAATTAATCAGTGTAGTCATCTGGTTTTAGAATTTTCTTTGTCAGGAGGTTTTTGACTCCTGATTCAATCTATTTTTTATAGGTCTGTTCTAGTTCTTTCTTTTTGAACCCGTTTTGGCAATTTGTGTATTTCTAGGAATTTTCAAATTTCATTTAGGTTATATAATATGTTGGCATGCAATTGTCCAGTTTTACCTTATAATCCTTTTATTTTTAGAAGGACAGTAGTAGTGTCCCTTTTATTTCAGATTTTAGTTATTTGCGTCTTCTCTCATTTTTCTTTGTCATTCTAATGAAAGATATGTCAATTTTGTTGCCCTTTTCCAAGAACTTTTTGGTATAGTTAATTCTATTGTTTTTCTTTTTTTAAAAAATATTTTATTTATTTGCGAGAGAGCACAAGCAGGGGTAGGGACAGAGGGAGAGGGAAAAGCAGACTCCTGGCTGAACAGGAAGCCTGATGTGGGGTTCAATCCTGAGATCATGACCTGAGGCAAAGACAGACTGAGCCACCCAGGTGCCCCATCTATTGTTTTTCTATTCCGTATTTTGTCTTTAACTTTAACCTTTATGATTTCCTTCCTTTTGACTGCTTTGTATTTGGTTGACACTTTTTCCAATTCCTTAAAGTGTAAAGTTGGGTTATTGACTTAACATATTTTTTTATTATTTTTTTAACTTTAATTTTGTTTTATTTTTTAAGTAATCTTTACAACCAACCTGGGGCTGGAACTCATAACTCCGAGATCAAGAGTCACACACTCTAGCAACTGAGACAGCCAGGCACCCCTGGCTGATTTCCTTTTTAATATATAGCTATAAATTTCCCTCTGAGTACTGTTTTTTCTGTATCTCATAAATTTTAGTATACTGCGATTTTATTTTCAGTCTCAAGGGATTTTCTCATTTCTTTTGTAATTTTTTTTCTTTGTCCCATTGGTTGCTTAAGACTGTATTATCTAATTTCCACATATTTGTGAAATTCCCAAATTTCCTTCTGTAACTGATTTCAGATCTCATTCTCTATTTGTAGAAGATGCTTTGTTTAATTTCAAACTTTTTAAATTTATTGAGACTTGCTTTGTGGACTAACATGTGGTTTATCCTGGAGACCATCCCGTGTGCACTTGAGAAAACTGTATTTTCAGTTACTGTTTGTTGGACCTACTAGCAACAATAGTCTCAGTTTTTGTTTACCTGGGAATGCCAATTTCTCCCTCATTTTAGAGGATGATTTTGTCAGATACAGAATTCTTCCTTAGTAGTTCTGTTGTTCTTTTTCTTTCTCTATCAGCATTTAGAATATTTCATCCCACTGCCCTCTGGCCTCCCTGGTTGCTGATGATTAATTGCCTCTCAATCTTATTGAGAATCCCTCGTGTAGTGAGTCACTTCTCTCTTGCCGCTTCCAAGATTCTCTCTTTGCCTTTGGCTTCCAACACTGATTATAATACGTATGAACGTCAATCTCCTTGAGTTTATCCTACTTGGAATTCTTTGAGATTCATGCCTTTCACCAAATTTGGGAACATCTTGATCATCATTCTTTTATATATATTTTCTGCCCCTTTCTCTCTCTCATCTTGTACTGAGACTCCTATTTGGAGTATACTGATAATGTTTCAAAGTGTCCCACGGGTCTTTTAGGCTCTGTTTAATTTTCTTCATTCTTTTACCTTTCTGTTCCTCAGGCAGTAATATCTATTGGTTCTTTCTCAAATCTGCTGTTGAACCTCTCTGGTGAAGTTTTCACTACTGTTATTATACTTCTCATTCCAGAATTCCTAGTTGGTTCCTTTTTATAATTTATCTCTTTACCAATATTCTCTATTTGATATCCTCTGTCCTTTCCATGGTTTCCTTTAGTTCTTTGTACATGGTTTCCTTTTAGCTTTTTTAGAATATTTCAAATAGTTGATTAAAAGTCTTTGTCTAGTAAGTCCAATGTCTGGGCTTCCTCCAGGAATGTTTTTATTCATTCCTTTTTCCTGTTTATGGCCCAAAATTTGTTTCTTTGAATGCCTTTTTTGTTGTTAAAACTGGGTGTTTTTAATATTACAACACAGTAATGGTGGAAACCAGATTCTACCCCACCCTAGGGTTTGTTGTTGCTGCTTGTTTTATCTGATTTTGTGTGTTTGTGGCTTTCTTGAACTAATTTTTCATAATCTATATTCTTTGTTATGTGTGGCCACTGAGATTTCAGTCCTGTTAGCTTAGTGGCCATGTAATGACTCAACAGAGATTTCCTTAAATGTGAGATTGTGATTTTTTTTTTGACTAAGCATTTGCCTGGTTGCTATAAAGTTTTGATTAGTTTCTACAGTTCTAAGAAAGTTGATTCTGACAGTTTTTGCCAGATTATTCACTGCTTTCGTGGAGAACTTCCTGGGAAGTCCATCCAGTGAATCTTGTATTTCAGTGATTATACTTTTTTTTTTTTTTTTTTTTTTTTTTTTTAAAGATTTTTTATTCATTTGACAGCGAGAAACACAGCGAGAGAGGGAACACAAGCAGAGGGAATGGTAGCGGGAGAAGCAGGCTTCCTGCAGAGCAGAGAGCCCGATGCGGGGCTCGATCCCAGGCCCCTGGGATCTGACCTGGGCCGAAGGCAGACGCTTAACGACTGAGCCACCCAGGCGCCCCTATACTTTTTAGTTCTAAAGTTTGCAGTGGGTTCTTTAGGTGTTGCGTTTGTTTGCTGAGATTTTCTATTTAAACATTTGTTACAAAAATATTTGTGTTTTTTTTTTTTTATTTGACAGTGAGAAACACAGCGAGAGAGGGAACACAAGCAGAGGGAATGGCAGCGGGAGAAGCAGGCTTCCTTGCCGAGCAGGGAGCCAGATGTGGGGCTCGATCCCAGGATGCTGGGATCATGACCTGAGCCGAAGGCAGACGCTCAACGACTGAGCCACCCAGGCGCCCCGATATTTGTGATTTTTAAGGACATTTTTATAATAGTTACTCTAAAGTCTCCCAGATCATTCCTACATCATTGTCTCCTCAGTGCTGGCATCTGCTGATTACTGTTTTCCACACAAGTTGAGACTTTTGTGGTTCTTCCCATGTTTAGTAATTCTGAATTATATACTGTGTATTTTGAATATTTTCTATGACCTCTTAGGTTTTGTTTCTATTCTACAGAGAATGTTGCTGTTTTTGTTTTAGCAGGCCATCTGCCTAGTTACGTTCAGGTTGAAATTTCCACAGTGGGCTATGGTTCCAACGTCCGTTCAATTTTCAGAGCATTTCTAGTGCTCTTCAGATCTTTCCTGCATGCATTCCACCCAGTGGTTAGTTTGGGACCTATGTGGTGGTCTCCTAGTTAATTCAGTTATCATTTATGCTAATTAACATCAGGTCCATACACACATGGCTCACGAGTGGGCCCAGAAACTTACAAACAACTTTATGAAGTTGGCATTCACACACTCCTCCCTTTGTGTAATTTCCTGGAGGCTATGCTTTTTGGTCTTCCTGCCAGAAATGTTGGACTCTAGTTAGTCTTCTTTTATGCTCTTCCACAACGGAGCCTCTGGATACACAAAATGTTTAGTGACTAGCCTTCCATTTGTGAGCCAAAATCATCATCATCATCATTAGCAACAATAGCAGCAGCAGTAAAAAATTCTCCTAATACAATGAAGTGTCTTGGATTGTAGCAATTGTTAAGATTGGTATCCCAGAGCAGGATACCTGAAATCTAATATTTGGTGATCCTTGAGCAGAGGGGCTAGCTCTCAACGTATTCACCTTAAAAACTCATAAAATATTATAAATATAATGTGAATATAAAGATAATAAAAAAATAAACAGAAAAATTACCACAGAGGAAACAGGTAACTGAAAAAAACAGAAGAAAATTTAACGTTTCCTACTGAACTAGCATAACAACGAATCAAGAATAGGATACTGTGAAATAGGAATAACCACTAAACGAGGAAAAATCTCTTATAAATTAAAAATATAAAAAATTGCTAAATGAAAGGGCTGGAAAATAAAATCTAAAATATACTTGAGAAATCAGAACAACAAAAAAAGAGACAGATAGAAAGTATGAGTTAAAAGAGTCACTACTATCAATCTAGGACCTTTAATATCTGACTAGTAAGAGTTCTAGAAAGAGAAAAGAAAAACGGGGAAGATTTATCAAAGAATAGAGAAAATGATACAACACATCTATCCTACTAACCTATGGGGAGAATGAGGCAGTCATAGGAGAGGAAGTTGTTAAGATATCTCTTTATTTTGGGCCTTCAACTCCGTGAGAGAGGAGAAATACACTGTAAATGAAGGTGGGCATTAACCATGAAGAGAAGGATTCATGCCCTGATCCCCAAAACCAGCTTGAGACCAGGAAGTCTCCTTTCCCTCTAGTATAAGTTCATTTACCTCATCTTCCCAATACTTCAAATGCCATCTTAGAGTCAAAATGGAGAGAAAGTGAAGTCACTCAAAGAATGAGAAATTATCCCCCAAAGACGGAGTTACACTTGAAGAAGCTTTAAATGATGGGGCTGGATTGAATTATGAATAAGATTTTCTCTTCCCAGGAACTGGGTATATATGGATTGTTTTATCTGAGGATACAAAAGAAAATGATAGCAGCGAACTTCCCAGAGTTGAAGGACAAGTGCTGTCTCACTGATACCATCCAGCAGTTTGAATCATAGAATATCCACACTCTGGTTATAGCATATAAAATTTCACAACATCAAGAATAGAGAAGTCCCCCCCCCAAAAAAAAGAATAGAGAAGTTCCCAAAAGCTGTCAAAGAAAAGAAAATAGTGCCCCCCCTTGTTTTTCTCTGAACAAGAACAAGAATTAGACTGGTAAAAGACTCAAATGCATACCTTTCTTAGAAAGCGAACCAAGACGACATGAAATCTGGACAGTGGACTGAAATGAAATCCACTGAAATCGGTGAATCTAACTAAGGAGAATAATGAAGGAAAGTTCCAGGATGTCAGCCAAGAACTGACTAAGATAGGAAGATGGAGGGCTTCAGGGAGTGGTCCTAGCAAAAGCAAGGACTCCAAAGATTTCTCTATTACTCCTAAGAATTTGGAATTCAGGGAGGTGATAAAGGCAGAAAAATAAGAAGAGAAAAGCCATTCAAATACCCCGTGAAAAACCAAAAAGCTATTCAAGAAAGCAAGTGGAATCGTAATATACTACTTTACGCCGCTTGGTTGTACATGGAATAATATTTACATCATCATAATAACAAGCACTTTATTTTCTACTCTTAGAGTCAACTAGTAGAAAAAGCACAGAAAATGCAATTATGGTTACAACACATGACACAGATGTTTGCAACTGTGAAAATATAAAGGTTTATAGTAAAAATACAAGTAGCAGCAGGGAACCAAAAGGTATTGTCTATTGTCTGTTGTGGACAGAATAAAGGGGCAAACTTTAAGAATAGAAAAGTCACCGACAGAAGAACAAAAAGTAGTAATATAACTGCATTGGGGGAAATGGAGATGGGGTGGGGTACATGAGCTTAATCCTCATTTGTGAGGGCAAAATAACATATTAAGAATAGATAACACCTAAAATTAGTAAATCAAGAAAGAACATGAAAAATGCATTATTTAGAGATATAAAAGTAAACATCACTTTGTCTCTGCCGAGCTGACAGATGTGTTTCCTTCCAGATATTCTGTGTATTTACCAGCAAGCATGCTATACATACTATTCTTGTACCTTGCCTTTTGTATTTAATGTTTCTTGCAGATATTTCTATATTACTACTGAACTTCCTCATATTCTTAATGACTGCATATTATTCCATTATTTAGATGCATAATGTATTTAATTGGGTCTGTACAATCAATTTCCTGAATGAAAATTAGCCCACAAATACACACACACACACACACACACGTACATACATACATATATCTCTGTCATACTTACTCTGAGCTCTTTTGGGCCTGTATAGATTGAAAGCAAGTGTAGAGTACTCGGCCAGTCTAAAAGAAAAAAATAAGAGAGAGAGAGAGAGAAAGAAAGAAAGAAGGAAGGAAGGAAGGAAGGAAGGAAGGAAGGAAGGAAGGAGAGAGAGAGAGAGAGAAAGAAAGAGAGAGAGAGAAAGAAAGAGAGAGAGAGAGAAAAAGAAAGAGAAAGAAAGAAAGAAAGAGAGAGAGAGAGAGAGAAAGAAAGAGAGAAAGATGACACAGAGGATTAATACTGAAATAGGTAAAGCACTTTAGTAGATTCAAAGCTAATACTCATATCCTTACATGGGTGGTATCCGAAGACCCTCTAGAAGTGGAAGGTTAAAAAGGATTTCAAAGAGGGAATATGCCATAAATAAATTTCTATAAATATGCCATAAATCAATCATGTACTCAGCTCAGACAACATGAAATGGCCATAAGGAAACATCTGCTCACGTGACAGCAGAGAATCTCTTATAAACATGAGAACCAAGAAACTGAGAAATTTGTTGGAAGCTGACAAACTTATCCAAATATTTATAATGACAATAAATAAATTTAGAGTGACAAAGCCAAAATCACTTCAGATGAAGTATAAGTTCAAGATTACTGTTTCTGGAAAAGAGTGATTTTATGAACAATATTCATTACTAATATAACATCTGACAATATAACTAACGTACTCAAGGACAGAGCAGACTTGAGGTAGTCTTAGCAAAATTCATTCCTATGATGTTAAATGGTCATTTTCTTTTTGTTTGAACCGACACATAGTCAAACCCTTTGACATAAACAAAAAATTCAAACCAACACTCTAAACAGAGAATTACAAGAGTAGCCCTCGACAGGGCTGCTCAACTTCTCTGAGCTTTTCTGAGCTTGGCTCATCTATGAAATGCAGATAATAATAATCCTCAGGATGTCTGGGTGGCTCAGTCAATTAAGCATCCAACTCTTGATTTCAGCTCAGGTCATGACCTTGGGTGGTGAGACTGAGCTCCGCAACAGGCTCTGTGCTCAGCACACGGTCTGCTTGAGATTCTCCCTCCTTCTCCCTCCGCCCCTCCCCGACATGCTCTCTTTCTAAAATAAATAAATCTTTAAAAAATAATCTTCATCCTCATAGACCTGTTGTCAAGGTTAGAGCATATTTATGTAAAACACCACACAACAGATGATCAATGGTAGCAATTGTTACTATTACTGGCCATCAAAATATGTACAGAACCTGGCCCCTTTTCATTAGCTCCACTCCTACCACCACGGTCACGTCTCCATCAACTCTTGCCTAGATTACCGCAGTATCTTCCTAACTGGTTTCACGGATGTCATGGATTCCACACTCCCTCCTTCCCCGTGTACCCACCCCACCCCCTGTCCAGTCTACTATCAACACAGTGGCCAGAGAGATCCCATTAAAACATAAAGTCGCACTCCAGTGGCTCCCCAAGTCAGTCAAATCAAAGGCCTCATGAGATCTGGCCCCTGGTTATCTTTCACCCCACTGTAGAATGAGCAAATGAGTTATTGTCCAAACCAGGATACTTCTAAGAAGGAAAGGTGCTCACTGAATAGGGGGAAAACTGGGATAATGGGGTAGAACTGGGACTGCCAGAGGCAAACCGGGACATATGGTCATGGTCTTCCTCACTCTGCTGTAGCCACACTAACTTCCTCGATGTCCCCTGAACATGCCACACTCACCTCAGGATCTTTGCACTGGCTATTTCGTCTGCCTGGAACGCTCTTCCCCCAAGAAATCCACAAGACTTGCTCCCTCACTTTCTTCAGGTCCTGACTCAATGACCCTTCTCATTGAAACCTTCCCTGGCCACCCTATTAAAATTGCAAAAAGATTTTTCTCTATTCTCTGTGTGTGTGCTTACACACACACACACACACACACACACACACACAAATACCTTTGTGTTTTTATCTTCTATGAAACAGGAAAAAATAAGTCCTACAAAGCCTTGATCCATCATCTGGTACATGGCTTGAGTGCGAACATCTGCAAATAAACAAAAATAAAAATAAAAAATAAAAATCTGCTGCCCCCAAAACTTGATAATTTTTCCCCATGAGACTCAAAGAGAAAGAAAGGCCCTAGAAGAAGACAAATAGCTTTCTCAAAGTGAATTCTTATAGAGATTGCAACAGAATTAAAACCAACATTCCAGGGAGTAGAAACAAAATCTCACTACATGGTTATACAATTTTAGAAGAGGAAATCATAAACAGGCACCAAAGAACAATACTTGATAGGATTAGTTAAAAGATTACCCCAAACTAAATAGAGGCTAAATTTAAAAATCTGAGGTCTTCAGACCATTGTTTATGAAGGATATAAAAGATCAGGTATTAAAACAAAATGCTGAAGAGTGTGACCTTATAGAAGCCCAGTTACTTTGGCAATATGTTCTTAAATGCTGGGCTTCTCCCCCGTGTCTTCCTAAGTAGACTAAAAACTTTTTCATAAAATTTGATTATAATGATTCTAAAGGGTATTGACTTGTAACTTCTAGAACAGAACGTCTGTTTGGGAAAATGTAATTTGTTACAATAATTGGTTGTAAGCTCAAAGTTGCAACGTGTATCTGCTACGGGAGGTTAATCTAACCCAACTTTGGTGGTAAGTTACCTAACACATCGCTCCTTGTTGCAGGGCCAATTACCTCACTCCATAAGAACTGAGCAGATCTTAAAATTATGAGTGTAGCTATAGGCACATCTCTCCTTTTCACATACACTTACAAGGACAATAAAGTGGATATACGAGTGCCACGTCTCATGAGATTTATGAAATAACCTACACCATCTAAGTCACTTAGATGTCACTAAAGCCTCTGCCTTTTCTTTTGCAAACTATGTACAGATAACATTTTGGTTGAGTTAACGGTGTGGTATGACGTAACTCCAACTACCTCTTTCTCCACCAAGCCCACACTTCCTCCTCCCATGTCCTATGTTCATAAGTAGCATTCCCGCTTAGCCAGTCAAACTCAGATGCAACGGAATTCCTAGGCCCCTGATTCACACCCAGCTCAGCTAGGCGTCGTCTCCCATTTCAGAGAAGCTATTCAACCCTCAGCCTCAGCTTAGTTTCTATCCTTAAGAGCCAAGAAGTCCTTATTAATTGGGAAGTGTTTTGGTTTTTTAAAGATTTTATTTATCCATTTGACAGAGAGAGAGATCACAAGCAGGCAGAGAGAGGGGGAAGCAGGCTCCCCGCCGAGCAGAGAGCCCGATGCGGGGCTCGATCCCAGGACCCTGAGATCATGACCTGAGCCGAAGGCAGAGGCTTAACCCACGGAGCCCCCCAGGCGCCCCAATTGGGAAGTTTTTAAGGAGTAGAATCATTGTAGTATCAAATGCTACATAAGATGGCGACATAAAATGTTTACTAGATTTTCTCTCTGGTTTTTATTTTTGTTTTGTTTGTTTTTGGGAGAGAGCACACATGTGAGTGAGGGAGGGGCAGAGGGAGAGGCAGAGAGCCAATCTCAAGATGACCCCACACTGAGCGCAGAGCTGACATGGGGCTCGATCCCAGGACCCTGAGATCACGACCTGAGGCAAAACCAAGAGTCAGATGTTTTACTGACTGAGCCACCCAGGCACCCCTAATGTTTACTAGGTTTTCAACACGGATGTCACTGATGACCTTCAGTGGACTGGAAGGCAGACTCGAGCAGGGGGAAGAGTGTAAATGAAAAGAGAGATGTCTTTGACCTCAAGGAGAGGTGGGATTGGCAAGTATTTTTTGTTGTGTTTTCTTAAACATGAGGTAAAGCTCCATGAAGGCAGAGGCCTTGTTTTTCTCATTCACTGCTTTATCTCCAGCACCTTGAGGGCTGGACACATAGTAGACACTCAAGTTTATTTCTTGAAGGAACAAATAAATGATGGGGAAAATCCAGTACAATGGAAAGGGAAACAGATGCCAGAGAAAGCGGCACAACGAAGAGTGTAAGGTTCTTCAAGTCATGGGAAGCCAAGCCCGGGAGCTAGAATGGAAGGGTGGCTATTAGCTGACAGGAGGGAAAGCAGAAGATGAGCCCAGTGTTAGTAGGTGACTAGAGAAATGGAGAAAATGCCTTTCTAATGACTCCCATTTCCTTTATTAAAGTAGGTAGCAGGGGACACCTGGGGGGCTCAGTGGGTTAAAGCCTCTGCCTTCGGCTCAGGTCATGATCTCAGGTCCTGGGATCAAGCCCCACATCAGGCTCTCTGCTCGGCGGGGAGCCTGCTTCCCCCTCTCTCTCTGCCTGCCTCTCTGCCTGCTTGTGATCTCTCTCTCTCTGTCAAATAAATACATAAGATCTTAAAAAAAAAAAAAAAGACACTCAAAGTGGGTTATCAAGTTCTGCTCCAAACTAGTTTCCATTTTATTCCCTACACATAGAACTTTGTCCTTTGTACATTTTACTGCTATGGTGGGGAACATAATTTAACATTGTTAGAGTTGATTTATTGTCTTTTATTACAGAATCTTCTCTTACCCTTTTGCTAATGATGTAACTGTGACTTTCATTTTCTCTATATACTTAACCTAGCCTGTTACTTTTTAGGTTTAAAGCTTATCTTTTTTTTTTTTAATTTAAAGTCTAAGTTTAAAGCTTCCTTAATTTCTTCTTAATTTAAATTAAATTAATTAACATATAATGTATTATTGGCTTGAGGTCTGGGGTTCATCAGGCTTCCACAGTCCGCGGCGCTCACCACAGCACACACCCGCCCCAGTGTCCTTCCTCCCTCCCCCCTTCCCTCCAGCAACCCTCAGCTTGTTTCCTGAGATTAAGAGCCTCTTATGGTTTGTCTCTCTGTCTGTAAAGCTTATCTTTAATGACATTTTATTCTTGTTTTATTTCTTAGTCCTAAGGCTTTTATTTTTACATTTGCTGTTTCTACTTGCTGGTGCAAATGTTCTTTATTTCTTCCTTATTGTTGTTTCTCCTTATTTCCACCTTAGTACTTTAATTGTTTTTCTTCCTCACAAAATCATAAGGTCCAAACCAACGGCAACTGTGGCTACAGTGTTGCATCTGGGTATCTTAAAATTTGCTGAATAATCATTTTTCACTCCTTCTCACTTATCATTCCTATTAAACATAATTACTGTACATACTTGAAATCATCACTCATTTTTCCCCCCAAGACTTGCTAACACAGGGCGCCTATTTGACTCAATTCTTCAACAACCATTTGGAGATGAGCTATGTATCTTGGTAGCTACAAAATTCCTTGGGCTCTGGAAGTCCCCAACAATCTAGTCATTGTGAGAGCAGTTTAGTTGGCAGAGGATTTTTCTTTAGTTTTATCTGTACTTTTGCGATCTCAGTATTCTTGTTAATCCTTCCAATGTTGTCTGCGCTTCAGCTTTAGATATTTAATCATGCTCTCCCCGTGTCGAGTTGTACAGATAAATGCACAGGACAGCACGCCTTATACGTGCCTTATACTGTTCTGATGACACGTTCCCCTCTTCTGTCCGTGAGGGAACCGTGGCACAGAAAAGTTAAAAGATCTTCCCCACCTGTAAGTGACTGAGAAGAGATCCCAACTCCCTACGGCCTTTATCCCATTTTGTTATTTATTCCCTTTCCTTACCCAGTCAGGTGCTATTATTTTTTTCAATGTAAGATCTCAGTGCTCTCGTCTCCAAATTTATTTTGTGTTAAATTATTTTCCTTTGGCTCCTTAATCATCTCATTATTTAGAGCTGATGTTTTCCTCGCTGCCCGGGGTTCTTGTGGAAAATCCAATCGTTCTCTGAATTCTGAACACTCTTCGGGTGCTCCACTTCAGAGACTGATAAGGTTTTTTCCTAAGTTCTTTTTTTTTTTTCCCCTAAGTTCTTAGAGTTTCTTTTTTTCCCAGAAAATTCTCCACTGTACTCATTACCAGTGACACTATCGTTCAGGAATGTACACATTCCCACCTTCCTCTTGCTAGTGCTTGGTACCTACTTCTCTCTGGCTATGCTACTACCACAGAAGAAATTTGAGGCAACTCTGATTTTAGTGTTAATGGTGGCAGGAAAAAAATAGCTATTGTTTTTGAGTAAAAGTTAGATAAAACCAAACACTGAATTTATTCAGTGATATTAAGGTTTTATAGGAATACATTGATAGCTATAAAAAATGCTTATTGAGACATCAGTGAGCTAAAGAATTTGAATAAGGTCAGTAACTTAAATAATATTATTTCAATGTTAATTTTTCAATTTTCATAAATACGCCGTGACTATGTAAGAGAACATCCTTGCGTTTAAGAAATGCTGGGCGAGCCTGGGGGTGGGTATTGAGGAGGCACGTATTGCATGGAGCACGGGGTGTGGTGCATGAACAGTTAATCTTGTAACACTGAAAAAATGAAATATACATTTTTGGGGAAAAAAGAAAAAAAGAAATGCATACCAAACATTCGGGAGTTAAGGTGAGTACTGGCTGTGACTTATTTTCAAATACTTCAGAAAAAAACATACACACACACACAGAATGGAAGAAAATGTGGCAAATCTGGGGCGAGAGATGCAGGAATTCTTTGTACTATTTTATCAACTTTAAGTTTGAAACATAGGTTTAAAAACACCTCTATCGTTATTGCAAGCTCTGCTTAAATCTTTTCTTTTCCAATTGAAAAAACCGTATTGATCATTTATTTTTGGTTAATACAAGCTATCCTGGGCATGTCACTCTGGATGTTCGCCACAGGTCAGGTCAATTTCTGTGAGCAAGAAACAGAGCGAGTCTATTAGCTCCCTTACTCTGTATCAGTGCCTAACTGGGACCGCGCACCCCTACGCCCGACACAGAGGACCACTCCCCCACCACTACAGTCCGAGTGGGTACAGCGCTGCTGTTGGTTCTCTGGCATTCGTACCGTGGTGCAGAAGAATGGAGAATTTACGATCACCTCAAGCTCCTATGACTAGAAAGAGAACACCACAGTGAAAAGAGAACTTAACTCGGGTGAGCGTGTTTACTCCTCAGTACACTGTGAGGAGTATCTCTAACTCACAGGCTACCGTGAGGATTGGAGGAGAAAACACTCATAAACCATTAGCAAATGGTTATATGCTCAAGAATGTTAGTTCACTTTCCCTAAGCAAAGTTATTCTACGTCTTTCACGAGTCAGATAGAAACAATAACAACAAAATGACGATGACCCGGGAAAAGGAGTAAAGATAAAAAGAGAGAAAACCATTTTGTTACATTACACCGATTAGTGGGATGAGGAAGCAGGCCGAGAACCTCAACAGCTAGGATGGAATATGTGTGCAACCTCAACTCTGCAAACCCCACCCCTCACCCTTTCGAGTCTTGTAGGCCACTGGACAGTGGCGGTCAACAGTCAGCAAGTTTCAGTGACGATCTAAAGTTTCTTATGTCAGCCAACTGTCAGGCCCTAGTTAGTGATGGTGTCGGAATACAGTCACCACCAACGGGGTGCCGAAATTATAGCTCTATTAAAAAGAGTGTGACACAAATCATTACTTTTAAAACATAGCAAAATAAAAATAAGGGCACTTGTTTAAGGATAATTAAAGTATGATTTAAAATAGCCATCATTCACGTAGCAAAGAAATATGATACTGATTTCTAAAAACAACAGACATGGGGCGCCTGGGTGGCTCAGGTGGTTGAGCATCTGCCTTCCGCTCAGGTCATGATCTCAGGGTCCCGGGAACGAGTCCCACCTCAGGCTCCTCGCTCAGTGGGGAGCCTGCTTCTCCCTCTGCCTCTGCCCCTCCCCACCAATCGGTCCCTCTCTCTCTCTCTCTCTCAAATAAATAAAATCTTTAAAAATAACTAAATAAATGCAATTAACAAACAACACAAGCCCATAATACTTACCAACATGTGAAGGCCAAACAGTTATATGAGGATGGGAATGATACCAGCCCACAACTCTCATGGGGCGACCTGTTAGTTCAGCCAACCTGTGTGTCTGTCAAGGAATTTTCAACTTGTGGGAACAAAATCTGTAATGCTAATAAGGGCTCAAAAAGCATCCTGAGGTTTTAAATAAACCTATTACAATTTAATGTCAACAGAAGAATGAAATAAGGTCAATCCCCAGAATGTCCCAGACCTCCCATTTAAGGCCAGAGGTATTTCTTTTGAAAACTAGAATCAATTTAGGGCACCTGGCTGCCTCAGTCAGTACAGCATGCAGCTCTTGATCTCAGGGTTGTGAGTTTGAGCCCCAGGTTGAGTGTAGAGATTACTTTAAAAGTTAATTAATTCGTTAAAATAAAAAAATAACAATAGAATCCACCTGGCTTCCATTACGGTATATCGTTATATCCTCTTAATCCAATTTAGCCAGTGTTTGATCACGTAAATGCTCATCACTGTGCTATCTGAAAGGAGCTTATCTAAATCTTTGGAATTCACATTGTTAACTCGAGTGTATATCTTCTAGCCTCTCTCTAGCTCCATCCTAGTCACAGTTTTGAAAAAGAGGCACAAGGCTTAAAAAATTCATTTGATTTCTCTCTGGCAGGCTGCCAGTGTTAACAGTAGCAACCGGGGTGGTCTCCCCGTGTGTCTAGAGTATACCACCAAAGAATATTTTCTTCCTTTGTTCCAGAAACAAAAATTTCCCATAACTCTATCTGAGGCTCTAGGTTGAGATAAGAAGCTGTCCTCTTCTGTTGCAGCTCACGGGGGTTAGGGGTTAGGGGTTAGCATTAGGGTTAGCTGCTGGTATTTTATAAAATGCTGATGTGTTTTCCTGCAAATTACTTACATTAAAACACAATAATCCTTTCTATACAGCAAATCCTAGGAAAGAATACTTTTTAAATGCCAAAAGAGGTTACTTAACTTCTCTAAACCCATCTCTTCAGCTTGCATCCTGGGGAAATTCTACTTCCGACTGGGGTGAAGAGTAAATGAGGTAATCTGCCATCCGCGCAAGATGTTTAGTAAAGGCTTAACAGACTGTCGTTGTAACTTCCAAGGGCAATACCATGCAACAGTGTTTCCAGCCATCTCCCCCTATTTGATGGATTAGGACTGGACTAGTTCCATTTTAAAGTTACATAATCGCAATAATAACAATCTTTTACACCATTATATTCTGGGAGATAGAGAACAGACTAGAGGCTGCCAGGGGTTGAAGCAAGAGCTTGAGGGAGTGGGTGTGATTTATACAGGGGGGTCTTTATAGATCTACACAAATCTACATGTATCTTCATGGCGATGGAATAATTCTGCAATCTTGATCACTGTGGTGGTTACTTATATTTACACATATGACAAAATGGCAATAGAATGACACACATTGGATCAATGTCAGTTTTCCGGTTTCCATATTGTACTGTCCGTTATTTAAGATGTAGCAATTGGCGGAAACTGGATTAAAGGTACAAGGACCCTGCTATACTCTTTTTGTAACTTCCCATGAATCTGTATTTATTTCAATAGTTTTAAAAAACAGATGCAAAAGTTACATGCCATAAGAGATTGACACATGTGATTATATAAAAAATGCAAAACCAGTTTGATTCGAGAAATACACACACACCATGAAGAGGCTGAGTAAAATCATTATCCTTATCACAAATGGCTAATTTCCTTAATATAGAATGCCTACAAATTATTAAGAAAAAGATTTCCAAAGCAATAGAAAGATGGGCAAAGGAAATGACCAGATAATTCTGAGAAAAATAAATGATTCTTAAAAATTAAAAGCTGATTACATTTACTCATAATTAGTAAAATGCTAATTAGGGGGGCCTGGGTGGCTCAGTGGGTCAAAGCCTCTGCCTTCGGCTCAGGTCAGGATCTCGGGGTCCTGGGATCGAGCCCCGCATCGGGCTCTCTGCTCAGCAGGGAGCCTGCTTCCCCCTCTCTCTCGGCCTGCCTCTCCGCCTGCTTGTCATCTCTCTCTCTCAAATAAATAAAAAATAAAATCTTTTAAATAAATAACTAAATAATAAAATGACAAGAAATAAGAGAAAATATTTTGCCAATCAGATTGGCGACAATCAATAGCTATGACACACCCTGGCCTGGTCGCACAAACACAAAAACCTGGGATAATGCAGGGCAACAGGCACCGGAGAGCAAACCGGTTAAACAGCTGCAGCTGCGAGTACACACAACCTTTGCTCCAGCAGCTCCACCTCTGGGACCAGATTGTACCGATCCGTATGCACGTTTGTGAAATGAAATGCACAGTAAAGGTCTACAAACCACCTAAACATCTGCATGAGGACAAAATAGTCATCCGGGGCTGTATTCTGCAGTCAACTGAACGAGGCACCCCTATGTACGATGTGAACAATTGTCTAGATACACTGTGAAGCAAAGCAAGCTGTCATATGTTGGTTTTTTTTTTTTTTTTTAAGGAGAAAACATTCGTGCATGTTTCCGTATGCTCAGAAGTCAACGGTAAGGATCCAGGACAACCTGATAACCCTGGTAATGTCCAGGGACAGAGGCCTTGAGGTTGGAGAGAAATACTTTGTCCATGTTTTTGTACCTTTTAAAGTTTGTACTACGCACGGGAACTGCCTATTTTTAAGAGTTACTTTTTAATTGACGAGATAAACTTAATAATAAAAACACTGAATTACTAAAAGCCATTGATGCAAATTTAACTCGCTATAGCTGAGATATGGAGTCCTGATCATAGGAAGCAAATGTCCCATTTGATATTTTGTTGGTTATATTTAACATGGAATATTGCATTTGGTTTTCAGCAATGCATTTTTTTGAGAGGCAGCCTCCAAAGAGAATCTCTCCAAACGACAGAGACCAAGACCGTCAAAGGCCTAGAAATGAAATCATATTAGGAAACATTGGGACGGGGGCAGAGGGGACTAGAGAGGGGCAGTGGGGGAATGAAAGGAAGGAGGAGGGAACTGCCCCGTAAAGTTCATTGTCACAGGATTCAACCTTGGGATCTTCTGGCATTTAAGAGCAGGAATGTTTGTTAGAAATTTCTAATTTTTCCAATAAAAGCCACTCGAAAGGAAAAATGGAAAGAAATTCGGATTAACCGAACAACTGGCTCTGATGGGTGAATATGCAAACTGCGAAAGAGTCACCAGGAAGAAAACGTGTGAAATCTCCTCAAGCAGGCTGAGGCAGCAGGGGAGCCTGGCCCGGAAGTCCCAGAACGCATAAAAACTTCTTATTGGCCAGTAAGGATATCTCTGCCTCTGTTGAGGCCGCAGACAGCTGCTCTGGAGAAATCTCCACTCGGTCCTTCCTCTTATCAGAACGTCGCAAGATGATGACAGAATGAATGTGAACAATTCTGACGGTGTCAACCTAGAGGAAAATCCACAGAAGCATTTACTTCTGGCTCTCTCCAGTAACACGTGTACTGCATTATATTAGCAGGTTAAACACTGCATTTAGAAAACCGACATTTTTCTCATGAATACTAGAATAGGTCAAATAAAAGGCATCCAACCTCAATATAGGCATTTCAAAATAAAAACATAAAGGCTAATATTTGGACGAAGGAAGAGCTTTTGGAATGATCAACTGATAATCATTTGATTCACAACCATGTGCAAGATACTCTCCCAGAAAAGGATACGAGTCAGAGTATGACTATCCGAGTGTTCACAATGCTATCAGCACCGAGCACCGTACATGAGGCTATACTGAAATAATGCAGAGAATCGACGCTACAAGAGCTTAGAGGAATGGAATCAGTTAGATCAGAAAAAAATCTTCACAGGCCAGCAGGTGTTTGGGAGACACGCTGGCCAGCTGGTTTAAGTGCAGAACTCGAGATGGCATGGCAGACAGTAAGACGAAGAGAGATCAGAATAAACATGTGTGGGGCCTCAGGTACCATGATCTGCAAGATGAACTAGAAGGAAGGGTACTGTTTCTGACAGCCTGGGTGCAAAGTAATGATCAAATACCGGGCTAAGTGGATGGCAGGGATGGAAGAGACAGATCTGAGATTCATTAAGAAGGAAGAAGCCACGATTGGTAACCAACTGGTTACCAAGCCACGATTTGGTACCTAGTGGCCCACGGGTGATGGAGGACAGGAAGTTGTCAAGGGTAACCTCTAAAATTTCAAGGCTGAAACGCAGTGGAACACAGGAGGCAGATCTAAGTTTAAAAAAGATCAGGGAGGGGGCGCCTGGATGGCTCAGTCGTTAAGCGTCTGCCTTCAGTCCAGGTCAGATCCCAGGGGCCTGGGATCGAGCCCCGCATCGGGCTCTCTGCTCTGCGGGAAGCCTGCTTCTCCCGCTACCATTCCCTCTGCTTGTGTTCCCTCTCTCACTGTGTTTCTCTCTGTCAAATAAATAAAATCTTTAAAAAAAAAAAAAA
>CM053612.1:518246-580888 GCA_028646535.1 Procyon lotor
TCAGGGAGGAAGGACAAAGAGCTGATCTTGGATGAGAAGATGTAAAGAGAGTCAAGGAATAGCGTAGAGAGAGGGGGCGGGGTCCCCATGCTTCGGATGAGGGAAAAGCAGAAGTACGAAATGGTTGACAAGTTTCATGGAAAAAGATGGGTGTGGCACCGGCAGATGTGAAATCACAGAGGAAACTCCTGAAGTCAGCAGCCATGGGGCACACACGGTCGCCCCTGGTGCCTTTTTCCACCGGGCGAAGTCTTTCACGGCTTTACATTCCCTGCTCTTTCTCCCCTCCCGTACAACCGTTTTTATAATACACACTACGTCACTACACTACAGTTTATCTCATGTTGACGTCTAGAACGTAAGCTTCAGAAGGGCAGGGAATATGTTCTAGTTATTTTCTTATCCCCATCAACAGCACAGTGTCTGGCAGGCAGAGTACACCATGAAGAAACCAAAAGCAGAGATAGAAAGACCCTTGACCTCCCGAGGAGCAGCAGGACAAAAAGCTGAGTTTCCAACAGAAACAACGAAAGCCTAAAGAGGATGCAGTGACATATTCAGTGCATCAAGACAAGATCTACCAACCAAGAATTCTATATTCGAAGAATGTATCCTTTCAAAATGAAGGCAAAATAAAGACATTTCAAATACGACAATTGAGAGAATTCATTATTAGCACAGAAGTACTAAAGAGACCCTCTTCAGGCAGAAGAGAAATCCCAGATACAAAGGAAGAAATGAAAAACACTGTAAAAGGTAAAATGTGTGAGTAAACACAAATGAATACTAACCGTACAAAACAGTAATAACAATGCCACAGGGGGCTTAACATATCTATAGAATTAAAATATGTGACAACACTAATCTAAAAGGTGGGAGGGTATAAATGAAATCAAAGTGTTCTAAGGTTCTAGCATTATCAGGGAAATGTTATCAGGAAACAGTTATCAGGAAAACTAACAAATCAAGAATGCATATTGAAATACACAGGAAAACCACTAAAAGTGAAAAAAAATGTAACTGGGAGACTCAAAGTGGGATAATGAAGTATATCTGATCGACTCAAAAGATGGCAAGAAAAAAAGAGAAAAAGCAAATAAGTGGGTCAAACAGAAAGCAAAAAGATAAAGCCATAACCCGTATATATCATTAATTACATTAAATATAATTGGAGTATTGTCAGACCGGATTTCTTAAAAACTATATGCTGCTAATAAGAAACACACACACTAAATCTCAGTATACAAAAAGACTAAAAATAAAAGGATGGGAAAAGATACGCTATACCAACATCTACTAAAAAGATAAGGTCACTGAAATCATGAAGTTTATTATCTATTTGACCAGTACAAATTAATACAGAATTCCAGATGAGGGCATGGACTCCTGAAAAATAAAATTACCCCATTAAGATTGGCAATGTATTTTAGCAGGAGTTGACGCCCAGGGTGACTTTTTTCTTTCTCTTTTGTGAGATAAGATTTCAGTGCCTAGAGGAAAGAGGAAAAGAAGTTCAGGGTAGGATGGCAAGACCAGCCCAGACATGGATGAAAAACAAAATATGACAAGCATAAATAAAGGCCCCAAAGGACCGACAGATGTCCCTGAAAGCCACTGGTAGCTGACAGGCTTGACGAAGCCTGTTCCGATCACAGTCACATAAGCTATCCCGGCTTAGCTAGAATGGCCCCTACGCCTTTTCAGTCTTGGAATTCAAGTACTAAAACCCAGTTGCTTTTGCTCCTCTGTCTTGGTATAGAACAAGGCCTAGCAAAATCTGGCCCACCCGGCCTCCCTTGGGCGAAATCCAGCCACATTCATTCATTTATGTATTGTAGCTGCTTTTGCAGTATGGTGGCAGAGCTCAGTAACCGCAACAAAGAATGTATGACCTACAGAGCTGAAAATATTTACCGTCAGGCCCTTTACAGAAACCTGTGCCCCCTGGCATGCCTCTCCACGGCTCATGGGCAGGTAAACACTAATTTCCTATTTTAGGGAACGTATGTTCAGTCATACAACATATATTTACTGACTATATACTTATACATAAGGCACTACACGAGGGCCTAAGTACACAAAGATAAACAGGACACAGGAAGAGAGACAGGCAAATAACTCTAAGACAACATATATGCACTGTGATAGACATGCTCAAGGAGCTGCCATAGCACAGAGGAGGCTATCTAACCTAGCCTACAGGCCAGGGCGGATTCTTTAAAGGAAGGAGGTGGCCCCTGCAAGGGGTAAGGAGTTAACCAAGGAGAGGAGAGGGAAGCAGTCTAAGTATAACACCCAGCAGATCCAAGGAATAAAACAGTATCACATAACCTGGAAAATGCCATAATGTGCCATGGTTAGAAGTTGGCGATAAATAGAAATGAGATCAAGAAGGCCCCGAATGCTTAACAATGGGGCTTCATCCTAAAGGTAATGGGAAGTGCACCGATTTTAAGCAGAGTTATGTCAGACTCATGTTCTCAAAAGATCATACCCTAAGCAATCAGAAGACAGGACTCGAGGCAAGAAGACTAGGGAGAGGCTAGCGAGTATTCAAGAAAAGAGGACCTCCAATAAGGAGGCAGCAGTTGGGATGAAGTGTTGGAAATAATACGACAGCGATCTCTGGTTCTGAATGCCTTCGAGTGGTTCCCAAACATGGCTGCACATTAGAATCACCTGGGGAATTTTTCAAACTCCTGCTGCCTAGGTGTCACCCCAGATCAATGGACTTGGCTTCAGGATTTTGTAAGCTTACTGGGTAATTCCAAGGGACCCCCAGGCTTGGGAACTACCGTGGTGGAGGAATACTGGAGTGGGTTTGCGGAAGAGGGAACATTCAGTTTTTAACATGTTAGTTTAAGATGCCTCTGTCTAGCTAAACTTGAAATAGGCGGTAGTGTATGAATTACTCCGGCTTGGGATAATTAATATTAACTAGTATCTACTGGATACTAGCAACAACAAATATTTATTGGCTACCTGTTATGTGTCAGGCACTTGGAAAAGTGCTTTCCATTTATTAACTTGGTAACCCCCCCCCCCCGTGATACATGCACCCTGAGGTTTACAGCAGCATTTATCCACAATGGCCAAATTATGGAAAGAGCCCACACGTCCATCGACTAATGAATGGATAAAGAAGAGGTGGTATACGGTGCGTGCGCACGCACACACACACACACACACACACACACACACACACACACACACACTGGAATATTAGTCAGCCATAAAAAGGATGAAATCTTGCCATTTGCAACCATGTGGATGGAGCAAGAGTACATTATGCTAAGTGAAGTAAGTCCTTCAGAGAAAGACAGATACTCTATGATTTCACTCGTATGTGGAATTTAAGAGACAAAACATATGAACCTAGGTGAAAACACAGAGAGAGGCAAACCATAAAACAGACTCTTAACTATAGCGACTAAGGGTTGATAGAGGGAGGTGGGCAGGGCGATGGGTCAAATGGGCAATGGGTATTAAGGACAGCACTTGTGATGAGCACTGGGTGTTATATGTAAGTGATGAATCACTAAATTCAACTCCTGAAACTAATATTACATTACACGGTAACTGGAATTTCAATTAGAACTTGAAATTAAAACTAACTAAATAAATAAAAATAACTTCTCAGTGACAGACTGAGGTTGGTACTATTATTATGTCTATTTTACCAATGAGTGTTTTATATACATTAGCCAAATCCAACTCTCCCAACAACTCTATGAGGTTGGTGACTGTCATTATCCCTCTACAGAGAAAGAAATTAAAGCTCACAGATGTTAAATAACATGCCCAAAGTCACACAGTGAGTATCAGAGGAAGGACTGAAAAACAGATCTAACTTCAAGGTTATAGGTAAAGCCAGAGGGAAGGTAATGTTGCCCAGAAGACATTCCAGGAAGGCAAGGAGGCCAAGCCAAAAACTTGGAGAATATTGATATTTAATTGAGAGGATGAAGAGCCCATAATGGAACAGGGAGATACAACAAAACAAACAAAAAAACCCATGACAGTTCAGAGTTCTGAGGAGAAAGATTAAGATTAGCACTAAGAAATAATCCACTTGGGCGCCTGGGTGGCTCAGTGGGTTAAAGCCTCTGCCTTCGGCTCAGGTCATGATCTCAGGGTCCTGGGATGGAGCCCCGCATCGGGCTCTCTGCTCAGCAGGGAGCCTGCTTCCCTTTCTCTCTCTGTCTGCCTCTCTGTCTACTTGGTCTCTCTCTCTCTGTCAAATAAATAAATAAAATCTTTAAAAAAAAAAAAAAAAAGAAAGAAAGAATCCTCCGATATAGCAACAGGGAGGTGGCTGGAGAGACAGAGCTGGAAAGCAGACCTCCTCAGTATGTGTGACTATTGAAGGTAAAGAAATGATAATGATTGCGGCCTATCCTTTTAAGAGATCTGGCTATTAAAAGAAGGATTCTAGTGACTACAAGAATATACAGGATTGGAAAGTTATTTTTCTTTCCTTTGTGAAAATGAGGGTAATTTTAGCACATCTGTATCCTAAGGGGGGAAAAAAACCTGTCAAAAGGTTGAAGACTCAGAAGAGAGTGTGATATTTGGTAAGCAAGGTCTCTGAAGAACCTGTAGCTCCGGATAGGAAGTAAACTTCTCTCCTTGCTATGGGAAGAAAGGAGGCAAAGTGGTTGACGTGGAGAAGTTTGGGTATAGGGGTAAAAAGTAGATGGAGTTGTTGCCTGATAGTTTTTATCATGTGCATCGTCTGCTTGGCAGAGAAGAGGCCATAATTTATTTTTATTGTATTTTACAACAGCAGTGGCCTGCAACACAATGGCAAAACAATGCAATGGCACTATACCAAAAACTATAGGTTGAAAAGCACTATACTAAACCATGAAGTCTAGAGCATGCCAGAACAGGGAAGGCAGGATTGTAGATCAGAAAAAAGTCAAGGTAGACTAAGAATTATGAGTTATGAATAGTTTCTTTATAGGAGAAGGTTGCCCGAGCAAGAATTAGGACTTGAGATAAGGAGATAACAGTGATGTGAAGGAATTCACAGATTTCAAAGTAGCACAGCAGCCAAAAGTCTCAAGGAAGCATGGAGAAGGGTCGGAGATCAGGCAGAAAACAGCAGGGAGGAGAGCTGAGAGCGCAATAGTCATCTGCATTTGCTAAAAGTACGAAAATTAGGTTCCAGTCCTAGTGAGTACACTGTCCATTTGATTTTAGTAGAGAGAACACAGTGCTGTGCTACAAGTGTAGGCCTGCACAAATCAGATTAAACCCTTGGTGAGATCATCAGATTGAGGACAGCAATCCCTCCCCAACTGCAAGTTTCCATCATGCAATATTGTAGCACACATACCTTTTCAGCAACTGTGCGTATTTCAGTTCCGGTATATGTAAATTTGGAGTCACTCCTTTTGGGGATAAATTAGGGGGGAAAAAGGGAACTGAGGTTTGGAATATAAAGAGATATTAAAGCAAAGTAACAAGATTTGCTGTTTTTGCAATGAAACCTTAGCAGAGACAAAGGAAGAGTGGCTAAGTACATAATCTGTTCAGTGGCAAAGCAAAATTTCTAGAATATTGGGTATTAAGGAGGTGGGCTTGTGAAATGCACATTCTGCTGCGCTTTGAAATTTAAATAGATGTCACCCAAAGCTTTTGCCTCCTCAAGCATCTAAGTTCCTGGGTCTCTCTGAGATCATTGTAGGGCCTACGAGGAGGAGGCCCAATGCCACTCATTGAAGCAATGAGTCAATAGGGGCAAATGTTTCTTTGTACGGTTATCATCCGCTCCAAAGAAAATGACCTGTATTTTGTTGTCATTTTAGGGGAGTGAGAACATAAAACATAGGAAGCATTAAAATGGCATGTGACAGCTTTCCCAGGTTTAGTCATGATCTTGGTACCCGTTACTGTATTTTTTCTAGAAGGTCATACATAGATCAACTGAAAAGTCTTCTCGTAGGAAGTAAGGTGGAAAGCAGCCTTTAGGGTTGGGGTGGAATTCAGAGTGTGTCACTGAGGGTGCCACGGACTCCTAACCGTAACTTCCCATACAAGTGGTGTACAATACTGTCAAAGTTGTCTTCATTTTGAGTGAACAGTGACATAGAGATCAAAGGATATGAGTCAACAAATATATTCTTACCTTGCGTCGTCATTCAACTAGAGTGGGAAAAAGCAGAAAATATTATTGATCACATTACGGTAGTTTGATGTACATGAATGGAGGTTATGTGAAAATCGGGTCATGTGTTCCTGTACACCGCCATGAAAGACTGGAGAATTGTCCCTTTGGGTCGTAAACAACTAACGTCTGTCCCCTCATCGTCTTTCGCCCGTTTGCAACACTTAACCCGGTGGCCGCGTTTGTCTGCTCTTGTGCCACCTCTAGAACTAGGCTTCCCAGAAAGAGGGCTGGAGGCGAGGGCAGGGGCCGCAGCTGCGGTTGGCTGCCTCGGAATACACTGGTGTCTTTGCGGCCTGCCTTGCGGTTTTGGTCAGTGGGGCGATCGCTCCCGATCTAGGGCGAAGCCCAGAGAAACTGCGAGGCCCACCCGGGGGGTTATGCGGACCGCTCTGAGGCTCAACGCGCGCGCAGATACAGAAGGATCGGGGCCCTCACTACCTGGTCACCCTCGGGCTCGGTCCGAGGGTTTCGGGCAGACGTTCCCGGCGGCTCCGCCGCCCCGGGCGCTGCCGCCAGCCGGCCCGGGGAGCCGGTGCTCCTGCTCAGCGGGGTTCCGGTCGGGCCGAGCGACCTACTCACCTCCCCTATGCACAGCCCCATCACCTCCTCCTTCTCGGTGCTCAGAGCGTGGTTGAGGCAAACCAGGAAAGCATCTGACTCGAGATGAACCGCCTGCACCGCCTGGACCACCTGCACCGCCATCTTGCTCCGACCCCGCTCACGTCCGCCTCGGGCCCACTCCGGGCCTGGCCAACCCGGCGCTCGGGAGCGCGGGTTCCGCGGGGGCGGGGCCTGAGGGGCGGGGCGGGGCGGGGCGGGGCCGAGCGCGCGGGGGCGGGGCGCGGGGGCCGGGCGGGGCCGGCCCGGCGGCACCTGGGAGACGCCCGCGCCGGTTGGGGCAGGCGTGGCCGTCGGGCGGAGGGCGGTAGCCGGCCGCGGTCGGGGCGTCGGGCCGGGAGGCCGGGTGGGCGGGGAGGCGGCGCTCGCGGCTCGCGGGGCCGACGCGCTCTGGGAGCGGCGCCCGGGCGGCGGGGCCGGCGCCTCTGGAGCGCCCGCGCCCATTTGGCCCGCCCGCCGGAGAGAGCCGTGCGCGGCCTACACGCGCCGGGGACGCTACCCTTCGAGGCGGCCTCGCGGCGCGCGCCGGCCTCCCGAGCCCCGGGGACGCTCCTGGGAGATCCGTCCCGAGACAGTTCAGGTTTTACCTTCTCTCGCTGCGTCTCCAAGTTACGGCCCCTGAATTTCGTACAAGTCTCCCCGGAGCACTTCCGGTTGCCGGCGCTCGCCTCCCAACTTCGGCGCGGGTGACCTCGGCCCGAGAGGCCCCTCGGGCCGCCCCGGGCTCGCGTCCCGATCCGGGCTGGAGTGGCCCCGGGCGGGGGACCTGCAAGTTGTAGCCTCGCTGCTCCTCAGGCGGATTAATTAGCCCGAGAAACATTATATTCATGTGAGTAACCTCTTCCAGAAGCGGTGCTATACTGTATCTGAAAAAGTAGCACTCTGAAGCTCGGTACAGGGAGCGGGCAGGGGGGACTGGAGTTTTCACCGAAGGTCTCGGATGGATGGCTCGCAGGCGGTGCCCACGCTTTGAGTTTCCTCGGCTCCCCTTGTCTTGGCGATCGCGGACGTGGTGAAATTCCACGGAAAAGGCATTTTCTTTTCAGGAATGGCAAACGTGCCGCGGGTAAAAGCACAGCTCTTTCAACTCGCAAGGTTAGGAATTCCGCGTGCATTTTAGGAACCGTTCTAAAGCAGAGGGTCGATGCCTGTTTGATCTGCTTTTCTCTTCCCTGCGCAGTGTTGAAGCCAGGCAGGCATGGCAGTACTGGAAAGGGAACATTCCCAAGGTGCTACTTGAAGAGGTGTTGATGCTTTGCTCTTTTCTCCCAACTCAGTTCCAATCCAAGTCCACCCCCCCAGATAGGGCCCGCGTCCGCTGAAACTAGACGGGACCTGTACACCAGCAACCTCCGTTGGTACCCAATGCTTAAGGATCACGTAGCGCCTCTCCATGATTCATCTTCATAACGATGAATATTGGGCAAGACTTCAAGTGTGCAAATACATTGGACCCATCTAAATTTTCTCTTAAGGCTCAGTTTGACACCGCATACTATTGCCGCTTACTTTTCGTGGCTACTATACCCTGACTTGATGGGACAACAATAGCTGCTCTTCTCATTATTATCTTTAGCAATGCAATATCTTGCGTTTATAAAGTGCCTTTAGGCGCCTTCAAGAGGAAAACCCCTTTTCTTTCTTGTTGCTGTTAGTCAATCTCAAATAGCAGAACAACATCCTCTAACTTTTATAATACTCATAGCTGCATTGTACAGTACTAAAACTTTAATTGGACTACAGAAAAACACTATTAAAATTTACAGCATGATAAAAAAAAAAATTTACAGCATGATTATTTTGTGTCAGACACTATACCAAGCATTTAAGTACCTTTCTATGTAAACTACCCAAAGGGGAATCGAACTCTACAACCTCCTACCTGTGTTGTGACTTCGTGCAAGTTACCTAACTTCTCTGTACTTTACTGACTTCCCTCATCTTTAAGTGGGGGTAATGACACTATCCATCGAATCAGGTGATACTAAACATTAACAGAGTCAGTATACATAAAACATCAACTAAGTGCTAAATAAGTGCTGACCATTATGATCAATATGTTGTTAATTGCTCATTGTGCACCTCAAAAACCAAGTGTAGGAAGCTTAACTGGTCCCAAGTCACGAAGCTAGCAAGGGGCAATCGGGATTCACAGCCCAGGCTCACTCCAGGGCATGTCTTCTTGGTAACTTCACCCATTGTAATTAAATCAGTTTATGAATTCACTTCAAAGACAATAAGTATGTTCAACTGATTACTGTTTGCAAAATTGTTCAAACACCTGGAAATTGAAGTAAATTATACTTTTCATAAGGAAGTCTTTCTATGTTGTATATCATCCATTTAAAACATAATTTATGAAATGCCTTACTAGGAAATAGTGTGTCTAGGCCAGTATGGTCTCTGGCCGTGACATCAAGGTGACCCCCCATGGGGACAATCTACTATAGTGCCTTAATGAATGATAAAGCCATATAAGCACGTTTAGAATCCATTTGAATTTGCAGATGGTAGTATTGCTTTGAGTTGAATGGAGAAGCTTTATCTTTTTTTTTCTTATTTTTTAAAGATTTTATTTATTTATTTGACACAGAGAGAGAGATCACAAGTAGGCAGAGAGGCAGGCAGAGAGAGAGGGGGAAGCAGGCTCCCCGCTGAGCAGAGAGCCCGATGCGGGGCTCCATCCCAGGACCCTGAGATCACGACCTGAGCCGGAGGCAGAGGCTTTAACCCACGGAGCCACCCAGGCGCCCCTGGAGGAGGTTTATCTTGTGTATTATATTGCACGTTGTACCTGAGTTTATCTTGAGGATTCAAGAGATCGTCTTCGTTCAAGTGGTTCTGAATTTCGTGAAAGTTTCATATGCAGGAAAATGTTCTCTAGTCAAATGAATTTGGGAATGTTAAGATAAGGTTTCTTTACTGTGTAACTTGCCAGAGCCTTTACCACACTAATGAACCTTATGACTGTAAGAGTCCCAAACTTATTTGAAGAATCAAAGAAAAAGTTAGGGGCAAGTTTTCCAAGAATCACATTTTAGGGAGATGGTTTGTAATTTATACAACCTGTGATTTTATGGTCCTTCATCTGAATCTCAGTCATTCAGCCTTTGCTTTGCTCTGCTTAGGATGTTGTTGGTTCGTGTTCATGCAGCAGCTTCTCAGTGAGGAGTAGCACACACAAGTCCAGGGGCATGAGCTGGAGGTTGTTCCCAGGCTCCTCCTACTGATGCCCAGCAGGCTGGCCTTTAGGTCACAGCGGCGCATCACACTGCCTTTCTTCGGAGAATATTCTGCAATGACTCATAGGCCTCTTTGTAGTAATTCATAGTACCTCAGACCATCATCTCTGATTTATTTGCCCTCTACACCGCTGGAATCATTTCCTTTTAATGTCAGGGCAACCAGTAAAATTTTGCTTCTCATTCAAAACAAACTTAAATGTCAATATATTAGTTGTTGTCTATCTGTGAAGGTAAGATGGTACTGAAACTCTTACACTTGGTTTCTATTTTTTTTTAATGGCCATACTTATTTCTTTTGTACTCAATATCCAGACTTTAATATATATCTTTTTCACATTAGTATTTACTTGGTTTTTGTTTGTATCTCTCCTTTCCAAAGCCCTGGGGAAAATGAGAGGCAGAACAATTGTATCTGCTAAATGGACAAAAAATGACGTTAAAAAAACATATGGTTCTATAATGTACCTAAAGAATCTCTCTCTACCCATGTATATGTGGTCTTTATCTGTTTCCCCTCTCGACTCAGCATCCATATCCACTCCGTCACAGGAACACTGACTGGTATTGAGACTTAGGGTGCCCAGTACTACTATATCATTCCTGTTATCAAAGAGCTTATAACAGTGTATTTGAGGGGAGACAAGGCTTGTGAAATAAGCAGAGCAAATATGCAAAGGCAATTTATAATTAGAGGCCAAAGTATGAGCTTGAGCTGAGACATAAATGCTGCAGTAGTCCTAGGAGACAGAAAGTTTTCCCAGAGAAGGCAGGCACCTGCACTCCGCCGTAACAGTCCCGAGATGGACAGAACGGCTTGTGGAGGCACGTTAGGCAAGTAGAAAGCTTGAGCGAGGATCTGGAGCTAGAAATGAGCCTAGTACTTAGGGGGAAGTTTGTCTCAAATAGGGTGGTAGTGGTACTTGCTGGAATTGGTGACAGGAAGAGGAAGAAGTCCAAGATAACTTGCAAGTTTTGAGTCTGCGAGATCAGGAGAGGGGGTGTTGCCGCCTAGAGAAACCGGGATTTGGCGAAGGCGAAGGGGTTCTTTAGGTGACTTTGAAGCGAGAGAGCCCTAGAAGATGGGAGCGTACCATGGGTGAAGCAACTCTGATGCTCTTAAATTATCCACTGAGATCAGACCATTTATGACGTCTCTAAAAGATACCTCCTTCTACTTTGACGGAAGGTGAACTAACACCACTAAGGGAAAAAAAAAAAATTGCCGTCCTTGAAAAGAGGGCTTGGTTTACTTCAGTTAGTTCTTTCTGGCTTTCTCCTGGGCTGTCTCATACCGTGTTCTGGCATCTCATTTGCTCTTGGCAGTCTCAGTAGTGGTTTAACAACCTCCCGAGATGTGCCGCAGTCCCTAATGAGGACAGGAGGCCTTTGTTCTGTGGGGCAGATGCCCCAGTGCCGTGTCTGCCCTGCCAAAGGTAGAGGTACAGTGAAGCCACGATGCTAGGAGCCGGGTACAGACAATTCGTTCGTGCAAAATGCAGGTCAAGTAACTGCGAGGCCCTGAAATGAGATCCGGAGCTAGGCAGAAAATCCTTACGGGGTTAGAGCTGAGTCTGCGTTATGGAAAGAGTTTGCCCAGGGGGTTTGCTTCCGTTACACCTCTCAAATGGCAGGGGGGTTTTTCCTGGCCTTCTGACTTGGGAAATCAGAATTTAAATGGGCACCTCTGTGGAGAAATGGGTTCCGGGGACATCCTGAAGCATTATTAAAATGAAACGAGGACCTAGACGGGTAACCATCGTTTGCTCTCAGCTCCAAATCACCATGGTCCCCAGAGTCTTTTGCAGCTTCAGACTTGCGTGAAGCTACCTTCCTGAGGTGCTGGCGGTGGCGTCAGAGTCTCTGCATTCACCAGGTGGCCCCTGACAAAATGTGCACAGGCACTTATTCGGCCAACAGTGGACACGTGGGCCACGTTCCCCAGGTCAAAGCCCCTTTCAGGCAATTCCATGTTAAGGGATTGCGAAGGCTGAATTATGTGCATCGCTTTCGAAATTAAGATTAAAAGTCTGTCTCAAGGACAAACGACCTGCTTATCAGCTCACTTAGAAAGGTTACTTAGAGCAGCTGGGCATTTCCAAGAGGGGATTTTCATGCTAAGGAGCGGAGGGCTTCACGGGCAACAGTCAGCATGACCTGAGGCTCTGCCGAGGGTCGCTTCAGTGTCTTGCAAGGAGCCTCAGACGGCCTCGGCTCCCTTTAGGCTGTGCAAGTAGACACACAGGAGTTTTTGTTCTGGTTGGTGGTTGCTAGGACCAGGTCACCTTGCTCACTGGTGAGTTCATTCAAACCCAAGAAGTCACACCTGTGTCCTGTGCGCGGGCGCTGCAGGCTGAGGTGGAGAAAAGCAGGGCTAGAATTGGAACCCAAAGCCCAGAATGGCAGGAGAGGATGTGGGGGCTCCACCCGATCACCTCTGGGTTCACCAAGAGGGCATCTACCGCGACGAATACCAGCGTACGTGGGTGGCCGTCGTGGAAGAGGTAAGTGTTGACATTTTCTTCTTGATTTTGCTTTCAAGCAACTTGGTTTCTAACCAGTCTCCAAATTCTGAAATCTTTGCTTTTATTTTTGAACATGTTTTTCCATTAGGAGACAAGTTCCCTAAGGGCACGAGTCCAGCAAATTCAGGTTCCCTTAGGTGACGCGGCTAGGCCAAGTCACCTCCTTACCTCCCAGCTACCTCTCATGTGGCAGCTCTACCCCGAGGAACGCTACATGGATAACAACTCTCGCTTGTGGCAGATCCAGCATCATTTAATGGTACCCACGGTGCTTAATCATTTTCCATCGTCCTGGGGGCTCTTACAGCAGAGTACTCTATGAACTTTCTTTCTCTGGCAGGTCAGGGGAGTACAGGAGCTGTTGCTTAAGCTTTTGCCTGATGATTAACCTGGTATGTATTGCTCTCTCTTCCCTGTTCTCCCTTTTGCTTTTGCACTCCGTTTGATGGTGCTGATCTTAATGATCTATTTTTTTTTCCAGGTGCTGGGATTCTAGGAAGATATGCTCCTCTGTTCTATTCAGTATATGGCAATCACTTCATCCACCACTGCAGTGCACCCACCTGTGGGCCTGGGGGGAGGGAGTGGGCTGAAAAACTGCTCAAGAACACAGAAGCTTAGGAAGGGTCATGAAGAACACCACAAGTGGAACTGCAGAGAGGGGGTTACGCAGGCAGAAAGCAAGTCAACAAAAGCTCTTAGTCAGGATACGTAACTTGAAATTGACTCCTTTGGAAGTTGCCATAGAACCTTTAATGGACATCATCAGCTGGAACGGGGATCTGATGAATCCCACAAAAGTCAGCACCTGCTACAGAACAGATGCCCTGATCACCAAGGACTTGGTACTGATTTAGAGAGAAGAGAGCAGCTCCTAGCAGCGTCAGCATCTATTTGTCGCTTACTTGCCCTGCAGCAATTCACCTGCCTTTCCTTCTCCCGTCCTGTAAATATCCTAGGTTTTGCTCCAGTGTTTCCCCTCCCAGTACTGACCTAACTTGGATCTTACTGAGAACTTAGGGGGCTCTGAAAAAAAGAGGTTATTTCAATCCATGAAATTAGCTACAAAGGCTTCTGGGCCTTCTTCCTTCCTGAAATTGTGCCTTCACATTATTAGAGGTCGCTATTCAGAATCGTGGGCACTTAAATTCATTCTCTGGCTACAGATATTTTAAATAAGTTGGTTTCTGTAAGATTATTTTAGCTGCTCAACTAGCACCTTTCTCAGGAAGTAGTCATAGCACCAAGTATTGCTGATTCCTAGGGAAAGCATTTACTACCTGATGAAGAATTTTCTGAGTTAAAGTAGTCAGAACTGTTTATATACATTAAAAGTAAGGTTTTCTTTTTTTAAAAATCTGGGGAATCACAGCTACCATGTATTGAATACTTACTGCCTTCCTTCCAGGCTAGACTGTTCTGTGCACTTTATAGACTTTACACACTTAATCCTTCCACTGATGCTTTGAGGTAGGTGGGAATGGTCCCCATTTTACACATGAATTATAAAGGAAAAGCCTCAAGAACTTTAATCATTTACCAAGGGTGGTTCTGTGAATGAGAGATCCGAGCAGTGGGCAAGCCTATTGGTCTGTGGCATCGGCTCCTCTAGCCCACAATTGGTTTACAATATTCAAGATGAGGTGATTGAATTCAAGGTTTTATTTTCATGTAAAGCTATTTATGTCTTCCGAATTGAATGAAATGGATATTATAAAAATACAGTTGATTCATCCTATGAATGGGAAGAGTATTTTTTAGTGCAATTGTTTTCTAGCATACCTGGTTGTCTCAGAAGAAAATCCCATCTAGAGGGGCTTTAAAGTCTTTATGGATAAAAGACAAAATAAAAATCATTTTTCTTATTTTAGTTTTCTGGATATGCCGCAGAAGGATCCGTGCCAGAAACAAGCCTGTGAAATACAGAAATGTTTACAAGGTAGTATGTTAAATGCTTTTTTATATTTTTCCACTTATCTGTGAACTAACTACAAGAGACCAGTTTTTCTTTTTATCAGCAAATGATATGAGCTCCTCTCAAATGTAATACTTCTGTAATTATCCTGAAGATTTTTCTCATTGTTTCAGCAAAGATGCAGAAAATACAAAGTGATATGATCCAAGCTTCATGTTTGCAATCCTTGTTGTACTTTAGAATCATGGGAAGACCTTTAAAAAACTCTTGCCTAGAACAATTAAATCAGACTTCCTGAGGACGGGTTCTGGGCAGGAATAAGTCTAAAAAGCTAATCAGGTTATTTTAATGTGCAGCCAGAGTTAAGAATTACTGAGCTGAGCAAAGTCCTTTTTTAAAAAGACTAGTTTTAAATGGGTTAGTTATACTTCACTGTGGCTGACAACCCACTTTCTAAAAGCAATTGGGTTAGAACTGGGGGTTGAAAATACAATTGGAATTCAGGCTGCCAAGTCAGCAACTAAGTCTTAAAGGCAAAAGCAAACGTCAACTAAAGCATATTTGATGGGCTCTGTCCACTTGATTTTTCCCCCAGTTTGGTTTTAAATTGGCCAAGAAGTTTGACCAAGTGCTAGAGGATTTTTTTTTAATCAGTGAATGATTATTGGCAGAACAGATAGAAAAGTTACAAAGCTTTCTGAACTTCAAAACTGATGTTTTTGATAACTTTTCCCATTATTAAAGTAATAGAGATGGAAGTCCGTGAAAATATAGAAGGGTCTGAAAGAAAAATGTTAAGAATTTACCCAAAGACTCACTACTAAAGAAAACCCTTGTTTGTATATTTCCTTTGCCTTTTAACTTTCATTCTTAGACTTTTCATTTTATGATGTAAGCAGTATTTCATAAAAATCTTAAAGGGTTAATGTATGTAATGTAAAGGGTTAATGATAGTAATGCTACTTTATTCATCCTTTTCTTTCCTTCCTCCAAATTTAAGAAAAAGGAAAATGTTTTTCAGTTTCTTCTCCCAAATAAATTCTTACCTTATTTGAATTAGCAACACACGGAGGATTGAGGGCTGAAAGGACCGAGTTAGCACTAAGCACAACCATAAAGGTTTTAAATGTATTGAGTCATTTAATCCTTTCGTCCATGAGGTGAATGCTACCATGACTCTTTCTAGTCAGAATCAGGTGGTGGTGGTGGTGGTCCGTGCGTGTGTTTTTAATCCTGGACTAACTCCCATGCACCCCATTTTAGCGCTGGGGGACTCGGATCACCTGCAGCTTGCCTAGAACCTTTAGGTCAAGTTCTTGACTTAAGGCCTATGTATAGTAGGGGGTCTACAAGGATTTTTTGTAGAGGGCCAAATAGGAAATATTTTAGGCTTTGGAGGCCAGAAGGTCTTTGTTGTATAGTATGTAGGTGAGAATGTGGGTGTGTGTTTGCAACCCTTGAAAAATGTAACCATTCTTAGCTCACAGCTGCAAAAAAGCTCTCTACCCAGAGATTGCGGTTTGCCAGGCTCTGTTGCACAGACTTGGTAGGGATGTTCCCACAGCCGTCACTGTCCTAGAAAAGGGCATATAAGCTATTAACTCAACCTTAAAGAAAAGGAAATTTATATATAAAAATGCCTTTCAACCACTGTGTAAATCATGCTTTTTTTTGCTAATTGTTTAGAAATCGTTCAGAAAGAATTAGATGGATTTGGGTGCATCCTCTTTCTTCCAGGTCTGTAGATACAATGAAGTGAAAAGGAGTGGGAAGCCCCGATCTAAACTTCCTTGCTTCCGAGTTCTGTGAGATCATGACTAGGGTCTGCCTGTCTGTTTTTCAGCCAACAACTACTTGGAATCTAAGTGTCGGGCCGTCATCCAAGGACTGCGGAAGTGTTGTGCCCGATACCCTCAAGGAAGATCTCCCGTCTGTTCGGGGTTTGAGAAAGAGGAGGAAGCAAAGCTGACACGGAAGCCCACGTCGAAGTAAAGCTCTGCTGCAAAGTTAAAATGCTGCACCAAGTATCCACCAAGCAAGTTCGTCTTCCTGACTCTTTCTTCAGGCCAGGTAGCAGCAAGTATCAAATAAAAAGTCAACCATAAAAGTTAATGAATACGCCATCTATGCAGAACAGATAGAAATATATTAAATATGTAGAATGTAATAAAACTGAGCTGCTAAAATAAACCTGTTAAGTGAAAAATTTTGGTTTGGTACTTGTGATGTTGCGACTTATAAGAAATATATATTTGGTCTTTATCTCCTTTCCTGGTACACAGCTCCTAAAACCCTTGTAACTTCCTAAGTGATAAGAGTGGTAAAGGTGTCTTGTCACATTAGTGACGTGACTTTTGGAAAGCCCCTAAGTAACCTATGGATGGGGACTGGTTGCCAGGGGAACCAACCATGTGATTGGAGGGTTGGAACTTTCAATCCCCAATCCCCCCACCTCTGGGAAGGGGACAGGGACTGAAGGTTAAATCAATCACCAATGGCCAATGATTTAATAAATCATGACTGTAATGAAGCCTCTATAAAAACCAAAAAGGACTGGGTTTGGACAGACACTCCTGTCTGTGGGACCTTGCCCTTTGTACCTCTTCATCTAGCTGTGTATCTGTATCCTTTATAATAAGCTGGTAAATGTTGAAGTAAATGTTTTTAAGTTCTGTAGTTACTCTAGCAAATGAATCAAACCCAAGGAGGATGTCCTTGAGAACCTCAGATTTATAGTCAGTGAGTCAGGACGGGTAACAATGTGGACTTAGCAGGTGTTAGAATTTGGGGCAGTCTTGTTGGACTGAGCCCATAACCTATGGGATCGGACACTAATTCCAAGTAGATAGGGTCATAACTGAATTAAGTTTGTGGGACACCTAGTCAGTGTCCACTGAGAATTGGAGAATTGCTTGGTGGTGTTAGAAAAAAGCACGAGTACTAAATGTATTTCGTGTTTTAGAAAAGATTGTATTTATTTACTAGAGCACATGTGAGAGGAGAGAGGGCCGGAGGGAGAGGGAAAGGGAGAGAAATCTGAAGCAGACTCCGTGTTGAGCAACCAAGAGTCAGACACTCAACCAACTGAGCCACCCAGGGGCTCCCTAAATGTATTTCTTAAGATTAAAGATAGAGATGTTAGGGGCGCCTGGGGGGCTCAGTGGTTAAGCCTCTGCCTTCGGCTCAGGTCGTGATCTCCGGGTCCTGGGATCGAGCCCCACATCGGGCTCTCTGCTCGGCGGGGAGCCTGCTTCCCCCTCTCCCTCTGCCTGCCTCTCTGCCTACTTGTGATCTCTCTCCCTCTGTCAAATAAATAAATAAAAATGTTTAAAAAAAAAAAAAGATGTTAATGAATTGTCTTTAGCCTTTGAGCTTGGTCTACTGGTACCGTTCATAAAGCTCATCATGTGTTAGGTGAAAAGACACTTGTCCAGTGTCACCATCATGACACCTTTCATAGACCACATGCTAAATTCCAAAGTTTCTCTAAGCCAGCTCCATGCCTGTTGCATTTCCAGTAATTCAGAGCACAGTGTCCTTCCAGATGCCAGTGAGAGCATTTCTCTCCACTTTACCTCCCCACTACAGTGCCTAGCAAGAACACACTTAATATCTGTTCAAAGAGTGGTAGCAAAGGCCTAGAAATGATTCTTGTCGTGTTTAACAAGCCCTAATTTATCATGAGAAAACTGAAACACAATTTACTTCATTGTGAGTCAGGCAGCCAGCAACAGAATTCTTAGGTGGTTTATCTATTCTTCATATCCTTATAATCAAAATGTTGCAGTGGATCCTCATGATGTTAATACAAGCCTGTTGACAACTGTCAGCGACTGCACGCGGTGGTGGCCCAAAAAGAAAAGGATGACTTTCTAAGCAGGAGCGGAAACAAATTCTGATACGGGCCTGTCTTGGTCCATTCGGGCTGCTGTAAGTCCATTGAGGGTTACAAACAACAGACGTGTGTCTGTCACAGTTCCGGGGGCTGGAAGTCGAAGGTCAAGGCGGCAGCAGATTTGATGTCTGCTAAGGGCCTGCTTCCTGATTCACAGATGGCTGTCCTGCCGCGTCCTCACATGTCGGGAGGAGAGCGGGCAACTTTCCCGGGTCTGTCCGAGAAAGGCACTGATCCCGGTCATGGATTTGGGTGCATCCTCTTTCTCCGCCTCCACCGGAGGGCTCCACCGCCATGAATTCATCACCTCCCGAAGGCCCCAAACGTCATCACCTTGGTGTTAGGGTTTCAACGTGAATTTTTGGGAGCACGAACTTTCAGTCGGGAACAGGGGGGGCCCCTAACATCAGACGGTCTGGTCCTCGACAGCATTATTGGACACCAAGTGTTCTCTTAGGCAGCATTCCCTAAAGTGTCTCTAGGGGCTGCTGTCAAAGAGGGGACAAAAGGCTTAGACAAAAGGTAGCTTTCAATATGCGACTGTAGACGACGATTCTTCGGAAAGGACTTGCCAAAGTGCCCCGTTGTGCAGACGGCACCTCACAGGGTGACGTTCCCCAGAGCGCTGGACAAACGCTGCCTTAAAGAGCTTTGGGCCACAAACCAAGGGAACCGTGCTATGTTCTCGTGAAGTCATTTAAATGAACTCTTGTGTGGATAGTGAAATGATTTAATAAAACATCTTACAACTATGTTTATATACAAATGTAAATTACCTTTAAAATTATCAGTTGATAGTAGTGTTAGGATTTGTATTAGGAATCACTATATGGGGGCGCCTGGGGGGCTCAGTGGGTTAAGCCTCTGCCTTCGGCTGCGGTCGAGATCTCGGGGTCTTGGGATCAGCCCCGAGTCAGGCTCTCTGCTCAGCGGGGAGCCTGCTTCCCCCTCTCTCTCTGCCTGCCTCTCTGCCTCCTTGGGATCTCTGTCCTCTCTGACAAATACATAAAATCTTTTAGAAAAAAGATTTTTAGAAAAAAAGATTTTATGTATTTATTTGACATTTACTTGACAGAGAGAGCAAGATCACAAGTAGGTAGAGAGGCAGACAGAGGTGGGTGTGGGGGGAGCAGGCTTCCCTGCTGAGCAGAGAGCCCGGACTCAGCCGATCCCACAACCCTCCCTGAGACCATGACCGGAGCCGAAGGCAGAGGCTTTAACCTACTGACCACCCAGGCGCCCCATAAATAAAATCTTTTTTTAAAAAAAGGAATCATTATATGATCAAATACATTGTTTTACTGTGCCTTATTACAAAATTATTTTTGAGTTAACTACTCAAGTTTCAGACTGTTAAATTTTGTTTCCTAGGGTATACGACTTTACTTAGGACTCTTAAAGCTTCAAATAAATGGTTCCTTCCTATCTTTAAACTCAGTCCTGTCTCAGTTGAAGTTAATATCTATTGGCAGACATAAATTTAAATCTGATTCTTCTCTTCAATTATGACACACGAAAAAATAAACGTGCATCCAGTGTTGTTTTCTGTGTCAGGGAGGACAGCCCTGAATCAGTCTCTAGGGAGGAACTGAGGCGAGAACAAAGATCCCCTCTGTGTTAGAGACTAAAAGGTCTGTAAGTGAGCTAGGGGTGCTAAGCTGAATCACTCGGTTAACTAGTGACTAAAAGAGCTCAGTGGGGAGGGCCGTATCTCACTACTTTTCATCCCCAAACTTCAGCACCCTTTGATGAGAAGAGCTCCTGCCTGCTGTTACGCTGGTGTGACGACTCCCTTCCCCGGGCACTCGTGCTTGGGATCTGGGAGGCACCCGGAGGGCCTGCTAAGTAGTCACTTGTTAATAGCAGAACTCTAACTTGTTAAGCACAGTGGTGCCCCGCCGTGGGTGCTTAGTGGAGACATACGAGGCGTGTACCCAAAGGCGCCCTGGACCAGTGAACTCCATCTGTCGGCTAAGAGCCAGGTGTCAGGAGTTTGTAAAATCCCACTGCCGTCAATAACCCTAACAGCATTTCTTACCATTTTAAATTCCGAAAGGTAGACAGTTTGGTGAATCGATAAGCTGACTTCACAGGTTTTTTTAAATGTGAGAAAAGTGCAACACTGTCAATTTTCTTTAGAAAAATAGTGCTCTTAAAATTCATGGTTAATTCTTAAGAAGAACCAAACATCACAGAACATGATGTCTGGGAAATCAGGTCCAGGCTAAGATGTATTTTTTGCCCAATTTTCCAATCGGTCACACTAACATCGTGTAAGCAATTAGGAGAGCCCCGTACGTGGACTTCACGACAAAGAAACCAAGCTGATGAGCTGGGGAAAGCAGGGTCCAGCAAGTTTCCATCAGAGGAGACACTGGGATGATCATGAAGCATTAAGGAGACTCAGAAATTTCAAATCCATCTCTCTACTGTTCAAGCAGAGATTTATTCGATTTTCCAGAAGCACAGAAAAGTGGCGGTCTCGGGCAATCGCCCAACCATTAGCCCATCTTGCTGACAAATACCAAACAAAAGGACGGGGCCAACATTCTTACGATAGTTAACTACACAGGAACTGCATTTTGATATTTAAGCACCACCCCAAGAGTATGGCAGCTAGAATTATGTAAGATGCGTTCCTTCTAGAATACTGTTCTCCAACTTTATTCATGTCCTGTTTTCTGCCAGTATCCATGAGACAGTAGCTGCCCTGGCCCAGCAAAGAGGGCTCTTACCAAGGAGTAGGGCAGGACCCGAGGGCTCGAGACTCCCGCTGTTTGATGAGTGTCCGCAGGCTGAGTGGTAAGAGGTGGGAGCAAAAGCATGAGGTCCAGACGGGAGGCCTGTTAAGACAATGACAACGACACGAATGATACCGAGGCTGCTCAGCGATCAGGACACAGAGCCCCAGGGAGACTGACAACACTGGAGTCTCATTTTTGTGAGCCTGAGAGGGCAGCAGCCCTAAGCTGAAAGCTGGATCCCTTTCCCCTCTCGTCTGACACCGGGGCGGGCTTCGGAGAGAAGGAGTCAAGCATTATAGCTCCGCTCTGTCGGGCCCCACGTCCCAATCACGGGAGCGACAGTTCAGGGGCTCAAAGGGGAGAAAAGCCCTGCAGGTGTTTCAGCCACCAGGTGGGGCTGGGTTCTCTCCCAATCCGGGCCAGGCTACGGGTCAAGGCCCGAGTATGGTGTTACCACCCCCTGCCGGCAGGGGGCACCAAGCCCCCGAACACACTGGCTCCCTCTGTCCTCCAAGGAAAAGCCAGTCTCTTCGGCAAGAAGCCCGGCACATTACTGGACTCTGCCTACTAGAAACAAATATGTGCCTCACCGAACAGGCCACGCTAATAAAAAATCACGATGCAGTCATGGGAGCGACTGCCTGGTCCTGGTATCTTGGTTTTGTACGAAGGGTCGGCAGCTAGCTGTTCCCTGGGGAGAAATCTTACCTCCCCCTTCACCACCTCAAAGATCTGGCAACAGGGCCTCAGTTTAGAAGCTCCCCTAAAGGCCTGCCTGCTGAAATCCAACACACACACCAGAGCTCCCCGCAGAGCCACAAGCGGTGGCCCTACTTGGTGGGCAGAACTCAGGACCATTCTCACGGCAGCAGCACGAGGCCCACCTGCAATCCTGACCTTAACCATGCACTTCAGGGTCCCAGAAGCAGCCAGCTTGGAAGAAACTTCAGCAGGAACCTACAGATTTTATTTCAATTTCTTATCTATTACAACCCGCTGAAAGCTTAGAATGACCTACTAACGTCTGCTGTCGTCACCCACACTCACAGGAAAAACTAGATGGACAAAGGCGACTCCCATCCCACTAGAGAGGCAGCCGATGGCCACTCTTCCTATCATGCAACCCAAAGGAGCACAGGGCACATCAGTTAGGATTTACCTTAGGTCACCATTCTATGGGTCTGGGTGATTGACGTGGGTCAAGTCATCAAAGAGCCGCAGCCTTGACTGCCATAAACAACCTGACCCGGGGACCCTGTGTCAGAAGCAGATGCAGAAAACTAAGGAACAAATAACTCAGTGTCTTCAGTAACTATTGCAGGCCAAAAAATAAAAAAGGAAAAGAACATACAAGATTAAAAGAGACTTAAGAGACCATCTACCCATACCCATATGGGTAGACCTTATATGGATTTGGAGTCAAACATTCAAATGCAAAACTCTTAAGAGACAGGAAACTTTGAAAACTGACTGGATATTTGATGATATTAAATTATTATTAATTTTTTGGTATGACAGTAGAGTATTATATTTATGATTTGTAAAAAGTTCTTACCTTTTAGATACATACTGAAATATAACAAAATGATACATTTTATATTTGTTCCAAAAAACTGATAAAACAAGCTAATTTGATGATCATTGCAGGTGGGTGATAAATATGAGGGTCACTGTACTTTTTCTCTTAGATATGTTTGAAAGTTTCCATAATAAAAAGTGAAAACAGGGGCACCTGGGTGGCTCAGTGGGTTAAAGCCTCTGCCTTCGGCTCAGGTCATGATCTCAGGGTCCTGGGATCGAGCCCCGCGTCGGGCTCTCTGCTCAGCGAGAAACCTGCTCCCCCCTCTCTCCGCCTGCCTCTCTGCCTACTTCTAATCTCTTTCTCTGTGTCAAATAAATAAAATATTTTTTAAAAAAGTTCTTACACAAAAACATGCAACACAGAGGCTCATACCGTTATGATTGGAAGATGGTTCATACGCACTGTAAGCAAAATAACAAGTTGCCTTAAAATGAGGGGAAAAAGTGCAGATGGATGAATTCTAAAAAGTTCCACACATCCACTGGTAGCTACAATTTCCAAATTCTATTTTTCCCAAGATAACTTAAAAGGCAAACATTTTATTTTTATTTTTTTTAAAGATTTTATTTATTTGACAGAGAGAAACACAGCAAGAGAGGGAACACAAGGTAGCGGGAGAAGCAGGCTTCCCGCCGAGCAGGGAGCCCGATGCGGGGCTCGATCCCAGGCCCCTGGGATCTGACCCGAGCCGAAGGCAGACGCTTAACGACTGAGCCACCCAGGCGCCCCAAAGGCAAACATTTTAAAAGAGGCCTTAAAAACATACATTTTGCAGGGATCACCTACAGGTTTAAGAATTGATTCTAACTTTTCCACGTTCTCAAAACTCAGAGTGACTCAAATAATTCTTTGGATCAGTCCCTTTTCTGGATACATTTATTGTCATGAGGTCATTATTCAGCTGTTCGACAAGTCCTGGACACCCATTAGGTGCTCAGCTCCATGGGTACAAGAGTGAAGACGCAAGCCATACCCTCCCAAAACTGGGTGTTCTAGTGGGGGTTGCAGACGCGGGAACAGGCCGTGACAAGTGTGCTGATTCTAAGCGCATGTATATGTCTATAAACTTTTATTTTAAAGAATAATTCTAAGGGTTGGGGCCGTGGTGAGACGGCAGAACGTTTGCTGATGGAAATAATATCCGACACATGCTATTGCTACTGTTCTCAATTCTGAGTGCACGGAATGCCTCCTCTCTAGAACTCTGGCTGCGACGTGAGGTGTTTCCTACCAACCAGAGAAAGAAACAGAATTGGCGCAGAGGAGCTGTGGCTGCCCCTAATGTTTGACAAGAGGAAAATAATACTTCACATTTCAAAGCTTAAAACCTTTTCTGTGAAATAAAAATCCAAGAGCTTCTTCCCTTTCCTACCTAAAGTCACTTATTTTACCACGAAAATACCCTTTGGAAATAGCCATGAGGTGCTTTATGGTGGAAACATCCCCAGATAATACCTTAATGTCCCTAATGATTCACTAAATTTGACCATCAGATGATGGATCTGTTAGTTGCTTTCCCACCAAACACAATACCTTTAGCACAAGTTCATTCCATATTCAGATTTTTTAATTATAGCGCTTATACTGCCATTTCCGTCAGGATAATTACGGCAGGTATGTAAACAGCTCTAGACCAACTAAAGATACCAAGTCTTTCATGCTAAAAGGCAAATGTATTCAGTCCCCTTCCATGCGGCACGTAAGGTATCTCTATGCTTGTGATTTCTTCTCCAAATCAAGTCTGGGACAATCTTTGAGGATCCACTCAACCTCCAAGGCGAGCCATCCCGCATACCGTGCTCTGTGAAGTATCTTCTATGGGGGGGGGGGGAGAAGGGACATTTGTGCTGACCTACAGATTAGTCACGTGGGGAGTGTGCCGGGAGAAGAGCTAACGTCTATGGTCTCTTCCGTTGCCATCGAGTTCACAACTTGTACTGACAGATGCCTACGGATACGCCACAGCGGGGAGGAAGTCCCGGAAGAAGAGGAGAAGCAGGAGAGACTGGATGTCCTATGATGGAGTGAAGAGGTTGCTGGTTGGAAAAAAACAGGAGTAACAAAAGTGGAGTTGTCGTCCTTAGGATGCCATGCCCAGCAGAAAGCCTCCGAAAAATCCCCCAGTCACTAGAACGTTCTTCTTCACAAATGACACTACCTAGGAACAGAAGATAGCACAAATGGGTTATTTTGCTAGGGATATCAGCAGCAGGAATCAGATCTCTATTACCCACGCGATCTGAACAATGTCCTCACCACCGGGTCTCTGGGTCAAGGTGGTAGCAGGGAGGTTAGTGCGAAATGATAAAATCCGAGAGATGTTCTCGAAATGGGACTTCGATTGGAAGACTGGCCATATGAGGGGTGAGGAGGAGAAGCCAAAGACAACTCCTTGGAATCTGCCTTCAGTTATGTCTGTTAAGAGCTAAGAAATCTGCCCGAGAGTTCATTCAGGAACAGGGAAGGACAGAGTTCACGGGGGAAGTGGAAAGAGTCAAGTTGTATTCAATAAACTCAGTTTCCAATTTCACGCCGTCATCTCAGACCCCTACTTTGCAACCAGGCCTGCTCATCCTCAAGTCTCCCCTCCAAACTTCTCTAGCCACCCACGCTGTGCGTCCGCCGCCCCCACCCGTGCCGCCTGCACTCAGCACACGCACTCAGCACCCTGCGGCTCCCATTTCAGAGAGAACTCTGGTAAGTGCGCCAGACTCTCTCTTTTTCCCAAGTACGACCATCACCTTAGACACTGTTCACTGGGACAACATATCCGGTACCCTGGCCTAATCATTTCACGTCCCAAACATTTAAGCCACTCATACCTGATGTCCTCCACTCTACTTCCTCATCCTCCCGGGACCCCTTAGCACCCTTCCGCCCACTAGGCCGAGGACTTCCTGTGTCCCTTTCACAGGCCCTCTAACTGGACTGGACCCCACATTTCCCTACCTGAGGTACTGTCTTTTGCCATCTACCATCAGGGGGAACGAAAAAAAAATCATATAAATTCCTGAAACAACTGTTTTCATTCATTATCTTTACTTTCTTACTTCCTACGCATTCCTCAATTTGCTACAGTTTGGCTTTCAACTCCACCACCCTGTTGGCACTGACGTCACCGATGACTTTATCACCCTCGTTCCCTGGCCTCCCAAGGAACAACACGGGCTCTGAGCGGGGGGCCAGACACTATTCCTGGGGCCTGTGACAGTACCAGGCCACAAACAGGAATACAAAAATTTGGGGAATGAACCAATTCCAAATCTTTTGGTTGGTTTATAACAAGTTCCCTCCGTGACTCGTTAGTTTCGAACATTAACCTCATACTGTTCATTACCTATACTTCCCGCGTCATTAAAGAAGTTTTCAACGATCATGTATTACTTTTGTAAATATGTGAATAGTCAAGTTTTGGTAAAATGAAAACCTGTCGCTTGAGGCAGGGGCGAGAAGTGGGGGGACTATGTGCACGCCTGGGCCCCGACAGATGCCACCTTCCACTCTGGGCAAAGGGCCAGCACTGGCCCGCCACCCACCACCACACAGGGACTGCCATTATGTGCCTGGCAAGGGGAACTTCTCTGTTCGGTATTTTCTAGTCTGCTAAGTCACTCACCACTCATCATTCTGCTTTTCAATTTCCAAAAACTTGCTGACATTTCTTGTCTTCTGGTATTTTTCTCCTGTTCTCTTGGTCTTTGTGGGTTTAACCTGTTTTATTTTGTTGCCATCATTTGGCAACATTTCAAGGACAAGGTCTGTTTCGATTTCCATCTAAATCCCTCTTCTGCACTTCTCCCGTCCCTTTTCTCTGTGAGCCCAGAACACCCTGCTCCGGGCCTCACCTTCCTGACACCTTGATCCAAGTTTATTTCTCTCCACTTCCGTGCACTTCTTTCTTTGGCACATTTAGCATATTTCCAAAGGCAATAAAGCAGCCAAATCCTTTTAAAAAGGAAGGCTTCTCCCAGCCTCCCCAAGTGCCAGCCAATACAAGCGAACCCGGTTTTCTGTGTTAGGGCAGGGGGAGCAAACTGCGTGGCCTGGAAGCCAGACCAGCTGCAGCGCCGCCGCGCCCACTTGTCTGTTTCCACGCTACGAGGTAGAGTTGAGTAGTTGTGACAGAGACCACAGGGCCTACAAAGCTGGAAGATCTATCATCTAGCCCCTCACAAAACAGAAAAGGTTGCCAGCCTCTAAGGCAGAAGTTTCTGCTGGTTATATGAACATGGAAGGTAGGGACAGTTCCGAGACGTGCGTGCATGGAGCCAGTCTCATTTCAAACCGCCTACGTCCCACTTGCTGCAAGAACTAATTCAAGGAATGGCCGAAGCACTTATGTAAAAGTCACCAACCCTTCAATTACCCGCCTCCAAGGTGAAGATATTCCGTCCAACGGTGACACACTGGTGTGTCTACACCATCGTCTGCACTCTTTTCACACTGTGGGTGAACAAAACACGTCTCACCTCCTCTGCTTTGCTTTTGACCTCGGTAGATATCTGGTTGCTCTTACGGATCTTCAGCTGCTCCTTGGCTTTCTTCACGTCCTTCTCTACTCGTTGCCAGTCAACCTTGATGTACCCGGTATGGTTCGCGAGCTATAGTTCCAACAGCGACAGCGAAGAACAAGAAACCCAGGCTTGTTAGTTCTGTTCATCACGATTAAATCGTGTAATCAAGTACATTACAGAAAACCCTTCTGACTTTCCATTTCTGGGGACATTCACTCTACATTTCCTCAGGATCCACCCAACATGCCAGGCCTTATGCCTGATGCCAAATCAACAGACTGGCCTTCAATGACTCCTGACAATTCTTCTAAGAACTCGTTTATACTCTTATCCCTCTCTACAAAGTTTCAAGCTAGTTTAAAAATATAAGACGGTAAGAAGAAAATCAGAATTGAAAGTCCAGATGTAAGGTGAAGAAACCTTAGCGACCTTACAGCCACATAATCACTGTTGGCTCAGAGAGAAATCTTCCAGTGCGTGGCCTCGCACAGACCTCTCCGGAGCAACTTCATATAAGCGGTGCTGAAGGAAACCCTTCCAGATACGTGTACAGAACACACCTACTCCCCTTCGTGAAGACGGCAGGCACAAATACCAAAACTCAGTGAAAACAATTTCACTGACAATGTGTGCGTAGGATAAAACTGATTCATTTATGTTGTTTTCTGATGGATTAACGTTATTCAAGAAATTAAAGAGACTCATTACGGCCCATCAACCAATTTTCCATCAATATCACTTCCCTCCACCAAAGTTTTGGTAAGTCACTATCCATCCGAATTTCTCAAAATACCTAAAACTGAAACTCGTCCCTCGACAGTCTCCTCCTGCACTGTCGCTCTTCCTCTAGTTTCTATTTTAGTTAATGGCACCACCAACGAATCAGTCACCCAAACCAGGATGGAGAAAATATCTGCAATATAGGTAATAAACAAAACATTACTACTCATAAAAAGTGAAATTCTTCTCCAGATCAGAGAGGAGGAAGCCAAGTTGTTGCTATTCATAGACATGTCTGTCTGTGCAATCTCAAAGAATCCAATCAGAGCACGAACAAGAACTCCTGTACCTAACACGCAAGCTGAGGCTGACGGCACCGAGGCCACACGAGGCCAGCAAGAGGTCATCAGAGCCCTGGCAGCCTGCCACAGAAAGTCCCCGAATGGGTGGACCCTGCCAAGCTTGCTCCCCCCGAGAACCGGTTCCACGCCCGAGCTGCCTCCACAGCGCGGCGCCTGCACCACTAGGACGGCGCTGGGGTCGGCCCCACGACCTCGATCCATGGGGGACGTCAGAGAAATGGGGTCATTTCTGGCCACTTCGGCAGAGGCTCCGAGAGCATGGTCCGCAGGGTCCTCCAAGGCCTAATGGGGCTGAAAATGGAGGAAAAGGACCAGGATGGGGGCCATGAACTGACACCTCAGGGACAGGGGGATTTGCACAGAATTGCTGGACAGGTGGCAGCTGCCAACAGGGGCGTCTGGGCGGCTCAGTCGTTAAGCCTCTGCCTTTGGCGCAGGTCACAATCTCGGGGTCCTGGGATCAAGCCCACATCGGGCTCCTGCTCAGCGGGGAGCCTGCTTCTCCCTCTGCCTGCTCCCCCTACTTGTGCTGTCAAATAAATAAATAAAATCTTAAAAAAAAAAAAAAAAAGAAGTATTAGAACAAGTGCTGGTTAAAGAACTGTCTCATCTATAAAGAAAGAAAAAAGTGAGTTTAGAAAAAGTGAGGTTAGCAAGGGTGCGGAACATGTAAGACCAGCACACAAAATCAACTGTATTCTTTTTGCTAGCATTGAAGCAACTGGAAATGGAAATAAAATGTATGATTTACAATAGCTGTAAAATAATTCAATACTAGATAGAGAAATCTAAACAAAAATCATACTGGATCTACATGCTGAAAACCACAAAATGCTGAAGAATTTAAAGATGAACAAATAAACGGATAGGCCCTGTTCATGGGATTGAAGACTTGAAATGATGTCCAATTCTTTCCAAGTTGAGCTGTAGAGCTCCTGCAATCCCAATCCCAGCAGAACGCTTTGCGGATATACAAACAAGCTGGTTCTAAAGTGTGCTCGGAAAGGTAAAGACCTGGAAGAGCCAGAATGATTTTGAAAAAGAACAGTTGGAGGAGTCGTCCTACCTGATTTTAGGGTTGGCTATGATGCCATAGCAATGAAGATGAAGGGTGATACTGGAGAAGGGACAGACGCACAGAGTAATGGGACAAAATAAAAGTACAGAAACAGATAACCCAATTTAAAAAATGGGCAAAAGACGTGAATAGACACGTTACCAAAAAGGCCATGTGGATGGCAAATAAACATACGGAAAGATGTTCCACATTATTCGCTGTTATCATTCTGAGTCCAACTGGAAAACAGGCTTGGGCTGAGGGTGAGTGGCCAAGGAAAGCCACAGTGTAACTGAAGGTATGAAGTATCTAGGAACGAAATCAAGGCACAGTGTAGAAGATGTATATGAAAAAACATTTTAAAGTCTATGCGAAGACATTAAAGACCTAAATAAATGGAGAGAAAGCACATACTCACAGATGACTCGTTATAATAAAAGATATTAATTCTTCCCACATTTACTTATAAGGTTCTGGGCAATTCCATTCAAAATTCCAACAAGACATTTTCAAATAAAACACAAGGCTGTTCTAAGATTTGTAAAGACAAGCGAAAAGTATGAAAGCAGCCCCAGCACTCCTGACGGGTACGCGGACGACCCATAACACCGACTACCGAGGTTCAGTAAAGGTAGGAAGCTGACCGGTGAAACAGGACAGAGAAACCAGAATCAGACCCACACACGTATGGGTTGTTCGTGCATGATACACGCCACGCTACGAACATGGGGAAAGGGAGACACTCACTAACTGCTGCTAGGACAGTGACGGGTGTGAAAGAAAGGCAACTGGACCCGTACGTCAGATGACATCAGGCCTACCCGCCACCGCATCCCCCCGGTGACCAGGAGCTGAGTGCACAGCACTGACCCCCCAGGTCCCACCCCCCTCCCCTAGCCAGGAGGGACCCCTGTGCCCCTGGAACGTCTGGCCCCCAGCACCGATTGCTTCTGTTGGTCAGGGCCCCCAAAAGAAACAGAGGGTGCACTCGGATTAAGATATCTGGAAATGTATATAAATAATGAATCACTACGTTGGATCTTGAAACTAATATCGTACGTCAATTACACTTCAAGTGAAAAACGTTTAAGATGAAAGTTAAAAAGCGAGTTCAAAGCAACATTAGGGTACTGACAACGTCAAGCCTGGAGCACGGGGTAGGGGAATCACAGCTGTCTCCGCACTTCCTGCCGCAGGGTGGGAGGGGGGACAGGGAAAGGTGCGAGGAGGGCCCGCCCCGCAGGGAGTCCGACCCGGAGAGCCAGCCAGAGGCCCCGGCCCGGCCGCCCCGCTGACCCGGCTGCGGTCACCTCCTGCCGTGACCCCAGGAGCCCGCAGCCGCACACACCCACCTGACCGTCTCGGAATTCCTGACCCACAGAAACTGCGGCCGGTAATAAAGTGATGGCAATCTCGCGACTCGGCGTCGAGGGAATCTGCCGCGCGGCGTGCCACACGGTACCCCCCTCGCCCGGCCCCGGCCACCACCCGGGCCTGCCGGTCACCGGGGCAGTGACCCAACGTGCACCTGGAAAACTCACTCTGCCTGCGGCTCCAAGGCAGCACTTACCGACAGGACTGTCGACGGCAGGACACGAAGGGCTAGGAATTCAGAGACCGGGGCACAATTCAACAAGTTACGGCTCCTACAGAGCAGTGGTTCTCAAACTCTGCTCCACATCAGAATCACCTCGGGAGTTTAAAAATACTTAGATGTGAGGGCGCCTGGGGGCTCAGTCGGTGAAGCGGCTGCCTTCGGCTCAGGTCATGATCCCAGGGTCCTGAGATCCAGCCCCGCAGTGGGCTCCCTGCTCGGCGGGGAGCCTGCTTCCCCCTCTCCCTCTCCCCCTGCTTGTGCTCTGTCTCTGTCAAATAAATAAATAAACGCTTTAAAAAAATACTTAGATGTGCGAGCACACCTTCCTCCTATGAAATCAGGTGGGGGGGGACGAAGCAGGCCCCAAGCATTAGTGTTTTTTAAAACTCCTTAGTAATTCCAACATGGAGTCAAGTTTGCAAACCAATACCTAGTAGTTCTGAAATAAACTCTGGGTCATAGGGCCAAGAGAGGACATCAGACTGGACTGTCATTTAGCCCTCATTTCTCCGACTGCTCTGGAATCAACGTCCCCTGTGAAAGATAAATCTTATCACAGGGCATCTACATAACACTTCCTATTTTTGAAATCACCTTTGTTTAATATTTCAACTGATCTTAAAAACCCTATAAGGGAGTTATGATAAGGAATATGTACTATGTCCCCATGTTATAGATTACAAAACAAAATGTGACTACTAATTGATGAAATTTGATTCAAATGGTCACTAGCATTTCAAATAGTACACTGAAAATAAGTGCAAGGCTGCTGTGGAATAATATAGCCAAGACTACATTACAGCTCCTCATACTGCGTTCCACAGGCGCGGGGGCGGGGGGGGGGGATCCTCCAAACATCTAGGGCTGCTTCACATACAGACCTGAAGGAGAAAAAATCCACCTCCCACAGCTGTTGCAGCCAGCTTTCCAACCTTCTGGAATATGAAGCCCGTGCACCTAAAAAAACCAAATGTCACACAAGTTGACAGGCCATCAAACGCACACATACACGTATTTCTAACAATGTCCAGATCCTCCTTACTTTGGGATGACCCAGCTCCTGCCTAGTCTTACGTGATATAAGCAGAGAGCAGAGGCTCTGAACTCAGAAAGACCCTGATTCAAAGCTTGGCTCTACCACTTCCTAATTTTGTGGTCTTGAGCAAATCTAGAGATTAGATAGATTATCTATCTATCCATCTATCTATCTAAGAGCGGGCACGAGCAGGGGGAAGGGCAGATGGAGAAGCAGACTCCCTGCCTAGCAAGGATCCTTTGGACTCCAGGATCATGACCTGAGCTGAAGGCAAACAGTTAATCAACTCAGCCACCCAGGCAGCCCTGGGTTGCACTTTAAAAGATGACTCTGGCTACATTGCGGAGAAGGGATTCCAGGGGCAAATATCCTCCTAGGAAATTAACAAACATGAGGGGACCCCCGAGCTCTGTAAACTAGTAAGCGACTTGGGCAAGACTGCAGTATAAAAGAGCAATATACAAAACTCAACTGTGTTTCTATATATAAGCAATGAATGGTTAGAAATTGAAATTTTAAAATACCATTTATAACAGCATCAAAAATAAGATGTGTAAGACCTACAAAGCATTGCTGAGAGAAACTAAAAGAAACCTAAACATAGTTTATGGATCAATGCAATCCCAGTCAAAATCTCATCAGGTTTTTTGCAGAAATTGGCAGCAAGCTTATTCTAAAATTCATATGAAAATGCTGTGTATCCAGAACCGTCATATCAACTTGGAAAAGGAACAAAGTTGTAAGATTTACCTCATTTCATGACTTATTATAAAGTTACAGTGATCAAAACAGTGTGATACTAGCACAAAGACTGACAAATCCACTTAATAAAGAGTTCAGGGGCACCTGGGTGTCTCGGTTGGTTAGGCATCTCAGGACTTGATCTCAGGGTCGTGGGTTTAAGCCCCACAACTGGGCTCCACGCTGGGCAGGCAGCCCACTTAAAAACTAAAACTAAAAATATTTAAAAAAAAAAAACAAAAACAAAAAACCACAAAGAGTTCAGAAACAGGGGCACCTGGATGGCTCAGTTAGAAGAGCATGTGATTCTTGATCTCAGGGTCATGAGTTCAAGCCTCACATTGGGGATAGAGATCACTCAAAAATAAAAAAAAAAAGGGGTGCCTGGGTGGCTCAGTGGTTTAAAGCCTCTGCCTTCGGCTCAGGTCATGATCTCAGGGTCCTGGGATCGAGCCCCGCATCAGGCTCTCTGCTCAGCAGGGAGCCTGCTTCCCTCTCTCTCTACCTGCCTCTATTTGTCATCTCTCTCTCTGTCAAATAAATAAAAATAAAATCTTTAAAAAAAAAAATAATAAAAAAAAAATAAAAAATTAAAAAAAAAGAGCTGATCACTCAATTGATTTTTGACACAGGTGCAAAAAAAAGCAACTCAGTGTAGAGAGTATAGTCTATTCATCAAAACATACGGGCACAATCAGGTATCATATGCAAATAAGGAACTTGGATTCCTACCTTGCAACATATACAAAAAGTAAATCAAAATGAATCATGGACCTAATGAAAAATCTAACCTATATGTCGTCTTGAAGAAAATATAAAAGAAAATCTTAGTGATCCAAGATTAGGAAAATACTCTCAGACATGACACCAAAAGCTAGAGCTATCAAAAAATAAAAAAAAAAAAAGGAGGGGTTGATAAATTACATTTCAAGGTTCAGAACTTCTGTTCTTTATTGTTAAGAGAATAAAAAGCTACAGAGCAGAAGAATATATTTGCAAATCACACATCTGATATAAAAGTTGTATCTGGAATATGTAAAGAACACTCACAGCGCTGTAATGAGAAGACCAACATCCCAATAAAAATATGGAGAAAAGGGGCGCCTGGGGGGGTCAGTGGGTTAAAGCCTCCGCCTTCGGCTCAGGTTATGATCTCAGGGTCTTAGGATCAAGCCCCACATCAGGCTCTCTGCTCGGAGGGGAGCCCGCTTCCCCCTCTCTCTGCCTGCCTCTCTGCCTCCTTGTGGTCTCTCTCTGTCAGATAAATAAATAAAATCTTTAAAAAAATTTTTTTAAATCTTAAAAAAAATATGGAGAAAAGATCTGAACAGATACCTCATCAAAGATAGATAGCATGGCAAAATAAGCCCATGGCAAAAATAAGCCCATGAAAAGATGCTAATATCATTAATCATTAGGGAAATATAAATTAAAACCACAGTGAGATACCACTTTACACCCACCAGGATGGTTGGAATCAAAAAGGCATAATGCCCAAGTGTCAGTGAAGACATGGAGAAACTAGAGCTGCCGTAGATCTCTGGTAGAGGTAGAAGACAGTCCGGGCCCTTCAGGAAAGTATATGTCAGGTTCTTAAGAGATAAAGCATTCTGGGAGGGGGGGAGGGGGTTGGGCGAGCCTTGTGGTAGGTATTGAGGAGGGTTCGTACTGCATGGAGCACTGGGTGTGGTACATGAACAGTTAATCTTGTAACAATGAAAAAATAAAAGAAACATATTTGGGAGGGATAAATAAATAAATAATTAAAAATTTAAAAAAAAAGGAGAGAGATAAAGCATTCCACCTATAACCCCCAGCCATACTATTCCTAAGTATTTACCCAAAAGAAATAAAAGCATATGTTCATACAGACTTGCACACAAATGTTCGTAGTTTTTGCCCCAAAGTGGAAACAAAGCAATATCCACCAAAGGTAAACAGATAAACAAATGGTTCACCTACACAATGGACTACTACTCATCAAGGAAAAGGAATAAACTACTGATTTAAAAAAAACAGCACAGATGAACCTCAAAATTAGTAGGCTAACCAGAAGAAAGCAGTCAGACAAGAAAAGAACACATACTGTAGAATTCCACATATATAATTCTTAGAAGATGCAAAGTAATCTACAGTGATAGAATGCAGATCAGAGGTTGGTGGGGACATGAAAGGGATTATGTAGAGGTACAAAGAAATTTTTAGAGTGATGGATGTGTTCATTACCTTGATTGTGGTTATGATTTGTGGGTGTGTATATGTCAAAATTTATCAAATTGTATACTTTGTTTTTTTAATATTTTATTTATTTATTTGCTAGAAAGAGAGAAAGTACAAGCAGGGGGAGGGGCAGAGGCAGAGGCAGAGGGAGAAGCAGACTCCCCGCTGAGCAGGGAGCCCAAGGTAGGGCTCGATCCCAGGACCCCAGGATCATGACCTGAGCTGAAGGCAGCTGCTTAACCAACTGAGCCACCCAGGCGCCCCTCAAATTGTATAGTTTAAACAAGTGTAGCTTATGATATGGCAATTTACTTATTAAACTGCTAAAAAAAGAGAAAGAATAGCCAAAAAATTCCTGGAAAACAAAATGGTAGTTACACACCCAGAGATGCCTGACAGAGTATACTCTGCCGCACTCCCTCTGTTAGATGTCAGGCATCTCTGGGTGTCTGTCCCAACTCAGTTTATTGAGTATTCCACATGAAAAAAAAAAGAAAGAGGAATCTACCACAAAGTAAACACAAAAAACAATCCCAGGTGGATTTATAAATGTAAATGTGAAAGGTAAAGCAATAAAGTTCTAGCATGTGAGGTAGGCAAAGATTACTTAAACAGGACACAAAAATTACTAACCATTAAGGTAAAGATCAGTAAAATTGACTATGTTAATAATAAGATCGGTTTGTCAAAAGATACCTAAAGGCAAATGAAAAGACAATCACGGAATGCAGAATGAGTAAAAATATCTGTAAAATGTACAAGCAACAAAGGACTCCTATTCAGCATATATAAAGAACTGCTGTAACTCAGTAAGAGTTACAACAACAAAAGCAGATTAACTATAGTATATTATTTACTGATAGAATAGACACAACTACAAAGAAAAACAAAGAAATAACTGCATAATTATCAGTACAGCATTTATCTCTAGAGTTTTTGGGATGCGAGTCACATTTTTTTAACCCGTGTGGTTGCTACATAGGTGCCTGCTCTATATGTATCCATTAAAATGTACACATATTATAGGTACTATTCTGTACAGTATCTTGTACAGTAACATTTTCAAATGTAAAAAGTAGAAATGAGATTGATGCATTATATATTCCTCACTAAATGTGCTATAAACTTTTTGAATTTACAAAGCCATAAGCTGTGTCACAATGGAGGAAGTCATTGGCTGGCTCCTAATTATACTACTTATACTATCTATATGGTCCTGGGCCTCTTGAGCCTTAGTTCCTATAAAATGAGCATAATTACAGTACCAATTTCAGAGTCGCTGTGAGAAGGAAATGAGATATCTATATAAATACTAAAATATTTGTGTATTTTTGTGTTCTCTACTTCTTGGTATAGAGAAAGTGAACTCCTGTATACTCTTAGTGGAACTGTAAATTGGTACAGACATTGTGAAAAACAACATGGAGGTGTCTCAAAAAGTTAAAAATAGGGTGCTTGTGTGACTCAGTTGGTTAGGCATCTGCCTTGGGCTCAGGTCATGATCCCGTGGTCCTGGGATCCAACCGCACATCGGGCTCCCTGCTCAGTGGGGAGCCTGCTTCTCTCTCTCCCTCTGCCATTCCCCTGCTTGCGCTCTCTCTGACAAATAAAATTGTAGTAAAAATTAAAAATAGAACTATCATAGAATCCAGCAATTCCACTTCAGGGAGTATGTCTAAAGGAAATGAAAACACTAATTCAAAATGATATCTGCACCCCTCATTAATTGCAGCACTATTTACAATAGCCAAGACATGGAAACAACCTAAGTGTACATCAGTGGATGAACAGATAAACGTGTGGTATATACACATGCACCACACACACAATGGAATGTTATTCAGCCATTAAAAAAATGAAATCCTACCATTTGTGACAATGTGGACTGACCTTGAGGACATTATGCTGAGTAAGAAGTCAGACAAAGAAAGACAAATACTGTATGATCTCAGTTATATATGCAATCTAAAACAAACACACACAAAACTCATAGGAAAAGTGATCAGATCTGTGGTTACCAGAGGCAGGGAGTTGGGGGAGGGGGATTTAGACGAAGGTGGTCAAAAGGTACAAACTTCTACTTAGAAGTAAGTATTAGAGAGGTGATGTACAATGTGACGACTATAGCTACCACTATAGCTACTCATGGTATATAAGAAAATAGGAGAAGAGATTCCGAGAGTTCTCATCTCAAGAAGAAAATTTTTTCTTCTCTTTTCATTATATGTGTATGAGATGATGAATGTTCACTAAACTTATTGTAGTAATCATTTCACAAAATATGTAAATCAAACCATCATGTTGTATACCTTAAACTTATACAGTGATGTTATTTATTTCTCAATGAAACTGGAAGAAAAATGAGGACAGATAATTCAGTACCAATTTCAGAGTTGTTGTTAGAGGGAAATGAAATATATAAGTACTCAAAATAGTGCCTGGCATACAGTAAGTACTATGTTTATAAGCACATAAATAACTACGTACTCATTATACAACAAGTACATAGTTAACACAAGTTCCATGTTTAGATGAATGCTACACATTAAGTGATCAATTCACAAAAGTCAATGTGTTTTCATCGGTCAAGGAGACTGTCCCTGTAACTGCAATACTAAAGCATGCAAACAAAGACACTGGACATCTTTCTCGTCACTTACCATCCAGTGACACCTCCAATTAACAGCTGGGTTGCCACGCTGTATTTTTCAGCTGAGGGCCCAGATTCCTGCCCGAACAGCTTGCGCCACCATGGCTGCTTTTTAGCAAACTCTGCAAGGTCCAGTGACTCAAAATTTCCCTCAAAGTTTCCTACAAGAATTAAGATACTGAATAAGAAAATATTTACTTTTACAATAAATCACGATTCTTAACTAGATTTAAGAGATTTTTAAGGAAAGGGGTATTGTAGTAAAACCCTGCAAATATTCTATTTTAAATGGCAAATTAACTCTGAAATTGTGGCTAGTGACTTGAGAATCAGACTAAAATCAACAAATAATTATCTGTCTTAGAGAAAAAACAACTAGACAACTTAGAATTAGTACTCTAGTTCTTCCTCCCAAACTTAAAGACAACCAACGGATGTACAAAACCTGACAGCAATAATAACGTATCCTAAATAAAATGGATTTTCTTCATTTGCCTCTCCTTTTCAAGAATACCTCAGTACTATTTAGCCCACAAATTCACAAATTCTTACCACTATATGGATCTCCATTAATAATAAAAATAAAAGGTAATGTTCAATCGGACTGTTACTATTTACCAGGCCATGTGCTAAACAATAAACACGTATACCTAATTAAATCCACAGAACATAACAGGTACAAAAACAAGTTACTATTTATTAACCCTGCTTTATAATTAAGAAATGGAAGCTCAGAGGTTAAGTGATTTGCCCAAGAAAGGAAAAAGTTAGCCAAAATGTCTAATCCATTTCTCTGTGGGAAGATAATGCAGGGATAAATTTAATGAATGACACACAAGACCTCTACACTGTAAAGAACAAAACACTGCAGAAAGTGAAGATGACTGCAATTGATGGATATACTTTGTTTTGCAAGGCAATATTTTTAAGATGTTCATTCGCCCCATATCCACCTACAGACTCAGTGCCATCCCGGTCAAAAAGTACATTTTACCTAGAAATTGACAAGCTGGTTCTAAAATGTATATGGAGAGGCGAGTGACTACCTAGAGCAGTGTTCCAGTAACTACGCCAAATGACCCCAAAATGTCAGGAAGCAAACAATGATGTATTCTGCTCTTAGATTCTGTGGACCAGGATTCAGACAGGGTGTGGCATCATAGCCCATTCCTATTCCGTGATGTCCGAGGATTCAGCTGGAGGACGCACAGGCAGGTCTGGACTCATCTCCCACGTTCACACACACAGGCTGCCTCTCCACGTGGGTTAATTTGGACTTCCTTACAGCGCCGTGCCTGGGCTCAAGGGCGCACTTCAAGGGGGGCCGTGGGGGGTAAGCGGAAGCCGGAAACTATTTAAGACCCGGCTCCAGAAGCCATGCACTGTTACTTCCACTACGTTATGTAGAAGAAGTCGCAAACTCCCACACAGATTCGAGAGGGAATATATAGATCCCATCACTGAGTGGGAGGAGTGTCAAAGTCACACTGAGAAAACAGCAGGTGGAATGAAAGACTGCTGCAATCATTCAGGGACCTACAATGTGCCACAAGTGCTCAGAACAGTTTTGGGGAAAAAAGAACAGTTTGCGGCGCCTGGGCGGCCCAGTCAGTTAAGCCTCCCTTCTTGGTTTTGGCTCAAGGCATGGTCTCAGGGTTGTGAGACTGAGCCTCCTGTGGGACTCCCTGCTCATATTCTTTCCCCATCTATCCCTCCCCCCTGCTTCTTCCCCTCCCCACCTGCTCACGTGCTCTCTCTCAAATAAATAAATCTTTAACAACAAGAAAAAGAACCAAATTCAGGGAATTTCAAGACTTCTTCCAAAGCTACAGTGGAATACAGCCACCTAAGGTCAAGACTTATAAAGCTCTCACGAGCGCCTGGGTGGCTCAGTGGGTTAAGCCTCTGCCTTCGGCTCAGGTCATGATCTCAGGGTCCTGGGATCGAGCCCCGCAGCGGGCTCTCTGCTCGGCGGGGAGCCTGCTTCCCCTTCTCCCTCTGCCTGCCTCTCTGCCTCTTTGTGATCTCTCTCTTCTCTGTCAAATAGATACAATCTTTAAAAAAAAAAAAGAATTATAAAGCTATCATATTTGACAGTATAGAACTGACACACAAATATGAATAGAAGAGAACAGAGTCCACAAGTAGATGTACACAGTCATTCGATTTTCAAGAACTTGGCACCAAGGCAACTTAATAGGGAAAGAGTGTTTTGACAAATTGTGTTAGAAGTGCTAGGTATCTGTACCAAAAAGATGCAATCCCTACCTTACATCAGACACAAAATATAATTCAACATGGATCACAGATCCCAATTTAACAGAACCAAAATATGGGTGTTTGAGGAACTAGGTATTCTATGGGTTCACAAGCAGTTGCACGAAAATTATTTTTCTAATGTAACAACATTAGACATCAGTACAAAAGAACAGTAAAACATTACTGCTATGTCGAAGAACTCTCCCTGCGTTAAATATCACTGAAAACAAGAATGAAAAAAAAGCCCACCAAGAATGAGTTTTGAGGGTTTTTATTTTTTTTTTAAGATGTACCTATTTCAGAGAGGGGCAAGGGGCTGAGGGAGGGGGGGGGAGAGAATCTCAGGCAGACTCAGTGCTGAGCGCTGAGCCCCCTGCCTGCGGCTGGATTTCACCACCCTGAAATCACGACCTGAGTTGAAACCGAGTCAGACGCTTAATCCACAAGGCCATCCAGGGACCCCTGAGTTTTGTTTTAATGTAATTTTACCAAGCCCGTCAGCTCAATGGGAGGCTCCAGTGAAAAGGGAGATCAAATCAAAGACGGTTCATCCAACTTCATTCAGTTATTCAACATACACTGTTAACCAGTATGTAGACAAAAGCCATTTAGCATTGTTTAGGGGTCCAGGAGATCAATGACCTCAGTATTATGTGATCATCACTATGAGAAAGATTGAAATGCATGATGTCAGCCTCAAAATTTCTCAGAACCATTTCCTAAGAGCAAAATCTACTCAACCTACATATTTTAAGTGAATGAAGGCACTGTATTCTGCAGGAAAATAATTATATTGTGCAGTCCAACCCCTTGGTCACGTAAATTCGGTGGGTGCTGGTCAACGTTTAACAACAGGATGGGCTGATGATCTCTAGTGTGTATAAATTTCCACGAAGTACTCACTCCCCGCGAGTGTGCCTTCATCGAACTGTGACATCGTTGAACGCAGGGTTGGAAAGAGACGCACAGTAGCATCCCATACTATTTCCACCACACAGCATAGCTGTAAGTAACACCAAGAGCATAGTTAACAGTACACCACAGCAGATAATTAAGAAGTGGTGAGTTCTGAGTATCTTCACTGCGTTTGTTTTTAACATAATTTATGTAATCTTTGGTTTACATAATTGGGTTTTCGATGATGGCTGTGTTCCGCAATGGGATCTTGTGAACCAGCACTGGAGTATCACCTGAAGCAAGGTAATTAGTAGGAAAAGAAGCGTGATTTAAAGCCATGCTCCTGCGTAAATCTTCTTTGACTCCGCGGACTAAATTAAAAAGAAAACCAAAACTATCTCAAAGTACAATCCCACGGGTACTACTCTTTCAAAACCATCAACAGCGCAAGCGGAGGCTCCTTTGCAGCCAGAGAGAGACTTGCCAGGTGTGACGTGAACGGGCGAAGGGACAAAGAAGCCGCCTTAGACCGAAAGTGCTGGAGCGCTTCCGAGAACGAGGACAGAACGTCTCCGGGGCGGCGCCGGAAGGCTGACTGAGCCCAACCACAACACCACCCCGGGGCAGTTCGGTCCCCGCCCGGCGCCTGACCTTGGCCGGACCCTGGGAGCGGCTGGGGCCGGGGCGAGCCCGGGACGCCCTCCCCCGCCCCCGCGCCGCCAGAACTTCCCGGGGGAGCTCGGCCGGGCCCCGCAGGCGCGCGGCCCTTCCCCTTCCGGAGCCGAGAAAGGCGGCTCCCCGTGGCGCCGGCGCGCCGCGCGCCCGCCCCTACCTTGACTGGACGCGGCCATTTCTGCGAGCTCGTCTCGCGATGACACCCGCAGGGTTTCGGCGCGAGGGGACGGGGAGTGGCGCGCCGTCATGGCCGCCAGCTGGCTTCCGGCACGTGGGGCAGATGTTTCCATTCCCACGGCGGCAGCGGAAGAGGGCGGGACGGGCGCCTCGCGGGCCCTCCCCACCCCCGCGCGTCGTGCGTCACAAGCCTCCCCGGCCCCGCCCAGCAGGTGCGCCGAGACGCGCGTGCGCGGAGAGCCCGCTCTCATGGAGGCGCTCACCTGGAAGGTCCTGGAGACGCGACCGCCACCCCGCCGTTCCCTAGTAAGGACCATTTTACCCATTACTTTATTAAAAGTAAAGCTGACGAGCGCTACTAATTCATGTAAACGTTGAGCACGTATTTATCAGTGCCTGCGACGTGCCCGACTTTGTTCCAGTACAGAAAGTCGGACGCTTGAGAAACCGTTGCAATAAGTAAGAGCGCTTAGAAAGAAGCGTCCCTACCTGCGGTGCCTATGGAGCCACGACACCCCACCCCACCCCTAAGCTACTCCTCTCGCTGTCACGCTATCCCAACTAACGGCAAGTTCACCACTCCAAAAACTTTGGTCTTAAGTTTGACCGCCTCTCTCAATGCCACGAATCCAGTTCATCAGCCACCCCCGTAGAGAGCGCTTCGCAGTGAATCCAGCCGTTTCTCACCTTCCAGTGCTATCGTCTTAGTCCAACTTGCAATCACTCATTTCTTGCCCAAAGTGAATAGGTTGACCCCCTACAGTCTGTTCTCTCCCCCTTGGCCAGAAAGATCAGTCTAAAAGCTAATTCGGATCGCAGCCCTCTTCTACTCAGAATCCTACCATGTCTCCCTGTTGCCGTTAGTGGAGAAGCCGAACTCCTGTTGCTGAACCGTAACCTACTCGGTGAGATTTTCCATGACCATCCTCGTTTAAAATTGCAACCTGGTGCATCGCTCCTTCCCTTGCTTACTTTCCTTTTGTTCGCAGCACTTCTTTCACCTTACAACATACTGTATGAGGTACTTAGGTTGGGTATTAATTCTCTCAGTTGCTTGTATTTTTCAGTGCTGTGTGCCCCGTGCTTGGACCATGAAGTTTGGCGCGGGATTACATGGGTTGGAATGCTACCAGTGCACACTGTGTGACCTTGGCCAAGTTGCCTAACCCCTCTGTGCTTCAGTTTCATCACCTATAAAATGAAGACAAGAATAGCAGCTGCATTAAAGTAACTTACACCGATTTCTGGCATACAGTACATGCCAGCTATTATTTCTGCATCCTGGGGCCTGCCAGAGAGAAGGTTTCAGCAAATGTTTACCAAAGGGATTTCTTCCGCTTTGTTTCCAAGCTGGACAACATCTCACCAGTTGCTCCCGGGCACATTCCCTGGTCGAGTTTCTGCTTACTGTCTCCTGTACTTCGAGGCCCTCACTCCCCCTGATAAACATTAACCTGAGTAGGGTCTCTGCTTGAGCTCAGCAGGGCTACCTATTGATTTAAGGACATATGTCCTATACCTGGGACAAAAGCAAACAGCCTTAAGCATCATGTAGCAATGATGCAATATAAATAAATACATGACTATTGCATAGTTATGAGTGCTACATAGAAAAATGAAGCCGTGGGGACATCAGTAATGTCAGTGGGAGTAGAGGGCTTACAATGTAATGTGGTGGCCCACATTTAAGCTCATTGGGAAGGCAAGATCTGAGCCGAGATTTGAAGGAGATGTGGAAATGGAAATGTGTGGCAATCTACAGGAAAGATGTTTCGAGTAAAGAGGATGGCAGCTGCTGAGGTCTAGGTGCAAGACTGTGCTTAGTATTTTAAGGAGGAGCAAGAAGGCCAGTAGCCGTAGTGACGTGAGACCACCGAGGTCTGGAGGAAAGAGACATGCAGCTCATGGGACAGGGTCTAGGCCATGGTAAAGACTTCGGATTTTACTCTGAGTGAGGTCAGAAGCCAGTGGAGGGTTCGGAGTGAAGGAGTGACACGATCTGCTTCACAGTTTTAAGAAGTCACTCAGTGGTGGCTGTGTGAGGGGCAGGGGTGTAAACAGGGAGTCTATTAGAATACCACTTACTCTTATTTGTGCAAGAGGATTCCAGAATTTCCAACAACATCCAGAGCTGCTTTTGCTGCTGCTGCTGCTACTAAGGAAGAGGATTGCAGTAGGCTAGGAATATGAATGCATATTGAAGCTCTCCTTCACCTTGACCTCTCCCTCCCTCTCTTCCTCTCCTTAAAGGCTCTGATTAAAGCAGCATTTTCATGGCCCTAGTACTCTCCAAAGTGAGTGGGTTAAGATTCAGCTCCACCCCTCTTTTCCTATTCAGTTCTTCCTGTGGCTGCTTCCCGCAGCTAAAAAGGAAACGGTCTTATCTGTTACCACTTACTGCTAACGCTGCTGTGACATCCAGCAGGTAAAGTTCCCTAAAATTCACAGCAAGATTTTCGGGACTTTTCACTAAATCATAGAAAATTTATCTTTTTTTCTCCTGAGAGCTGAAGATATTTTAGAGAAGAATTAATCTTTTGTTTCTCCAGTTGAACATTTTCTAGCAATACAAGCCATGCAGATAGAACTCTCCACCTGCTTCTTTCTGTGCCTTTTGCCGTTCAGCTTTGGTGCCACCAGAAGATACTACTTGGGTGCAGTGGAGCTGTCCTGGGACTATATGCAAAGTGAACTGCTTGGCGAGCTGCACGTGGACACAAGGTACGGGCACGTTCTGTAGGGTCCGGTCAGGATTGGGAGGGTGTGACTGATTGGAGGGAGGCGCAGGCCTCGGGTTAGGACGGTTGTGATGGTAGTCAAGCACCGGGAAAGCACTACTGAGGTGAGTACGTGCGCTTACAGCCGGTCCTTTTCACAGGTCTGAACTCTTTGTTGATACGCTGTTATGTTTTGTCCACTGCTTCTCTCTGTCAGCTGCCACTTTGGTCACTAGACAGTAGAGGGAGAATGAAGAGGCAAGGAACCTGAGAGAAAACAAAACTTCACTCAGCCTCCCCCCACGCTTCCCTACAGAGAAACCGAACAATGAGACCCCATGAGTATCATACACAACTTTAGTCTTTAGTTCTCCTGTGTAGGTGTGGTGTGGTTCGGACCCCTTTGCCCAGTTTCGGTTTAAGAGTAGTATTAGCCGTGGGTGCAGAAGCATTTCATCTTTTTTGGGTTCCAGTGCATTTCGGGAGACTAATACTGAATGATTTTTCCAGTATTTTCTACGATCATCAATTTATTTGGGTTTTTCTGCCTCTTGTTCAGTCAGATTTGGTTATTTTTCTCTAGAAAGCAATCTAGATTTTTCTGGATTTGAGAATGCATTGGTATCAAGTCACACACTAGTCTTTTGATGTTCAACTGTTCTGTGTCTATAGTTACATTTCCTTTTCATTCTTATATTGTGTATGTGTCCTCTTTCTCTCTCTTAACAGTAATGTGTCTAGGAAGTTTCTCAATTTTGTTGATCTTGTCAGGAAACATCTTGTGTTTCTATCAATTTCTGCTTTTACTTTCATGAATTCATTCCTTCTTCCTGATTTCCTTTGGTTCATTTTGCTGATCTAATTTTGCTTATTGAATTGAATGCTGAAATCATTTATCTTAAATTTTGTTTTGTTTTCTTTAAATATGCATTATAAAGATTTAACCCCATATATAATGGCAATGTAAATATTAAACATGATCATGTCATATGTTACAGTCTTTTTTTGTTCTTTCTCTTTGGCTCCCCACCTACCTTCTACATTAGCGCCCTTCTTGTCCATCCCCAAACAAATAGCCCTAGTCTGGTAATACATACTCACGCACACACACGTACATATATATGTAAAGAAAGGTTTTCTCGGTCATTGCTTGTTTTACAAAATGGGATATTGCACACACGTTTCTCTCTCATTAGCGCCTAGCAGAATTTTGTCTACATCAGTTAACATAGCTTCAATTCATTTTTCCTTTTATTTAGAGACGGATGGGAGGGGAGGGCAGAGGAGGAAGGAGAAGGAGAGAGAGGCTCTCAAGCAGGCTGCACGCCTAGTGCCCACCCTGACATTGTGACCTGAGCCTAAATCAAGAGTTGGACATAAATAAATAATAAATAAATAAATAAATAATTGGACACTTAACTGAGCCAGGTGCCCCAATTCATTGATTTTAATGGCTACATAAGGTTCCGTATTATTTCCACGTTTTGGTCATTATATGCTATATCATTACATACTAGTGCTTTTATTCCTTTGGGACAGATTCCTCAAGAGGGATATTACTGGAATGAAGGGAATATTTTCTATTTGGTTTTAATTTCCAGAAAGGCTGGAGCTCTTCAAACATTTCTACTATCAACATATGCGAGTGCCCTTCTCTCTGCTCTCGCATCGATAAGTTTTATCTTGTTCTAATTTTTGCCAATTTCATTAGTTATAGAGTGAGACTGCATCATTACTTTAATTGCATTCCTTTTATTTCTTAGGTTGAACATCTTTTCAAATGCCTGTTGGCTATTGCATTTATATTTTGAGATTTGACTATTCATAGGTTTTGCCCATTTTTCTTTGTGCTTTTATTTTTATTACAAAAACCCTTTTATTGTCACAAATGTTAACTATGTGTTATACTGCACTAACATACTAATGTATAGTGCAATTTCCCCCAAGACCTATTGTCTACTGACTTTGTTCATAACTTTTACTAAAATTAAAAAAAAAATTTATTGTCAAATATATCTGTCTTTTCTTTCATTTCTTCAGAGTGGCCAGTGTTGGTTAAAAATGTTTTGTACTGGGGCGCCTGGGTGGCTCAGTCGTTAAGCGTCTGCCTTCGGCCCAGGTCATGATCCCAGAGTCCTGGGATCGAGCCCCGCATCGGGCTCTCTGCGCAGCGGGGAGCCTGCTTCTCCCGCTACCATTCCCTCTGCTTGTGTTCCCTCTCTCACTGTGTTTCTCTCTGTCAAATAAATAAAAATCTTTTAAAAAAATGTTTTGTACATATCAGGGTTGTATGTATATTTCCCAGATTTTCTTGCAAGATTTTTATTGTTTTGCTTTTTACATTTGCCATCAATTCATCTGATAATTATTTTTGTATATGGTATAGAAGTGGGATCTGTGTAGTTTTATTTCCATCCAGATCAATAGCCTATGGCAATGGCACCATTTATCAAATAATACATCTTTTACTACTGATTTCAATAAGCCTATTTATCATATAAAATTTTCATACATACTACTATGTATTCCTGGACGCCTTATGCTTCTTTGTTGAACTACTTTTTGTCTTGTTATGCCAATACCATACTGATTTGATTACAATGGGTCTATTATATTTTCTGATACCTGGTAAGTGAAATCAGTCCTCGCTGTTCTTTTTTTTTTTTTAACCTTTCTTAGCATTTATTTTTTTTCCCTAAGATTTTTATTTGTTCATTTGAGAGAGAGCATGTGTGCAAAAGCCAGGGTTTGGGGGGGCGGGAGAAGCAGACTCTCCGCTGAGCAGGGAGCCCGATGCGGGGCTTGATCCCAGAACCCTGGGATCAGAACCCAAGCTGAAGGCAGATGCTTAACTGACTGAGCCACCCAGGCGCCCCTACCTTTCTTAGCATTTCTTAGATGTTTTATTCCTCCATATAAAGACTTTAAACTTTCTCCAAGTTAAAAAGAGCCAAGTCCTATTGTGATTTTAATTGGAATTTTTTGAAATTTATACATTAATTTTATTACTATAATGTAAGCAATTTATTACATTTATCTCTATGCATTATATAAATGTGTTGTTATTATTAATTGTTTTCTTTTATTTCTATTTCTTGATGTTTAGTACGAGAATAAAGAAGAGCTATATGTTTATATTCATGTTGAATCTAGCTATCTTATAGAATTCTGTTATTAATTCTAGTAACTTTACACTAGAGTCTCTATGAATATTTTTTTTAAAGATTTTATTTATTTGATGGAGAGAGAGATCACAAGTAGGCAGAGAGGCAGGCAGAGAGAGGAGTGGGGAAGCAAGCTCCCTGCCGAGCAGGGAGCCCGATGCGGGGCTCGATCCCAGGACCCTGAGATCATGACCTGAGCCGAAGGCAGAGGCTTTAACCCACTGAGCCTCCCAGGCACCCCAAGTCTCTATGAATATTGAATCTTACCTAAAATGAGCAAAATAAGACAGATTATAGCTCTTTTCCAGTGTTGATGGCCTATTCTTTTTTATCTTATTGAATTTATTAGAAAATACAAGAAAATGAGAAATATTAGTGATGAAAGCAAGCATTCCTGTCTACTCCATGATTTTACATGAAATAGTCTTTTTTTAAAAAAAAAAAAAAGATTTTATTTATTTGACAAAGAAAAACACAGCGAGAGAGGGAACACAAGCAGAGGGAATGGTAGTGGGAGAAGCAGGCTTCCCGTCAAGCAGGGAACCCGACGTGGGGCTCCATCCCAGGACCCTGGGATCATGACCTGAGCTAAAGGCAGACACTTAATGACTGAGCCACCCAGGCGCCCCTGAAATAGTCTTAATATTTTATTATTCAGAATAATATTTGCTGATTGTTTTTGATAAATGGTGTTTGTTTCTTCTATTCCAATTTGCCATAAAAAGAAATTTTTAAGATGTATTTATTTTAGAGAGATAGAGTGAGCAATCATGAGCCAGAGGAGGGGCAGAGAGAGAGAGAAAATTCTGGAAGACTCCCTGCTGAGCATGGAGTCCAACGTGGGGCTCATGGGGCCCTATCCTCTGACCCCGAGATCATGACCTGAGGAGAAATCAAGAGTCAGCCACTTAACTGACTGAGCCATCTAGGCTCCCTGCCGTAAATTTTTTTATTAGAAATGACTTCAGCATCTCACATCATCTAAATTTTATTTTTAATATGTTGATTGACAGATGGATTATGTTTATAGATTTCCTGACATTGAATACACTTACATTCTTGGACTACAATATAATGTTCCTATAATTTGATTATTGCTGGGTTCTGTGTGCTGATATTTCTTCGAACACTATGCCTTTGTATCACCCTCTGGCAGCTCAGCTGGCGGGGCAGAGGACTGTCGAGGTAAACACTGTGTGCCTTTATTGGGTGAGATTGGTTTATAGCTCTACGTTTTACTATTACTAGAGTCTGGTATTACAATTTTACAGCTTTTATCAAATGAATCACTGAGTGCTCCATCTTTTTCTTTTATAGCTCAAATAACATTAGAATTATCTGTTGTTTAAAAGTTGGATAAGACTCATTTCATTTATGAGTCTTACTTGCTCCAGGTGACGTTTGCAATATTTTTAATCATCTCTTCAGGCTCTTCTACAAAAATTACTCAAATCAAGTTTCAACTTTTTTTAAGTCAGCTTTAATAATTTTATATCTGTGCAGGTAATCACTTTATTTTTTCAATTCTATTGCCACATTATCTAAGATTTGTGCCCTTTCTTCTTTTTTTAAATTCCTGTGTCTTTGCTATTTACCTTTTATCCACAAACAGGTTTGCAAGGGATGTGTCTATTTTGTTATTGGTGATGTTCTTTTCAAACAGTGAGCTCCTAAGTTTCTTTGTTTTTCCCAGTTATTTTTTTTTTAAGGTTTATTTATTTATTTGAGAGCACAAGCAGGAGGGGCAGAAGGAGAGGGAGAGAGACTCTGTGACAGATTCGGTGCTGAGCGCGGAGCCCAACGTGGGACTCGATCTCACGACTCCGAGATCATGACCTAAGTTGAAACCAAGAGTCGGATGCTCAACCGACTTCACCACCTCGGCACCACCCACCCCAGTTATTTTTTAATGTTTATTTTTAGATTTTATCTTTGTCAACGATCTCTTAATTTCTTTTGGCTTATTGTGTTGCATTTTTTCTAATACCTTAGGGAAAGTGATCTTATTTTTCCTTTGTCCTTTGTTTTTAATAGTGAAGGCATTTAAAGCTGTACATTTTTCTCTGAGAACAATGTTTGCGTATCACACAGGTTATGATATGAAGCTTTCTTTTCATTATTTAAAGTAGTTTATATTATCATCTTGGGTTTCATTTAGAATCATAATTTTTTCTTTCTTTTTCTGAAGTGTTTATTTAAATTCCAGTTATTTAACAGTTTAGTTTTAGTTAGTTTCAGATATACAATATAGAGATGCGACACTTCCATTCGGCACCTGATGCTCATCACCACAAGTGCCCTCCTCAATCCTCATCTCCTGTTTAATACATCGCCCCATACTCCTCTCCTCTGGTAACCGTCAGCTTGTTCTCTGTACTTAAGAGTCTGTTTTGTGGTTTGTGTCTCTTCTTTTTTCTTTCTTTTGCTTGTTTTGTTTCTTAAATTCCACATATGAGTGAAATCACATGGTACTTCTCTTTCTCCGACTTACTTCACTTAGCATTATACTCTCTAGCTCCATCCATGCCATTGCAAATGGCAAGATCTCATTCTTTTCTATGGCTCAGTAATATATACATACAGCACATCTTCTTTATCAGTGACTTTTGGGCTATTTCCATAATTTGGCTGCTGTAGATAATGCTGCTGTAAATATAGGGGTGCATGTATCCCTTTGAATTAGTATTTTTGTATTTAGGTAAATACTTAGTAGTGCAATTGCTGGATTGTAGGTTAGTTTTGTGTTTAACTTTTTGAGGAACCTCCATACTGTTTTCTAGAGTGGCTGCACCAGTTTGCATTCCCACCAACAGTTTACCCTTTTTCCACAACCTCACCAACACCTGTTTCTTGTGTTGTTGAGTTTAGCCATTCTGACTGGTGTGAGGTGATATCTCATTGTAGTTTTGATTTGCATTTCCCTGATGGTCGGTGACATTCAGCATCTTTTCATATGTCTGTTGGCCATCTGGATGCCTTCTTTGGAAAAGTGACTATTCATGTCTTCTGCCCATTTTTTAATTGAATGATTCATTCTTTGGGTATTGAGTTTTATAAGTTCTTTGTATCTAGTGGATACTAACCTTTTATCAGATATGTCAGTTGCAAATGTCTTCTGCTATTTTGTAGGTTGCCTTTTAGTTTTACTGTTTCCTTTGCTGTGTAAAAGTTTTGTATTTTGATGAAGTCTCAGTAGTTTATTTTTGATTTTGTTTCCCTTGCCTCAGGAGACCTATCTAGTAAGAACAGCCAATGTCAGAGAGGTTACTGCCTGTGTTCTTTAGGTTTTTGATGGTTTCGGGTCTCACATTTATGTCTTTCATCCTTTTTTTTTTTTTTTTTTAAGGATTTTATTTATTTATTTATTTATTTAAAGAGAGAGGGAGGAAAAAAAATTTTAAAAAATAGAGAGGGAGAGACAGAATCTAGAGCAGGCTCGGCACTAAGCACGGAGCCTTACTCGGGGCTCGATTTCACAACCCTGAAATCAAGGCCTGAGACGAAATCAAGAGTCAGATGCTTAACCGACTGAACCACTCAGGTACGTCTAGGTGTTTAATCCAATTTTTAAAATATTTTAAACAAAAGATTTTGTTTAATTATTTGAGAGAGAGAGAGCACACATGCAGGGGGAGCTGCAAAGGGAGAGGCAGAAGCAGGCTCCCCGCTGAGCAGGGAGCCAAATGCAGGGCTCGATCCCAGAACCCTGGGATCACAACCAAGCCAAAGGCAGACACTTAACCGACCGAGCCACCCCGGGGCCCCTGTTTCATCCATTTTGAGTTTATGTTTGTGTGTAGTGTAAGAAAGTCGTCCCGCGTCATTCTTCTGCATGTGGCCATCCAGTTTTCCCAACACCATTCGTTGAAGAGACGGTCTTTTTCCCATTGCATATTCTTTGTCAAAGATTTACTGACCATATAGTTGAGGGTTCATTTCTGTTTTCCATTCTGTTCCATTAATTTACATGCCATTTTGGTACCGGTACCACACTATCTTGATCACTGCAGCTTTGTAATACAACTCGAAGTCCAGAACTGTGATGCCTCCAGCTTTGCTTTTCTTTCTCAAGGTTACTTTGACTATTCGGGGTCTCTTGTGGCTCCATACAAAGTTTAGGACTGTTTGTTCTAGCTCTGTGAAAAAAGACTGTTGGTATTTTCATAGGGTTGGCATTAAATCTGTAGATTGTGCCATGTGCCCTCAATAGCCATCACCAGGCTAGCCCATCCACCGCCCCCCGAAACCCTCAGATTGTTTCCTGGAGTACTCTCCCTCTGATTCCCTTCACCTTCAGTTTTCCCTTCCTTCCCCTAATGTCCTCCGTGCTATAGACAGTTTTAACAATGTTTGTTCTCTAATCCATGAGCATGGAATTTTTTTACATCTCTTGTGTCCTATTCAGTTTCTTTCATCAGTGTTTTCTAATTTTCAGAGTACAGGTCTTTCACCTTTTTGATTAGGTCCATTCCTAGGTATCTTATTATTTTTGGTGCACTTGTAAATGGGATTCCTCAATTTCTTTCTGCTATTTCATTATTGGTGTGTAGAAATGCAACAGCTTTTTGTATGTTGTGTATCCTGTGACTTTACTGAATTTGTGTATCAGTTCTAGTAGGTTTTTTGGTGGGGTCTTTCTACGTAGGGTATCTATGTAGAAGAAGGTGGGGTCTACTCTACATAGAGTATCATGTCATCTGCAATAGTGAAAATTTGATTTCCTTGTGGATTTGGATGCCTTTTATTTCTTTGTGTTGTCAAATTGTTGTGTCTAGGACTTCCAGTACTATGTTGAATAAAAGTGGTGAGAGTGGGCATCCCTGTTATGCTCCCTGACCTTAGAGGAAGAACTCTCAGTTTTTCACCATCGAAGATATTGTTAGGTGTGGGTTTTTCGTAGTTGGTCTTTATTATGTTAAGGTATGTCCCCTCTAAACCTACTTTGTTGAGGGTTTTTATCATGAATAGTTGTACTTTGTCAAATGCTTCTTTGGCATCTATTGAAATGACCATATGGTTCTTATTCTTTCTTTTATTAATGTGTATCACATTGATTGATTGGTGAATATTGAACCACCCTTGCACCCCAGGAGAATAAATCCTACTCAATTGTGTTGAATGATTATTTCAATGATTATGATTAATGATTATGATTAATGACAATTAATGATTAATTGTGTTCAATGATTATTTCAATGATTATTACAATGATTATGTACTGTTGGATTTGGTTTGCTAGTATTTTATTGAGAATTTTTGCATCCATGTTCATCAGGGATATTGGCCTGTTGTTCTCTTTTTTAGTGGAGTATTTATCTCCACTAGGGTAATAGATTGAATTTACAGGTTTTCCTTCCTTTTCTGTTTTTTGGAATAGTTTGGGAAGAATAGGTATTAACTCTTCTTTAAATGTTTGGTGGAATTCCCCTGGGAAGCCACCTGGCCCTGAATTTTTGTTTGGAGATTTTGATTACTGATTCAATTTCTTTGCTGGTTATGAATCTGTTCAAGTTTTCTATTCCTTCCTGTTTCAGTTTTAGTAGTTTATATGTTTCTAGGGATGTATCCATTTCTTCTAGGTTGTCCAATTTATTGGAATATAGTTTTCAATAACATTCTCTTACAATTGTTTGTATTTCTGTGGTGTTGATTGTGACTTCTCCTCTTTCGTTTGTGATTTTATTTAGTTGGATCCTTTCTCTTTTCTTTTTGGTAAGTGTGGCTAGAGGTTTATCAATTTCATTAATTTTTTTCAAAGAACCAGCTTTATTTAGGAGCATGAATTTTAATTGCATTTTTATTTGCTTGTCAGTTATTTCTTAGTATTTGGATCAACTTTGAGTATCATAATAGTTTCTTCTTGCTGTGTAACAAATCACCTCAAACTTTACAGCTTTCAGCAACACCCATATATTTATTATAATTTTAGTGGCTCAGAAGCCAGGTGGGCTTGACTGAGCACCCTACTCAGGGTCATACAAGACCAAAATCCAGTTGTTGACAGGGCTGCTATCATTACTGGAATTCATCTCCTCCTCTGAAGTTCCATGTAGGGCCCTTCATCTTCAGACTAGGAAGAGTGCATTGAGTCTTTCTCATGCTTTAAATCATTGACTTCAACTTCTGCCACATCTCTCTGACCTTTTCTGCCTTCCTATTCCACTTTTAAGAACCTTTATGATCACTTTGGGTCCACCCAGATATATCAGGATAATCTCTCCCTCTCAAGACCAGCTGATTAGCAACCTTAATTCCATCCACAAAGTTTCTTTAGCTGTGTAAGATAACACATTTATAGGCATAATACCCAAGGGGAAAGGCAAAGAGAAGCAAAATTTTGCCTACCACAGATATAATTTACATACAGTGAAACACACAAATTTTTAATGTGCAGTTTGGTAAGTTTTGACAAATGCATACAAGTTACATCACCGCCGCCTTAATCAACACACAGAACATTTACATCAATCCTTCTGCAACTTTCCAGTGAGTCTCCCCATCCTGACCTGGCCCTTGACAACAAGCTGCTTTCTGGATTCATTTTTGACTGTTTAAGATTTTTATATAATTAGAATCATAAAGTATGCATTCTTCAGTGTCTGGCTTTTTATCTTTGCCATCATGATTTAGAAATTCATCCAGATTGTTGCACGAAGTAATTTTATTCTTTGTATTGCTGATCAGTGCTCTGTTAGGAGAATATATCACAATTTGTGTATCCATTCACTGCCACTGGGACGTTTGGATTGTTTCCAGTTTGGGGGCTAATATAAAGAAACCTGCTATGAGCAGTCCTGTACATGCCTTTGTGTGGACATCTGTTTTCATTTATCTTAGTTAAATATCGAAGAATGAAATTTCTGGATGATAAGGGAAATGTATGTTTATGAGAACTGCCAACAGATTTCTAGAATGATTGTACCACTTTGTACTCCCACCAACAACACATGAGAGTACCAGTTGCAACACATCCTGGACAGTCCTTGATGTTGCCAGTATTTAAGTTAGTTATTTTAATGACTGTGGTGGTATCTCGCCACAGGTTTAATTTGCATTTCTCTGATGACTAAAGATTCTGAGCATCTTTGCATGTGTAATTGGCTGTTGCTATATTTCCTTTGATGAAATGTCTGTTCAGAATTTTGGCCTATTTTAAAATTGGGTTGTTTGTCTTATTTTTGAGTTTTGATAATTCTGTATATATTCTGGATACGTTTTCAGATGTACTCATTTTAAATATTCTGTCCTAGCAGAGTTTTTCATTCTGACGAAGTCCAGTTTATCTATTTTTTTTTCCTTTGGTTGCTTATACTTTTGACGTTTTACGGAAGAAACTATTGCCAAATCCAGGGTCACACAGAATTATACCTATATTTGTTCCCAATAGTTTTATAGTATCAGCTTTTATATTTAGGCTTTTGATATGCTAAAGTGATTTTTGTGTGGACTATATTGCTTGCAGTTGTGCAGCCTTACTGACCCTGAATGTAGTCTTGTTACAAATGACTAAAGTAATCGCACTTACCACATTGTAGTTTGTACTGCGGCATCCATCTACTTGTCTGTTGTGCAGGCAGTCACGTGCGTTTGTACTGGGAAGAAGTCGATAGAATGTGTATTTTGATGATACCATTTTATAGCCTAGATTATTTTGATATTGATTAATGGGATAAGCTGACTCTGGACACATCCTGACAACCTCTGCCAAGTATTGAAATAAACATCTGGGGAAATTCAGTTTTATATTATCTGTTCCTGCAGCTGCTCAACTTCTAAGCAAAGGTCAGGGAATATAATAGGTTTTCCGATTCTTTTTAGATAAAACGTGAAAGAACAGTTCATGTGAAGGACATTGTTGCCGAATATATTTAGCAAGAATTAAATATCAAATCCGAAGGGAAATGCACAAACAAAAATCCCACAGAAGTTAGGAAGGAGTAAAACCCATGACCCCTGGAACATTTTGTCACTTACTGTGCAGATTACCCTGAAACTGACACAGGCACATACATCACGTGTTTCTGCACCAGCGGAAACTATTCACTCTAATAGAAGAGGTCCTAAGTCATCTCAGAACTGAATCACAGACCTGGATGGTGCTGATACTCTTAGGAATGACCGTTTGAATAGGGAGTCTTATTGGGGACCATGTCCCATGAGACTAGAGCCTAGTCCTTCTGTTTCTGTGTCCCACAATGTTATTTCTTTTGTCTCTGATTTTTGCCTCTTTCCTTAGAGGGAGAAGAAAAATGTTTCTGTGTGTTCTTATTTTTTTTTTTAATTTTTATTTTTTTTTAATTTTTTTTAAAGATTTTATTTATTTATTTATTTGACAGAGAACACAAGTAGGCAGAGAGGCAGGCAGAGAGAGAGGGGGAAGCGGGCTCCCCGCTGAGCAGAGAGCCCGATGCGGGGCTCGATCTCAGGACCCTGAGATCATGACCTGAGCCAAAGGCAGAGAGAGGCTTGAACCCACTGAGCCCTCCAGGTGCCCATCCACAGTGTTTTTCAAAGTGGCTGAACCAACTTGCATTCTGTGGTGGGGCTTGTCCGTCTCCATCCTGATCCGTCCTGAAGCGCCCGGCTCTCCTGGGAGTGGCCGGCTGTTCTGGGAAGGACCTGCTGCTCCCGGGGGAGGGGCATGACCTGCCCTGGGAAGGACCTGTGGCTCCCCAGGGAGGGGGCTTGGCCTGGGACGCGGCAGGGAAGGGCCGCTTTGGGAAAGAGTGCGGGAGGGTGGTTAGCCTTAGCAGAAAGGCATGCATAAATTGTCTCCTTGCCACGTTAGCCACTTACCTCACATTTTGCCAACACTGGGGTGGCCCATGCAGAGGCTGGTAATGTTAATTGCCAGTCATTTTGTTCAGGGTAGATGCTCTCTGGCGGCATTAACATACCGTATGAAGATTTTTCTTGTTTGTGCCCACTCACTAATATGTCTCTACCCCAGATATTCCTGTCCCTTATATTCCAATCCTATTAACTCTAGGCCCCTGGCTAGATGGCCAGACCATTTGCTGACATCCATTATTCTGTATTTATTTGAACCTTGGGACATTTCTTTTTCTATAAAGTTTACAACCAATAGCATTGGCTTGCACCTGCGTATCAAGCTGACCCATCTGTAGATAAAGCTCAGGCTTCTTCCTCCACTAGCAGCTGGTCATCAGGGATCTCCTACATGACCATGAGTGTAATCGGAAGTACAGGTACCCATGTAGCAGGAATGGATGAGATGGGTCTCTGCCAGCTGCTCCTACGGCCTGCTAGTGCCCCCCGGCCATGAAGAGCCTCATTCCTTCCTCGTAAATCAGCTCCTTTTACTGGGAGAGCTTCCTGATGGGGACGCCGGCCCGGCCCTCGGTCCGCACGGAAAGTCACGTGTCGGGGCGCAGGGTCGGCAGAGCTGCTCCCGCAGCCCGAGAGGGAGCCGGTCGGCCGCGGGTCGGCCGGCTTCTCCCCCAGGCTCCGGTCGGTCTCGGCGCGACGAACGGGTGCCGAGCCGCGGGGCCGGGTCTGCCGCCACCCGAGCGTCTGCGTCGCGTCCCGGCACGGCTCCCACCGGAGCTCCCGCCGCCCGGACCCCAGAGCGCCCCCCCCCCGCCGGTCCACCCCCCTCCGGCCGCGTTTTCCTCCCCGGCCCGGGGGCCTCCCGAAAGGGAAAGAGGTGCTCCGGACTCCTGGCCACAGAGTTAGAGCTGTCGGGGACTCGTCGGGACGGCTCGATAGAAAGGGCTCTTTCCAGCAAACTGTTCAAATAATGAGAACATCTGCGCTTCCTCGGGTGATTTTAAGCACACAAATGAAAAAAGAGGATGTCTGCTTTTTTCTCTTCGTGCGTGTGCGCCGGCATGCAGGAAGTTTACCAGGGGGAAGTTTCTGGGTGCTTGTCTGAGTAGTTTCCGTGGGCCACTGTGATGTATCAGGGGCTCAGTGTCGGTCTCCGTTGCTGTCGGGTTGAGCACCCGCAGCCGCAGGTCGGCTCTGCTGGGCCTGGGACGTTGCGCCCACGAGTAGCCTCCTCGTGGCTCTTCGTTCCCGTGTGTGTTTCGGCAGGACTGGACTCGCTAAGTCATTCGCTGTGCTCGGTTGCTTGGTGCCTTTTCTGTGGTGGATACTCTCCGCTTTCTCATTCTTTGATGCTCTTCCTTTCTTGATGTACATCCGAGTGTTTACCGATATTAATTTCCTTCTATCTGTGTAGTCTGTGCTAATATTTCTTGTAAGGCAGCTCTCCTGGCAGCAAATTCCCTCAATTTTTGTCTGTCAGGGAGTTGTTATTTCTCCATCACTGTTGAAAGATAATTTTGTAGGATAGAGAATTTGAGGTGGTTCATTTTTTCCTCCTAACACTTTCGATACGCAACACTTGACTCCCTTCTTGCTTGCATGGTTTCTGAGGGGAAGTTGCATGTAATTCTTTTCTTTGTTCCTCTTCGAGTAAGATGTTTTCCCTGTGCTTTCTTTCAAAGATGTTTTATTTACCTGTGATTTTCTAAAGCTTGACTGTGATAAACCTACAAATGAATAGTTTTGGGGGAGCGTTAGTCCTGCATACTGTCCTCTGAGCTTCCTAGATCTGCGTTTTGGTGTACGACACTAATTTGGGGAAAATTCTCATTATTGCTTCAAATACTACTCCTATTCCTTTCTTTCTTTCTTCTTTTCCCTGCTATCCCCGTTGTGCGTGTTACAACTTCTGTAGTTGTCCCAAAGTGCTTGGATATTCTAATCTGGTTTCTGTCACTCTCTTTTTTTCTCTTTGCTTTTAAGTTTAAAAGCTGCTGTTGTCATATTTTCAAGCTCAGAGATTCTTTCCTTAGCCTTATCGAGGCTACCAATGAGTCTACCAAAGGGACTCTTGGGGTTCCTGGGTGGCTTAGTTGGTTAAGCATCTGATTTTTGATTTCAGCTCAGGTCATGATCTCAGAGTGGTGAAACTCACATCAGTGTTCATGCTCAGCAGGAAGTCTGCTTGAAGATTGTCTCCCTCCACCCCTTCTCCAACTCATGCCCTCTGTCTCTCTCTGTCTAATACAATGAATAAATAAAGTCTTTTTAAAAACACTAAAACAAAAACAAACACTAAAACTAAAAAGAAAATACACGTTTCCCCCACTATCTGAAAGTTTGCTTTATAACACGTTGCTTTTATAAACGACCTACTTTAGTACCTATTTTCACTAACTAAAAAAAATCTGAAGAGGATTATGCCTTTTACAGAATGGTAGTTGCTTCTTCATTTTCTGCCAGTTCAGTTTACAAAAGGTTTCCTACGTATGTCCTACTTTGGGATAGCAGGGGATACCTGTATATGGAGAACTCCTTAAAACTTAACAAGGAAGGGACGCCTGGCTGGCTTAGGATTGTGAGTTCGAGCCCCAAGTTGGGTGTAGAGATCACTTAAAAAAATCTTAAAAAGAAAAACTCAATAAGAAAGCAAACAACCTAATTCAGAAATGGACAAAATGGACTTAAATAGACATTTCTCCAAAGAAAGTATGTAAATGGCCAATAAGCACATGAAAAGATGCTCCAACTCACCTAAGGAAATACAGATCAAAACTATAAAGAGATAAAATCTCTCACCCATTAGAATGGCTATTATACAAATAAACAACAACAAAAAACGGAAAATAAGTGTCTTGAGGATGTAGAAGAATTGGAACACTTCTGCACTGTTGGTTGGAATACAAAATGGTGTTGCCACTGTGAAAACCAGAATGGTGACCCTTAAAAATTTTTTGAAAATTACCATATAATCCATCAATTCCATTTCCAGTTGTTTAGTCAAAATAAATGAAAGGAGGATCTTGAAGAGATATTCGTATAACCATGTTCACAGCAGCATTATTCTCAACAGCTAAACCACGGAAGCAACCCCAGTGTGTGTCTGCGATGCCTGCATAGACGACACGTGATCTGGTCACACAAGGGAATGTTGGCCTTAAAGAGGAAGAGAATTCTGACACCCGCTACACGGGTCAATCTTAAGGACATTAAGCAAAAAAGACAAAGTACCGTATAATTCTGCTGATATGAGGTCCCTAGAAGAGTCGAAATCATAGCAACAGAAAGCAGAATGATGGTTTCAGAGGCTAAGGGCAGTGGAGAAGGACGAGTTATTGTTTAATGGATACTGAGTTTCAGTTTTGCAAGATCAGAGTCAGGGAGATAGATGTGGTGATGGCCGTACGACAGTGTCCGTGTACTTAGTACCCCGAACTACACACTCAAACGTGTTTAACAGTGACTTTTATGTTTTACGCGTTTTACCACTATTTACAAAATGGGAAAAAATTTAAGCTGAGAAAATTCTCTGTTGAGAACCCTTGGTGTCCGCCACATAACCCTTCTGAGTGTCTGTTAGTGCCAGATTTCTCTGCGTAATACAGGAAAACATCGTTTCAGGTTGGCACGTTAGAACTGCACCATTTCACCCTGGCCTTGTTCCTATCTTTGGTTTTATCTTTTAAAAATAAGTCGAGACTCGTTGACCGAATTATTAGATTTGAAAACAGGCAGTTACGGAAGCTACAGATGAAGAGAGAAATGGCATGAAAAGTAAGTGACAACTCCTAGAGCCCCCCTGACGCCTTCACCCCAAGCTGAGCTCTGAAGTCGAGCGCCCTGGGCTTCGGGGCAGCGACGGGTGAAAACTGCCCTCGTCGGAATTACACTCTAGACTACAGGTGTTGGGAGGACACTTGCACATGAAAACTGAACTGTTTCTAACATGAGTCAGACTGAAGAAGCATCAGTTCGCAGACCCCAGGTTTATGCAGAGGACCAGGAAACGAGTTTGACACCAAGTGCTGAGGATCTGGGCCCCTGGCCGGCCGTTCTCCCAGGTTCCCGGAAGCTCGTCGTCAGCCAGAACCTGGAGGGGCCGGCGGGGCGGTGCCCGAGCTCGCCTTCCACCCTCCGATGCGGGAGCTACCGGCGCGGCAGTGCAGTCCACCTGGGGCACCGAAATGCGTTCGTGTGTCTTATAACGAGGCCCTCTACTCTCTTCTTACCCTCCTCTGTCCTATTTACCAGAACAAACATTGCCTACAAACCACGATGTGCGGAGAAGCCTCTCCCTGGGGCTGATGTACACGTGTCCCCGTTTTGCTCTGAAGGACCAGCAGCTCTTTCCTTCCTGCTGTTACTACAAAGCAAGGGTTGGATTGTAAGTGGAGAATGAAAGGGAGCTCAGGTCACCACGACAGGTCATTTTTAATGATGACACAAATACATGAGATTGAAATCCGAGGCCAAATGAAAATATTGAGTGACCGAAAGCAAAAGAAACGACGCCTGCTCCGTACCCAATTGTGTATCTTTAACAGTGTCTCCTTCTCCGGACTCATCCGTCGCGCGTGCTCTGTGCGGGCGCAGTGGCCGTGGTTTGTACGTGCGCGTGGGCCGAGTGCTCCGTTCTTTTCTTGCCTGACTGGGTTAGGAGACCAGGGTCTGCACATCCAAGGCTCCTTCCGGCGCAGCAGCCCGATTCCCCAAATGTCCGGGCCGTGCTCCCCTACCTCTGGGCTCGCTGAGGCAGTGCCGGTGGTCAAGTCTGGGAGGTGGCAGGAGATAGCTAGAAGCACGAGGCAGCAGAGAGAAAACCGCGGGACTGCCGTGCACGCGCCAAAATGAGAGGCGGTAACCCTGCCCGGTGCGGGAGGTCACGGTGAAGAGATGGCCCGCTGTGGCCGGGAGCAGGGCCCTCCCCGGGTCTGCCGGCACCTTGGTCTTGGACTTCCGGCCTCCAGAACATAAATACTAGCTACGGATGCGGTGAGACGGAAGCAAACCGTGATTGATGATTTCAGGATTTCTCTTTTCACATGGCATCTCATGGATCAGATGGCTTTTGAAACCAGTGGTTTTGTTTGATAGATGTTAGGGATTGTCTCAGCAGCTGCGAGAAGGTACCACAGCCGACGTTCTGTAGCTCTGGGGGCTGGAAGTCCAAGGTGAAGGTGCGGTAGATTCGGTGTCTGGTGAGGGCCCTGTTCCCAGTTCGTAGATGGCCGTCTTTTCACCGTAACCTTGCACGGTGGACGGCGTGAGAGATCTCTCTGGGGTCTCTTTCAGAGGGTCACTAATCCCATTGTCTGCACACGGAAACATTCGGCCTATAGCAGGGATTTCTATACAATTTCCAGTTCGCCTCGTTAGCAGTAGAGGAGGGTGGGATGCCAGCTTGACTTGTAGCTGCTGAAAAATGGCCTCAAAGAAGGTCCACCAAAATAAATGACTTTCTTCTTTCTTCACACAGGTTTTCTCCTAGGGTGCCAAGTCCTTTGCCATTCAACACGTCAGTCATGTACAAAAAGACTGTGTTTGTAGAGTTTACAGATGACCTTTTCAACGTTGCCAAGCCCAGGCCACCGTGGATGGGTAATATAAACAGTATTATTATGAAACTGAGTATCTGATGTCCTAGCAAGGCTCCCCCTAGTCTTGGAGCTGCGATTCTAGAGGGCCAGGCTTCCCTTACTAACACCTGTTGGGGCAATACACTGACTGAGTGTTCTCAGTCTCTTTGCCGGGCTCTCCTCCTCTGCTTGTTCTCTAGATCTTAGAGTGCTCTCCGTCTTGGACCTGGGTTTGTTTGATCTTCTCTTTGTGTTCGATCGCCAGCTGATCTTATCCAGTCTCACAACTGCCGGTAACTCCCAGGTTTCTATCTTCAGTTCAGATTGCTTGCTTGATATGTCCACTCAGATGTCCAATAAGGTGTAACAGGATATCAGAATGAGACGTCTCCTGCCTTAGAATTATTTCTGAGAATTATAATGACAAGTACCCCCAAATTCTAAAGAGAGATTGGGAGGACCTGGCTGACTCAGTTGGTAAAGCACGTGGCTCTTGATCTTGGGGTTGTGACTTTGAGCCCTACATTGGGTGTAGAGGTTATTTGAAAATATTATAAAGGGTTAGCTTTACCCACTTTGAAATATCGGACTAAGAAAAAGGACGTAAACTTTATTGAGACGGAAACAAACCGTGAGAGAGACTCTTAACAATAGAGAACAAGTAGAGGGTTGATGAACAGAGGTGGGTGGGGAGGGGCTAGATCGGTGATGGGTATTCAGAAGGACGCGTGTTATAATAACAGGATATTGTATGTAAGTAATGAATCACTGAATTCTACTGAGACCAGTATGTG